>OX578141.1:66591494-66951494 GCA_951213105.1 Amaurobius ferox | reverse complement strand
CTTCGACTACAAAATCAGTTAAATCATTTTACCCTACCACTTAAATCTGGTTCATGGTACAAGGAATTCGCCTGGATAATCCAAGGAGTCCCGCACTACTCCCTAAATTACTATGCCCCTTAGGAGAGGTGAGTCTATGGATACAGAGCCAAGGCCTATTTTCCCTGAAAAATAAAACCCCCGAGAGGGTACGATCAGGATTACAGTGAAGGGATTCCTGTGTTAATACTGATCGTTGCATACAAATCAGAAAGTGAATAGCCTCTGCGTCTTGCTTACGACTGGCTGTGATCATGAAACCATGTTCCAATGGTGGTGAAAGGCTGACCAATTGAACGTTCACTTTATCTCCATTGCTCTGTAATAGGGCAGAAGTTATTTTACTATAAACCTCAAAGCTTATAATTTTATCTGCGGTGTCCGAGCTAAAATAATAAATAAGGAATTTAAGCACAATAATTATTAAACAAGATTAAACTAGACACAGCGTAAAATGTTGCGCAAATAAGGTTTATTAAGATATTTCTGTTTGTCTGGCATTGTAGTGGTTTTGGGTGTTCAGGTCCAGGCTCAGTCGGACTGAAAAAGGAAATCCAGATTTTCGAAACGTACGTCTACTTACTAAACCTTATTTACGCAGCATTTTACGCCATGATCTAGTTTATTATATATAAAATATTGCATTGAATTATTGCTGGTTCGGAGTAAATATTTCTAGCAGACAAATTTTTAAACTATTGTGTTAAGAGTTTTCTGCTCGCTTCTCCCTTCATCACTTGTCCCGCAGACAAGCAAACAGCAAAATCGTGGACCATGGGTGATGCAGGATTATTTACTTTTCTGCGTGTATTTATAATAAATAGGGAGTGTAAAATGCTAGAATTTGGAATGTGAGAGAACATGATTTCACGATTTCATCTGCTACGTTTATTTATTTTTGGAGTGTACTTTCATGTTCCCTCTTATTTGGACTACCCATGTAGCTAGTTTAACAATATAAAGTAAAATGTATACATATTTACTGCTGCCACACAATTTTTCCGGATGCTACTTTAATTATTAACTGAACTTCCCAATAATCACTAGGTTTCTAAGTAGAATAAAGAATGTGCTTAAAATAAAACTTTAAACGGTGTTATTAAACTGCAGTCTAATATAATTAACTTCTTAAAACTTTACAAAAAAAAACTATTTTAAAACCTCGAGTTTTCCCAAATTAACACTTAATTACTTCCAATTCATAGAATCAGATGACCATAAAGATGTGCTGCTTTTAAGGGTTTATTCTTTGCCGCACAGGGCAAAACAGAAAGCGCTGTCTTTAAATTGAAAAACTTTTTAATTAAGACATCATAAATATTTTAAAAAGTATCTGCTATTTAAACCAATAGTTCTAGACTGCATTCACATTCGATTTAGCGATACGTGCATCTGTTTTCAAAAGAAAGCAGCAATTTTGTCTGCGACGCTTCTAATTAGAGGGTTCTTACTACTTTGTTCTGTGTGCAATTAGCGCATCAGTAACTTGAGTCTTCTGTATCTACAGATTTCGATTTAGAAAAGAACAGTCTTCTGAAGTGAAGAAGCAAAACTCTTCATTTCAGTTGTTATTGTACAACAAGTTCGAAAGACGATCTGAAGGGATTTTTCTTAACAGAAACTTGCACAGAGTATCGATACATAACACAAAAATAATCAAAATATATTAATTATGCCGTTTTAAAAATGATATTTTAAACCAAACTGGTATAATAATCAGTAGTATTTAGGCAATGATTGTGAATTAATTAGTTAAACATCATTATATCTGCTTGAATGGTCATTTAAACGTTTATAAAGCGTTCTCTCATGGACAGATTGCCGTGCTACTTAGTTATTAGATGAAGAGGATATGCATCGAAATCAAGTGGCCTTAACTTTGAGTGATGATCTGGTTTTAGAGGATAAATACCTTTTATATCATCTACGAACCTTTTTTTTTCCAAATTGACAAATAAATACATGTTGATATTGCTGAAAACAATATTAGAGCTGTCTCATAACTCGATATCGCTGAAAATCAATAGGTCCTTTGTTACCGATTAAAATATGTTAGTTTTTACCGATTAAAATATGTTCGTTGTTACCGATTAAAATATGTGTATTCTTGCTGATAAAAATCGGTTTAATCTTACCTTTAGTTTATTGTTGTCGATTAAAATATGTTTATTGTTACCGAGTAAAATAGATTTACTGTTGCTGAGCATGTTTAATGTTTCATGACTTTCTTCATTTTCGATCAAGAACTTTTAATATCTTGAGAGTGTTCCATGTAATTCCAGGTAAATGTTCCCTTCTTAATATCGTGTTAATGTTCCATGAATTATGCCGCATGTTTAAATAAAGTATTATATATAAAACAACTATTTTTAAACCTTTTAAAAATAATAGCATTTATGTTTTTTATTTTTAAATCAAAGTGTTCGAATATTTGAGGGCATTTCTTTAGTTCAATATTCCCCAAACTGGCCTCTTACGTATTATGTAAACAATCGTAGGAATCGTATGAGAGAGATCTTGCTCACAGAATCAGAGGCAGTTAAAAAAATTACTGATTCATTTTCAAAGATGCTTAGAACGTGTAAATCCATTAAAAATACGAGAGGCGATTTTTAATCTCAACACAACTTTACACGAATTAAGTATTGTTAGAAAAAGAAAATTGATCGGAAAGAGGATGTGTTTGAACGCAATTGAAAACACATTATAAAAGGAATATTGACTACTTTTTTGAGTATCAAATTTATTACATTATCATTAATTCATCGTCAATTAATGATGCTTTGAAGTTAAATTTATTGGATTTTTTAGTACTACATACACGAGATAACTTATCACGGATAACACAGGCTTGTCAATTAATATATCGCTTTTTTAACCGTTTGACTGTTTTAAACGTACAATCACGTTCTTGCCAGTTAAAAACATACCAGGCAAAGAGTAAACTATTTCTGCAGAGGTAGCTGTTGCCAGACAGTTAGTCGAATTTAGAAGGGGCGTCTGTTAAAATATACGGAATTTTAACGGAATGACGATTTTATGAAAGTAATAGCAAAAAGAAAAAAAATCAACACCAGAAGGAAAATGAGGGTATGAATGTACAACATTTACGTTTATACAAATCAAAGGCGTACAAAACATACTAGTCAAACGATTAAAGATTTCTGCAGAGGTATTTATTGTCGAAAAATTAACCAAATTTAGAAGGACTATCTGGTAAAATATATGTAATTTTAAGGGAACCGTGATTTTAGGAAAATAATAAAAAATAAAATCTAGAAGGCATATTTTGCCCTGAAGACAGTTATTTATTTGCTAATGGTCATGCACTTGTTATATTCAAACAGTCGCCTATACCAGTATCGCTAACCATCTAATTGTTACAAGATGGGGTAGAACACACTACGCCCAATAACACAACATCCATGTCCGCAGCTGGGACTCGAAACAACAACCCGGCAGCCGAGCGAGAACGAAGAAACGCGTACTTTATTGACCGTTTAGCCCCTACGTAGTCGCGCTGAAGACAGTAAAACGGACCAAAAGTACGGGATCTAGAAGTGTGCAATACCGTGGTAAATGAGTCATATATTTAAATCCTGAAGTGAGAGGCATAAAGTCTGTTGTTTTTCTGAGTTAATTTCCCAAGCATTGCAATATACACTCATGGACAATGAAAGTTGCGCACCAAGAAGAAAGCATGGGATGGACCTGAAATTTTATTGATGTAAGGATACAGATGAATGATATACATGATCAGAAATAACAGCGCAGCAGAACGCGTACAGAGGAAGGGTCTGGAAATAACTCAGGCAGGCCTGGGCGACCCGAGCCGTGTGTGACCGGGCATTATCCTGCTGGAATTACGCACCTGGAATCTCAGCAACGAATGGGAACACATGGGGCTGTAGAATCTCATCCATGTACCGCTGGTCCGTCAATGTTCCAGGTACCACTACTAGAGCGGGTCGGCCATCGTAGGCTATGGCTTCCCAACCTATGATGCCTGCAGTGGGACTGGTATGGCTCTCGATAACGAGGTTGGGATCAAGGCGTTGTGCAGGGGACCTCCACACCCGAACACGCGCTACATTACAACTTTCTGGTAGGTCGGGCGGTTTGGGTCTCAAGAACAACAACACCCGGACACGCTGATCATCCGCCCCCAATACTGAAATCGCAGATTCGCTTCCTTCAGGCGTCTAGATATGGTTCGTGGGCACACAGGAGCCGCTACGTGTTCCTATATGGCGGATGGGGGCGCCGTGGGCTTTATAAGTGCCTGCTGCACGATCATTCGATCCTTTCTACTCGTGGCATGCCTGGTCCGTCCAGAACCGGTCCTCCGTGTCTGGGTAGCGTCCCGTGACCAGTGTTCCCAACATCGTCGGACGGATAGTCCGAACGATCCACGTGAAGGGCTATCCGGCGCGCTGACCATCCTGCGGTTTTCAGCCCGATGATCAGACCTCTCTCGAAGTCCGTCAGTTGCGTATATCGGTATTTCTGGCGTCCACCCACCATTTGCGTCGGACTAAGCTTCTCGCATTGATGGGGCGTCGACTACACGCCGGTTTATAGGGCCGCTGGCTCATGCTTGCAGCGCCACTTACGGTCATGCGCAATCACACCAGACTGGGATCATTTGCATACCAGCCCGACCTCTAGTTATTTACATCATTTCGCGGTTGTACCATATTTTCTTTCTGGTGCGCAACTTTCATTGTTCGTGAGTGTAATTACCATTATTTTTATAGAATTGTTTCGTAATCGAGGCAAGCAGGGTGGAAGCTTTTGCGCTTTTTCTTTGGTCAAGAGTAACATAAACTAGCCGTAGCGGGTCCATAAATTCATAAACTGTAATTAGAATCTGTACCGTATGTACATTTTACTTTCACGTAGCACTAAGTTGATTTTACGAGGATTTTTTCTGAGAATATATTTTCGAAGACATTGTTTCTATGTTCTAAGAATGCATTTGAAAAATGGCGATTCACTGACATGATTATGAAATATATAAAAAGAAGCTATCTGCACTTATAAGCATTTATATTTCCAAGAAAATTTAAATACTGCCATTTTCTTGTTTCCTGTATAGTAAGCATATGTGGGTTCTCTGGGAAGTACAAAATCTAAACATATGATTATATTGAGGGCTGTCACAGATGGGTGTAAACAATAATAAAAATAAAATGACACTTTCAGAATTAAAGCATAATTGATTATTTCCATAATTTTTTCTTTCTGTGTTCTGTTTAGTGTCACAAGAATTTATTTGAAGGCAGCTCGATTCGACGAAAGTTATTAGTAATTCTTTTGAAGGAACTTTATTCTTCGTTTTTTATGTATATTGCTGCGGATTTTCATTGCAAAATTATGTTTATTGTAATTATGTTGGCTAAGAATGGTTTTATTGAATAAATAATCATTTATGCTAATCATCACAATAAAAATATGTTTGTCGTCCTCTGTGTGTGTAGCGTAAAATCTAAGCTTTGGACAACCACGAAATTCGGAACTGGATTAGCTGAATACCGGTGCAATATACTTCGGCGAGATTAAAAAAAAAATTCGAATTAGTTTTTTTATTAATTTATGTTTTAGTAGGATTTTGAGCGATGATCACATAAATCAGTTTTTTAGCCACCAAAAATATTATAGAGTTTCTGTATTGACACCATCGAAAAGAACAAAAACTATTCTTTCTAATGATATTTGAACCAAATTCATAGGATAAGTGCTTCCTATTTATTTATTTATTTATTTTTAAATGTGTTGGATTTTTGTATTTTTAAGTGTAGGTTTTTGGTCAGAACGACCCAGAAAAATGACGAAATCTGTTTAGCTAATCAGCAGCTGACGAATAACGAATGTTGCGGCATGGCTGGTATGGCGCCGCCAGACCATTAAAATTGGAGGAATAATTAAAATAAAATCTTCTGCATTCAACAAAAAGTGTAACACTTTGCTTGAAAAATGTTAATTAGATGTATGCATCTGCAGGCTAAAGAAAGAGTTTATCCATTAAGAGCTCCCCCATTCATGCCTTTCAGTTCATATTAGTCCTTTCAACGAAGCGGAAAATGCGATATCATAGGGAGGCGAAGGGATTTTCGACAAACTTCGGGCAGAATTATTGCTTCTGTGTATGTGGCTCTATAACGAAATGTTTTACAGTCCAGCGCTTGGCAAGGTGTCAGATCATGCGGCCGAATTTCAACCCTACTGAATCTCCGATAGTGGGTAAAACTAATAAATATTCTTTGCAGTATTGCAATATTATTTGTTATACTGTCACTTTGGTGAGCAGCTTAATTTTTTTCCTGCTTTTAGAACTCTTTAACTGTAAAATGAGTTTGTGCCAGATTGATAAATATACTATTCGATAATTATTAAAAATATTCTTTTTAAGCAGAAATTTAGCAAACAAGATAAAAATATTAAAGGACCGGAAACCCAATCCACTTTTATCAAAACTCAAGTGTACATAAGGATAAAAAATGCACTTATACTCGAAATTTTCAGGTTGCTTAATATGATTTGTACATATGGTTAACGGGATACAAAAATTTGAGTAAATTATTTACTGGCCTTTCGTATTGTTTCCGGAAAATAAGAATACGTGGGCAATTTATAATTTGAAATTTTCACAACTTTAACTGTTGCATTGAAAAAGTTTAGAATTTGAAGTTTATTCACTATTGGAAATAAAATTTTTGGAATTTTCGTCGAATGCTCGGTGAATTTCGTTATCTTATTTCGCCACAAAATCTCTGCCCTAGTTTCAATGAATAACACAACAGTAGGAACAGTGGTGTACAAAAAATTGTCATTGAGCTCAAAATTAGGAAATTGCCGCAAAAACCCACCATTGCATCGTCGCCGCAATAACCCACCATTATGTCTTTTGCACGAGTTCTTAAAATAAAATCATTAATTACAACACTACACATTAAATTCCGCATTTTAACTTTTAAAATAACTATTATTTATTAACACATATTATTGTTAAGATAAAATTACATTAAATTTTACATAAAAGCTTACGGAGGAGAAAATGCAAGTGTGAAACCAGGCTTTATATTTATTCTAAAATCTTATATTCGACCTATTATATAAGACCGATTTATAATTGGCATATACCTCTGTTTGTAATGGGCACTGAAACGCACTTTCGGACATTCATTGATGTTTGTCATGGACACTGAAACGCACTCTTGGACATTCATTGATGTTTGTCATGGACACTGAAACGCACTTTTGGACATTCATTGCCTGAATATCCACTTTACTGGACAGTAATTCTTGTTGACTGCTCTCTCTCGCTTTTGTACAAACATTTTTTATTAAATACACTCTTGGATACACTCTTGGACTCCAATTCTTTGAAACATACCCTCGAACGTTCATAGCCTGAATTGGCTGAATATATCTTGAATTCTCTCCTTGTTGCCACATCATTCCGCCTGAGGTCCAGATACGCCCTCCGTCTCTCTACTGGTTATTCCCCAGTGCGATGTAGCAACATTACATCATTTGCTACTTTATTAACCAATGATGTTTAAACCTTGGCCCCAAGGAGATTTTTGCCTCAACCACACCTGCGATTTATGTGAACTAAATTTATTGGTGTCATGAGACCTCTCGGACCAAGACTAACAAAATGGCGCATATAAGTCTGCTATTTGTTTCGCTGTACATATTGTAAATCTTAAAATTGCATAATTCCCTCCTGGTCTTACAGGAACATTATTTATTATTATTACTCTTGAGTATTGCAGTGCTATTGATAACGCGGGGGAGGGGAGTAATACGGCTTCATGATCCTACATTCTACACCAGGGTTCACCACTGATGATGGCATTTCTTTCTAGTCAGCATTCCCTTGATATAACGCATAAAGCAAATTAAGAAGAGAATACGGCCCAAAGCATACTTGTTGAAGTATGGAGCTAAACGATGGAGCTCGATGAATGGTGTTATATGTAGTTGATTCGACCAAGTCCCGGACTCAGGTGCTGCACTCAACTTTTTATGCGGGTAAGCCAAAAGAAAATTATATTCTATTTACAGCAAAAATTTAAAGATTGGACATAAATTAGTCTCACCACGTTGTCTGACCTGGCATTACAGATTTAGTTAAAATTAATTATGAATTTGGCTACTAAAGTTACCAGGAGATAATAAAGTGATGTTTTGTAAATAATAATTTGTAACAAGTGATTCATACATTAGGAAATAGCCATCATTTAATACAACAAATTAAAAAGAAAATATTTTTCTTTATTGTAGTGGATTACAATACTTTATTTGACAGCCCAAGAAATGTGGGCCCTGACTTCAAAAAATTGGTGTGTTTGCTGCCATCATAAGATGCAATGTGCGAACTAACTAAATGTAGTTACTTGCAGAATAATTTTTACATTTGGGATATTATTCTAACTATTACACTGTATATAAGATTCCTAATGATTTGATTTCTTAAAGTTATGTAATTCCTTACGAGACTTTGAAATAGTATGTCAAAAATGTAAATTTCAGAACGAGTTGAAACTCTGCCCTACTCCAAGGCTATAAAGCGATCTGAACTTTTGTTTCTGATATTGTTTGTGTCACATGTTTTTGTCTTGAAAAGAAACTCGCTATTTGACTTTCGAAATGGTTCGACAGTAAAATATTTTATGGCGCCATTCATAGAAGGGTATTTTTCATTCTTATTATAAATATATATTTTTATTGTTTGGTAAATAAGAAAGCTTCGAGTGTGTAGAACCTATGGATTGAACGATACTCTGCCATAAATTTTTAAATAGTCATGAAAGTTTCACGGAAAAAACTTAAAAACTACTATAAAACAACTGCAAGAAACCAGGGATATTAAAATCCTGGAATAAACTATTACTTTCCACGTTGAAGGTTACTGGTGCTTCCACAAAAAAGAGAGGGTTGTTAAACTTCTTTTTATAGCACAGATTAATGATGACACGTGTTTCGAAAGCGTTATTTTAGTAGACTCCTTTAGTAGCCCCTTTTGAAAACGCAATATGCATAAGAAAAATACTTCTGCCCAAATGCGAGGATAACAGGAAATGGTCAGGTTCACAATGCAGTCACAACATCCATGGATCGGTTTTGCGCATATTCTGTTCTCGACACAAACGTCAAAATTTTGTACACTAAATCTCTATTCAAATCCTCATAAATGTTATCTATCACTAGACGGATTTTAAATAAATACTTCAAACTGTTACATCGTATATACACTCACGGATAATGAAAGTTGTACACCAAGAAGGGAGCCTAGAGTGGACCTGAAATTTTATTAATGGAAGGATACAGATGAATGATATACATAATCACAAAAACAATGCAGCAGAACACGTACAGAGGGGGCTGTGATACACAGTCCGGTCATTCTCAATAGCGCATCGCACCGCCTCATGCTGCGATACAAGCAGATATACGGTCTGGCAAAGTGTCGAACAGACGCCTGATGTTGTACTGCGGCAGACGAGTCCGCACCTGTTGGACGTTACGTTCCAAATCCCGAAGATTGCGGTAACGAGGCAGCTGGCGTTTTAACCTGTCCCACATATGCTCGATAAGGGAAAGGTCTGGGGAGCGGGCTGGCCATGGAAGTGTCTGGAAATAACTCAGGCAGACCTGGGCAACTCGAGCCGTGTGTGACCGAGCTGGAATTGCGCACTTGTTCTCCCATTCGTTGCTGAGATTCCATGGGACCGTAGAATCTCATCCACGTACCGCTGGTCTGTCAATGTTCCAGGTACCACTACTAGAGCGGATCGGCTGTCGGAACAGGAAAGTGTCTGGAAATAACTCACGCAGACCTGGGCAATCCGAGCCGTATGTGACCGAGCTGGAATTGCGCACGTGTTCTCCCATTCATTGCTGAGATTCCATGGGACCGTAGAATCTCATCCACGTACCGCTGGTCTGTCAATGTTCCAGGTACCACTACTAGAGCAGATCGGCTGTTGTAGACTATGGCTCCCCAGCCTATAATGCCTTCAATGGGGCTCGTCTGGCGTTCGACAACGAAGTTGGGATTGTGGAGTTGTACAGGGGACCTTCACACTCGGACACGCTGATGATCGGCCCCCAAAACGAAGCGGCACTCACCGCTAAACACCACACATTGCCAATCTGTGGCGTTCCACGTGACTCTGGTCCTGCACCACTGCCATCAGACTCGCCCTTGTCCCCGTGTTAACGGCAGCACATGTTAGGGACGCAGGCATAACATATTAGCTTCCTTCAAGTTTCTAGATATGGTTCGTAGGCACACAGAAACCGCTACGTGTGCCTATATGGCGGATCGGGGCGCCGTGGGCTTTATAAGTGCCTGCCGCACGATCATTCGATCCTTTCTACTCGTGGCATGCCTGGTCCGTCCAGAGCCGGTCCTTCGCGTCTGGGTGGCGTCCTGTAATCAGTGCTCCCAACACCGTCGGACGGTATCCGAACGACGGTCCGAACGATCCACGCGACGGGCTATACGGGGCGCTGACCACCCTGCGGTTTTCAGTACGATGATCAGACCTCTTTCGAAGTCCGTCAATTGCGTATATTGATGTTTCTGACATATACCCACCACTTTTTTCACTCCGTACTCGTGCTTGCATCGGTCGAAGCTTCTCGCATTGATGGACGTCGACTACACGCTGGTTTATAAGGCCGCTGGCTCATGTACGGTCATGAGCAATCACACTAGACTGGTATCATTTGCATACCAGCCCGCCCTTTAGCTATCTACATCATTTCGCGTTTGTACCGTGTTTTCTTCTTGGTGTGCAACTTTTATTGTCCGTGAGTGTATACTTTAAAAAATTAAGCAGGAAAGATAACAATGAATATGTTTTCTGCATTCTGACGACGCAAGCTAAATAAGAAATATATGAAGGAGTTTTCCTGTAGTGGCAATTGGTGTTTTTGTGGCGGAAAATTAATCATTTGTATTCTCTTTTGCATACTTATTTCGTGCAGTCATACGAATAATAAAAAAACAGGAATTGATATGTTCAGAATCGGAAGTGAAAATGTTTAGTGAATTTCATACTCCCTATGAAATTTGATGCTAAATCCATATCAGTCATCATATTGGCTGTATTTAGGGACAATTCTGAGAAAGAGATGTGTCAAGGAAATTTTTTAACCGGAAGTGAATATCTTTAGTGAATCCTCTTACTTTCTCCAGAATTTAATTCTAAATCCATACGTTATTATCTAAGCAGTGGCTGAACTATAGCTAATAAGTTATTATCTAAGGTATATCTATCCATAGCTAAATTTTGAGAAATGTATGTTGAAAGTTGTTATCAAGAAAAATAGTTGAACTGCAAGTGGTAAAAGAACTGGAAACGGAAATCCTTAGTGAACCCTTATCTAATATCTTGGAAATCCTTAGTGAACCCTTATCTAATATATTGGAAATCCTTAGTGAACCCTATGCTAATATCTTAGAAATCCTTTGTGAATCCATTGCTAATATCTTAGAAATCTTTAGTGAATCCTTTCCTAATATCTTGGAAATCCTTAGTGAACTGTAGTTAATGTTTTATAAATTCGACTAAATGTATGATTCTTATTTTAAGCATATAATTTCTCCCAAAATACAGACAAAATGGGTTGTATATTTCGCTATTTTATGTTCGTATTTTGCAGTCTGTTGGTACAATAGATATCCTTCACAATATTTCAGCTGAAGAAGACATATTGAACTTCGCTCACTGACGAAAAGAGTCGATGGAAGAAAAGTTTTGATATATGACTGGAGAATACAAATTAAGGTAACGTTGTGAACCTATTGGATGGAAGTCTTAAAAATAGATTTAGTTTTGAGTATTAAGCGATTTATAAACATAGATCTTAATGTGGGTGTGTCTCTTTCATATCTGGGCTGCAGTACAAGATTGTATTGCATCAAATTAAAATCTGACAGTTTGCATCACATAAAAAAATAAATTAGTTGATATTTAACTATATGTATTCTCTTTTGCTTAAGAACTATCGGTTGGTAAAGTATAAGATATGGCAAACACACAACTTTTCTCTACAGAATAGCAAATTTCGACAGTATAGGTAAACAATAACACAAATTGAAGCATTTATTTTAAATCAATATCACTCACAATGGATAGGAGTTTTGAAGTTATCTATTTAACTGAAGATACTAAATTACATGGGAATTATTTTGAGAGATATTTCGTTCCTTATGGTAGAGTAACATTTCGAATATGTTTCCAATTGCTCGGATCGTTTCCAGAGAAAAATGTCTATTCACTCCTGGTTAAAAATGCAAAATGTTCATACATGTAATAAGAGTGAATATATGTAATTTTATCTTTGATTTTTCGAATATTCGTTTTAAAAATTTGAACAAAAATAAATAAATAAAACTTAAATATTCTTATTTGTTATGTATTTAAAGTATTTCTTACCAGTGTTGGTCTTTCTTATATTGGTCAAACTAAAAGTGCTCTAAACTTTCGTATCAAGGAACAAGAAGACTATGTCAGAAAGCAGGAACTTAATAAATATTCAATTGCTTAACATTTCCTTAAATTGGACCACTGTTTTGAGTTTTCTGCAAAAATGCACTCCAATCTATGACCTGGATTTTTTTTTGAAGACTTCAGTGTTCAGAAAAATTCTAGTAATTTAGTTAATGACTTGTGTGTGTGTGTGTGCCCAGTGTTTAATTTTTGCCTGCGGTACGGCTGCCCTGTAATTTCTTCCTTTTCTGTTATATTTGTTCTATTTTTGTCAATTTCTTAGTCTTTGGGACTCCTGTGTGTCGTTTTGACTGATTCGCCTTGTTGGAACTCGTGTAATCTTGTTAGGACTTGTCTCGTTTTATTGTGACAGTTCTGTTATATTTTGGCACACTCCAATCTTGTGTGTTAGTTCTATGTCTCGGATTGGCTGAGCTGATTGTCATTAGGCTTTTTGATTCGTTTATTCAGGTGAACTGTTAATTCACTATATATATATATATATATCCGTTTCTTTTATTTTTGTTTGCGGCTCTCGGTGGATCTGTCAGTTTATTGTGTGGTTTGCTGGATATAAGTTGCTTTAGTTGCTAGACTAATAAACGCTGACCCATCTTCAAACGCGATTCGGCTCTCGGCTCTCGCTTGCTGGTTAGACCTCGTGTAGTACGGACGCTCGACCAGACCTCTTAGCTATTTTGTCACAGCGATCTCTCTCTCAAATCATTGCCTTTCCTGACTCGATCATGGAGTCCGGAACCTCGTTGATTCCGACAGACAGAGTACTTCCTGACGATGTTGCTGCCATGCTTGAAAGATTTCGTTCCGGCGACTTTGCTAGATTACCTCCTGATTCCCCTGGCTCCATGCAGCAGTCTCAAGATCAAGTTATGACATACAAATTCCTGCAGAACGAATGGAGATGCATCCAAGCCGGAGATCCTGAAAGGAGCATCCAGACTCTTAGGGGTATGTGTTACTCTCTCTTGAATTTTTTTGAGCTGCACCCCACTGCAAATGAGCAAACCCCCTACGTAACTGAAATCAGGCTTTTTGCTGAGAAAGAAAGTATTCTTAGCCAGGACAAAACTCCTGCTAACCCTGCCTTACTAGGCTTAAACTTAGATATTCTCAAAGCAAATAATCGTCTCGGGGCTACTCCCCAAAATTTAAACTCTAATTTTAATGTTGTAGACTCAAATAGTGCTTGGGAAAATTCCCAAAATTTAAACTCAAACTTAACTCAATTTGATAAAGCACCTAATGCTCCTTGGGAAAACTCCCAAACTTCTAACAACAGTTTAAACTCTACTTCTACCTTGGGAAACTCCCAACTAAATGAAATTGCTACCTCAAATGCTTTAAAATCAATTGATCCTAATATTGTAATTGAAAATGACTCTCTCGAAGAACTGCAGGATTTGGAAGGATTCTCTCAACCTCCCCCTAAAAAGACTTGCCGTAAGGCCACGCTTATAACTTCCTCTGTGTCAGCCACGACTACTCGCAACGCTTTCAATGCTTTAACAAATACAGAAGACCAGGATTACGAGGAAAATGCCTCCGCCAATAGGAACCCTTCCAATATGGACACCACTCCCGCACCTGACCACACCCCTGCTGCCTCACAAAATCATGTTTCGGTAAACCCTTCAAATGAATACGTTCCCCACCCTGAACCTTTTTATGTAAACAGCCCTAATAACTGGAGGGAATTAGTCAAAACTTTAAACTCAAAAACTACAAACCCTGTAAAAGCCCAACTAGCGGGCGAATTTATCAAAATCTACCCCCTGTCAATAGAAGATTTTCGCATAGTACAAAGACACCTTGTAGAATCAAACATCGAATTTCATTCCATTAACCTAAAGGCCGATAGGCCGATTAAAATTTTATTAAAAGGTCTCCCCCCAAATTCACAAATAGAAGAAATTGCCCATGAGCTTAACTCTCTAGGTTTCAGCACCCATCGCATATCACAACTCAAAGATTACCGTACCAAAGCCCCCCTACCCATCTTTCTGACGTACCTAAACCCCACTAAGGGATGGGAAAAAATCCGAGAAATCACCACCCTCCTTGATATGACAATCAAAATAACAGACTTTCAGTCCCGCGCAGTTAAAATGTGCTACCGTTGCCAGCGGTACAACCATAGTAGTGATTGCTGCCGTCTTCCCCACAGATGTGTAAAGTGTGGAGAAGGTCACCAATCTAGAGACTGTACTAAACCCATTACAACTCCCCCTAAATGCGCAAACTGCCTTGGCCCCCATACTGCAAATTACAGACTCTGCCCATCAAATCCGTACAACAAGGACGCTTACATCCCGGGACCTTATGTCCCCCCCGCAACTCGCGCCCCTGCACCGCAGCCTAAAGACTTCCCACCCTTCCGACCTTCATCCCAAAAAATCATCCCCACTCAAAATGCTACTCTAAATCAGCCCACTCCCATTTCAAACGAACAAATTCCTGCACAACAAACCACCATTACTACTACTACAACCAAAACCTTTGCTGAAATCACCTCAAACGCCACTGAAAAATCTGCTCCCACTCCGGAAAATCAAACCTCAAGACTTGCTAAATCTCTCACGAAATACACTCCTAAAAGAACTCCCCTTACCGACCCAAATAACTTACCGCTGGCAAATCTTTCCATACATTCTTATATTACCCCCCCTCCCCCTGTTCCTGACACCACTCCACAAAAATCATCAAACCACTCTGAAAAACCAAAATCAAATCTTTCATCACATTTTACTGATATCTTAAACATTTTCACCGAAATCAAAAATATATTTCAAAGCTTTGACATCGATATGACGAAAATTAAAAAATTCATTGCCCAAATCCGCACTAGCTTTAATGAAAACTCAAACCCCCTAAATAAACTTTTTGCGATCCTCACTGCTCTTGAAGAAGTCTTCTGTCCTGTTTCTAACACCCATGATGAATAGTACACCGCATACCCTTAGGATTGTCTTCTGGAACGCAAATGGACTTACTGGCAAAATCACGGAATTCCGCGACTTCATAAATTCGAACCCCTTTGAAATCCTCCTAGTACAAGAAATTAAACCTGGCCGTCATCCTCCCTCCCTTAAAATTCCAAATTATAAACTCTACTCTGCCTACAGATATCAAAATGCCACCTCCCCCTCCCCATATGGAGGAATCTCCATCTACGTCAAAAACAATATCCCCCACTATGAACTGTCTTCCATCAATTCCAACCTAATTGAAAACAAACTTATAAAAGTCACCCTTCCAAACCACCCGCCAATTGTTATTGGTTCTGTCTACGTCAAACACAGTGGCTCTGTCGACATTATCCCCGACCTTCAAAACATCCTAAATTCAAATCTCAGAACTATCCTAGCAGGCGATTTCAATGCCCACCACCCTTCTTGGAACTGCCGCCGCAGAACTCTTTTTGGCACTCAAATTCATAACTTCACCTCGACCAATAATATCCATATTGCCGTACCTACTAGCCCCACCCACTACTCTCTCTCGGCTGCCCCCTCCACCATTGATTTTGCCCTTTTAAAGAATATTCACTACCCTCACACCACGGACACCCTAAATGAACTAAGCTCCGACCACCTCCCTGTCCTTCTTTCCCTAAATTTAAATACCCTCCTCCCTGTTTCCAATCTCCCAACCTTCACCAACTGGAAAAACTTCAAAAAATCACTCAAAATGTCCACCCTTCTAAATCCTCAAATTAAAAACCCGGCTGACCTTGATTCAGCTGTAAGTAACGTAACTCTTGAAATTCAACGGGCCCTCTCGGATGCTACATCCACCCGCCCTGCCCCCCGCTACAACACACTTCCACCCCACATTATTAGCCAAATTAAAACAAGAAACTTCACTCGCAGGCTATGGCAATCTACCAGAAACACCCAAATTAAAACCCACCTAAATTCATTAAACCGCAAACTCAAAATTTTCAAACAGCAAAGCTGGAAACATTTCATTGAATCCCTTTCCCCCGAAGACAGAACCATATGGAGAGAAATAAAGCGTGTTAAGAAACCTTTTGGCCAGATTCCCCCCCTCCGCTCCGCCACAGGAATGGCATTCTCAAACCTTCAAAAAGCCGACATACTTGCTAAAACCTACAAAAAACAGTTCAAACCCAATAATTCTACTAATAACACCCATTTTCAGGCCCAGATTACCCGCCAAGTTGAAAATTTCATGAGCCCCCCCCTCCCCACTTTTGGACCGCATCACCCCTACCACCCCGTCTGAACTTTTCGATATCATTAAAAGCTTTAAAAACAAAAAAACACCCGGACTAGACAGAATCACTAATAAAGCCTTAAAATTTATCCCCCTAAATATCCTCTTTTACCTCGTACACATCATTAATGCCATACTTCTCTTACACCACTTCCCCGACCAATGGAAAACCGCGATTATCATACCTATTCTTAAACATGGCGGCGACCCCTCAAACCCCTCTGCCTACCGGCCCATTTCTTTGCTTTCCTCCCTTAGCAAACTGGCTGAACGAGTTATCCACAACCGCCTTTTTAAATTTATTGACTCCAACAATATTATTATTCCCGAGCAATTTGGTTTCCGCCCTGCCCATTCAACCACCCACCAGCTGTTGCGTGTTGTGGAATTTGTCTCTGACGCCTTCCACAACAAACAATCAGCTGGAGCCATTCTTCTCGACGTTGAGAAAGCCTTTGACCGTACGTGGCATAAAGGACTCATCTATAAACTCATCAAAATAAATGCCCCCCCTCCCCTTATTCAAATCATAAACTCATACCTCCAGCACCGTAATTTCCACGTACGGATCCTAAACACCCTTTCTTCTAAAAATCCTATCAAAGCAGGTGTCCCTCAAGGCTCTATTCTTGCCCCCCTTCTTTTTAATATTTTCGTTAATGATACCCCCCGCGCACCCCACTCCACCCTCTGTATGTACGCAGATGATACATGTATCATCTCCGCACATCGGAACTTTAATTATCTACATGCTAACCTCCAAAATCATATAGACCTACTTGAGACCTACTACAACCAATGGAAGATAAAAATTAACCCCGTCAAATCGCAGGCCATCTTTTTCTCTTGGAAAAGATTCCCACCCCCTCCAATTGAAATCCACGATCAGCCAGTCTGCTTCGGCCGTTCTGCAAAATATTTAGGAGTGCACCTTGACAGCCGCCTCACCTTTAATGATCACATCAGCCATGTCACCAAAAAAGCCAAAAAACTTGCCGGCGCCATGAACCACCTCCTCTATTCAAAACATTTAGACCTCAAAAATAAAATCCTTCTTTTTAAAACTATTATCATCCCCCTCCTACTCTACGCATGCCCTGTCTGGGGCTTTGCCAGTAAGTCCAGTCTGAACAATATCCAAATTGAACAAAACCGCATACTTAGAACCATCAGAAGAGCTCCAAGGTATCTGCGCAACGACGTAATAAGAAATGACTTTAATATTCCAACAATCAAACAAACCATCAAGAATATCTCTTCAAACTTTTTTCAAAACGTTCCTACCATCCAAAATGAGTTACTATTTACAATAACTGATTACGACCCTCGTCGGCAAAGAAAGCGTCCGCGAGCTGTCCTCTTCGAACCCCCTTAGGCATTATAATTCCTTATGCCTTCCATTTCCTGCCCCTTAATGTTTCTGAACCTTTTAAAATTAAAATTTTTTTTATTAATTTTAAATATTTATTAAACGGGAGCTTTAAATCTAGCACTGTATCTTAATCCTTGTTCGCTCCTGCTCTCTTCCCCTTTTTCTTGCCGCCACTCTCACATAGTTGGCAGCACTAGCTTTGCTCCTCTTTGCATTTTTCTCATACCTGTGCAGCTCATGAATTTCAAGAATATCATACAAGAGTATACCATGCCGGAGGTTTAGGTCTTATCGACTCGGTACTCCACTCAACAACCCACATTGCGTACGGACTTTTATTTTTGCCCATTTCGTCTCTTTGACTTCATGCCTGTTGGTCTATCTCGTACTGTGAAGGGGATACAGCGTATCCTCGAAACAACTGTATACTGCATTGTTATTCTATTTGTACCTAAATAGCTCAAGTTTTCCCGATTTAGGTGTTAGTTGTTTCACATGTCTCAAAATTTTGATTTCTCCTTAATTTCGACACAAGTGTCTGACCAATAGTTATCCAAACTGTACAGCAACTTCACAACGTGACTTTTGTGTACATTTACATATATATATATATATATATATATATGTGTGTGTGTATGTATGGGGGGCCGCAAATCCGTTCGTGGGGGATAGGTTCGAACGTGGAACCTGGAGTTTGGTAATCCCTCTTTATAATCATTAAACCAAAAGAATTCTGCGGAATTAAAGGTATAATTGGCGATGTCTTTCATTGCAGTGAGTGACACAAGAGCAGCCCCACACACTCCCCTGGTGAGAAGCTGGGTCGAATTTCGGTGAGGAGGGGGCCACCCGGAAAACCCCTCGTACGCTTTCACAATGACGAAATTCATTCGGGAGCTGAATAGCCTGTGAAACATGTTGTACTTCAAGCATGCGGCTGCGTGACCTCAGTCGTAGTCATCTATGAGAGTGAGGAGGAATGGTAGTGCGCGTCATCTGTAGTGCTGCCATCTCGTGAAAGAGGTGAGAGATCATTGGAGAGAGCAGGTTGTGTGCTCGCATGTCCATGGCCGGCATTGTGGGGGCCGTAAATCCCCCTTGGGGGAGGATAAGTTCAAACGCGGAACCTGGATCTTGGCGATCCCTCGTTATAACCACTAGTCGAAAAGAATTCTTCGGGTCCAAAGGTATAATCGGGGATGTCTTTCGTAGCAGTGAGTGACGCAAGAGTAGCCTCATATATATATATATTTATACCCTATCTATATATGTGATATATGAAATTTGGCATGATTTAAGATTTTACGTATTTAGAAAAATCATCGATATCTAGACAGAGTGCTTACTTAAAAATATGTCTGGAGAACAGTTTTTACAGCTTTCAAGAAACTATGTACATTATTCCATTTACTGTGTAAATTTCATATCGTATTACATTCATAATAGCAGTTATTGTCAATACCAAAGCAGTCCGAAAGTTTAAATAGCAAATTTGAATTAATAATCTTAAATGAATATTAGTTTATTTTTCCATTATTATTAAAGTAGTTTTAAGATAGTATTTAAGTTTTTGAAATTAAAGAACATTTGATGTGTGTTTATATTGTGGTTTGAAATTAATTTATTTCATTTAATTTTACTTGTTTACAACGCTAACGCTAATCAACAATAACATATTCTGTGATATATTTTTTTATTTTTATGACTTAATTTCACTTCACTACAGATGTTTTAGCCCTGTATTGTGTTTAAATACAATAAATGAATATAAAAATGAGAATGTTTCATCTTCATACCATCTGCGAGGAGAGCCAATTTATATTTTCTTCCAACAATGGAGAATAAAGAAGATATAGCTTCATAAATTATTTCAAGAACATGCCTCTTTTGCAGCTGTGCCTTGAGGATATGTGCATGTGTAATCATGCATTCGAAATACTTGAATTTTGAAGTATTTCTAAATATATATTTGCAAAGTTAAGGACATCTTAGAATAAAATTTAGGTTTTTATACACTCCAGGAAACTTTATATTTATTACCACAAAACTTCAGCAATTTATATTTACATTCTATAATTTTGGTTTGAAAAAAAAGTATTTGAATTTTATAAAAGATTGTTGGAATAAAAATTAGCAGGATATAAGCTAGAAAAAAATGCATATTATTTAATTTCTTATATTTTTTAAAGTTTCTTGTACTTATTTCTTCTTGTATTTATTTCTTAAATAATCACACAACCTACTCATTGTGGGCGTTCTTAAAATTAAGATTACGCTTCCATTGCGAATAACAACATCTATGAACCGGTTTCAAGCTCTGCAATGGCAGTAAGAAAACTTGCTATCACAATTTTACAAACCTCTATTAGGCCAGGCAAATTAGCTCTTATCACGTTAAAAAAAACCTTGCTGTTCCAGAGAGGACTCTAACTACAAGAGTTCCGTACTGACTAGTCAGTACTCTCCCAATTAAGCTACTGAGACAGAATTGCAAGCCCTTATTATCGATGTAGACTCTGTGTTCTCCTTCTAATGTCAGATTGAAGTGCATTTTGACAATCTGACTGACCATCTCCTGCTATTTTTACAGATTAGTATGCTGAAACTATTTTTTATCCAGGTTAGTACGCGGTCATTGGCCTCCCGATATGAAATCGGCGCCTAATAATGCCAGAGTTTACTTAATCCGTACTAGTCGTACTAGGGTCACGTTAAGACCCCCAACATCACTGCAATAATATGAAGAGTTAATTTGTTCGGGCGCCATTAAAATACCAGACGGGATTCGACGGGATTCTCCAGACGGGACTCGAGCCACAGATATTTGTACTGGCCAAATAACGTTCTCCTAATAGAGCTACTAGGACGGAATCGCAATCTCTTATCGTTGAAGGGTTTTGCACTGGAGTTAAATTCGAATTTCTTGAAAATTTAGTCCTGGCTACACAAGACTGAATGGTCATGTTCATCATGAAAACGTCAGTAAAGCGCGGTCCTAAAATTAGATTTATGCCCCATTGCAGATAACAGAATCCACAGATCAATTGAGCGATTAAACTGGTCCATGGATACTGTTATGTGCAATGAGCGCGTAATCCTTATTTCTTAATTGCTTTGCAGGGCGAATTTAATACATTCAGAAAATATTGCTAATCACATATCTACAATTCAGCAGTATTATTATAGATTTTCATTTAATTAACTAAATTCTGCATAAGTTATATAAAAAATAATCTGGAAGTTTATCGAACTCTTTATGGCCATTTATGGTAAAACTCATTGCAATGATTCCGTACAGTCATAACTGCAATAATATAAATTGAGACAGAAAAACAAATGATTTTTAAGTGGAATTAACCGTACAAATTATTCTAATTACATTTTTATTTCCCCACTAATAACCACATCGGCGAATGCAGCAATAGAAAAGACCACAGCTGGCTTTAGCAATAAATTATTTTTATTTGAGTCAAAAGTTTTAAAAAATACTACATAATTTGAAGCTTTTGTTTTGCCGGCCGGTATACAGCATTTTCTACTCGTCTCGCTTTTAATGTTTCTGTATTTTTTGGATAAATTTTCAGAAATTTCAATCGCTTGTCGTTAAATAACTCTTTCAAGAATTCGTTTTGTATATTTTAGACGATCGTATATCCTATTTTGTTGTTACAAAAGCTCTCAATTTAATTAAGTCTGTTTGAGCAATTATCTGCATTTCAAGGGTTTTAAAGGCTTAGCAATTTTTCTGCTGGCAGCTATAGTTTGGACCTACTTTAAAACAGTTTTAAACCATTGCTGTGTTTACTAAAAAGACTAGGATTTTCGTACTTTTGAAATGTGATAATATTCTGAAGAGAAAAGTTCTTTTCAAAGGAAAAGTACTAGAACGTAATGTATATTTTATGCGCACATTTTTTTACTTATTCTCAATCAGGTTTGACTTAATTTTTATGACATAACGCATTTGTGAGTAAAGCAATTGGAGAGTTATAAAGTTTTGAAATAAAACCTTGTCATTTAAGCACTAAACATCTTACTTAATAGTTTGAAACATTAGCTACAGATTATGCTAATGTCAGTTATTTTATCAACTATTTTATCTTATTTGTAATTATTATGTTCAGTCTTATATTACAATGCATGTGCATGTAATGCAAGTGATGTGGCTGTTTTTTAATGCAGGTGGTATTTTGAAATAAAACAGCTAAAACAAGAATTTAGTGCAATGTTTGCTTTCCACGAAGCCTTCTTACAGTGAATTTTTTTACAACTAGAAAATGTGTCCGGCGTTGCCAGGAATGTAAGATGCAAACCTTTGATTAAAATTACAACAGTAACTCACAGTGAATTCTCGAAAACTAAAGAACGCCTTAATATTACGCCTGTTTGTAATAACAACAAATTCCGTTGCGTCGATGGTGTTAAAATGAAAACTCTGAGAAAATAACTTGTGAGCTTTCTATCTTGGGATATTATGTTTTTAACACACGGAAAGTAAATGTTTTTTTAATTCACAAAAATTCGTCTATTAATAGCATAGATTCCGCTCATAATGTATTTGAAAGAGAATGTTTTTATCTTTCCGATAGTTTCAAGATGGAAACTCGGTTAGAATATTTTCTGTAGCTAAAGAGGAGATTTGTATGAAAATCACACAAAATCGTGCTAAAACATAAAATAACTAAAAAACTGATTTGAGTTTAAAAAAGCTTGCCAAGACTCATCGTTCCTGGTCCTGAAATATTTGTGTACCAAATTTAATTACCGCACGATTCTTATATTTTCCTTTACAGATGAAACAAACCGACACACACACACACACAGAGAGAGACATCTTATTTGCTATTGTAGATAATTAGAAAAAAAGAAAGTGCATTGCATTATTAGTTAAATCGACAGTAACTTACAATAAATCATCTATAATAAAAATAGAAATATTTGTAACGTGTTATAATCCACACTATAAAAACATCTGCGATTATGTATCTATTTATATTTGCATACAATATCCAGCGTTGTTCTGATCTAATTTGTGTTCCAAAACGTCAAAGATGTTTAAAACTTTTAAAACTAACTTTTAAACTTTTTTAATATTTTTTTTTTATAGAACTCTGTCATCTATTAAAAAATCAATAACTTTTAAATTATTTGTAGGAGCTGCTTAAAATCGGGCCCAACACGGTTTTATTTAATAACTTATAACAATAAATGACGTTCACATTGTTTTACAATAATGAATAAAGCTTGATTAAAACGTTCATGGGAGGTATTTTCTTGCATGATTTTAGATCTTGGTTTCTATCGTTAGCCATGACTTGCATAGCGGATTGCATCAAGTATGTACCGAGGTACAGCGAGCGATCATCGGAGATATACTGCGGCACAACGGGCGAATAGCCCGGGTTTGTGGTTCTAACAACCCCACTTTAGCAATCTTATCGTTTACCGTTAGTCATGATCTGCCCGCGTAGCTGGTTTGTGGTTCTAACAACCCCACTTTAGCAATCTTATCGTTTACCGTTAGTCATGATCTGCCCGCGTAGCTGGTTTGTGGTTCTAACAACCCCACTTTAGCAATCTTATCGTTTGCCGTTAGTCATGATCTGCCCGCGTAGCTGGTTTGTGGTTCTAACAACCCCACTTTAGCAATCTTATCGTTTACCGTTAGTCATGATCTGCCCGCGTAGCTGGTTTGTGGTTCTAACAACCCCACTTTAGCAATCTTATCGTTTGCCGTTAGTCATGATCTGCCCGCGTAGCTGGTTTGTGGTTCTAACAACCCCACTTTAGCAATCTTATCGTTTACCGTTAGTCATGATCTGCCCGCGTAGCTGGTTTGTGGTTCTAACAACCCCACTTTAGCAATCTTATCGTTTACCGTTAGTCATGATCTGCCCGCGTAGCTGGTTTGTGGTTCTAACAACCCCACTTTAGCAATCTTATCGTTTGCCGTTAGTCATGATCTGCCCGCGTAGCTGGTTTGTGGTTCTAACAACCCCACTTTAGCAATCTTATCGTTTACCGTTAGTCATGATCTGCCCGCGTAGCTGGTTTGTGGTTCTAACAACCCCACTTTAGCAATCTTATCGTTTACCGTTAGTCATGATCTGCCCGCGTAGCTGGTTTGTGGTTCTAACAACCCTACTTTAGCAATCTTATCGTTTACCGTTAGTCATGATCTGCCCGCGTAGCTGGTTTGTGGTTCTAACAACCCCACTTTAGCAATCTTATTGTTTATCGTTAGTCACGAGCTCCCCGAGTAGCTGGTGAGTGCCTGGTATATACCGAAACGTAGAGACCTACGAGCCCCGCTCATGTGCATTTTACTATTGCAATAACTTCCCCCATAAGTAACACAATAGTACATTAGTAAAAGATACATCAGCGTTATTGCAATGTAGTGCTTTTTTAAAGATCGACCTTGCTGAGTGCGGCTAGTTATTAAATATTTTGTAAGATTCAATTCCCATAAAATTTAGAGGCATTTAATTAATGGGGAATTTTCTCTTATTACATAAAGCTATTTCGTTTGAAGAACATATGTGTTTATGACATTTTGTTTATGTAGATTCTGGTAACTTTCTACAATGTTGCTTTCAAAAATTGCTTATTATATATCAAGACTTTTAAAGTGGAATTTTATTGAATTAATATAATCCATATGCATTTCCCCGTTATATATAACACATGAATAGCGAATTTTGTATAGAAAGAGTTTAAGTTCCATATTTAAAAAAATATATATATTGAAATATCCAGGCATTTAAGTATATTTTTCATTATTCAATCAAAATATATCAGGCCATTGCAGAGGCCATGATTCTTTTAAAACATTCACAGTTGTTTGAACACCTCATTTTTAACTTCTTTTAAAGCCAAGCGACCGCATTTGGAATATATTCACCATTCATCTTCAAAGCTGCTTTAGTGCCGGCATAGAAAATTTCAAATATTTCCTTTTCCCCGACTTTAATAACAACTTTTTATCACCTCTCGGATTTATAGGGCAAATCCTAAATGGCGTTATTTCGCAGCTTTAAATGGAAAAATATCCATCAGTATTTGAAGCGGTTGACTTTCATATGCGACATTTCTGATGCGGGGAGAGCCATTTGAATATTTTATGGTTTATATAGAGTTGAGGAAAAATCTACAGTATAGCATAAGTTGTGTTCTTCGCAGAAGCAGCTAAACGATTTTCGGGCATCTTATTGGCTTTCTGTATTTTATTCGCGAATCTCAAGTCCTACTGTAACAATAGAATATAGATATTATGACTGAAAATTGGAAAAGTCAACGATGTTCAAAAGAGAAAGTTTTACGGAAAAGGAAATGTGGCAGGGAAAATATTTAGCGGAAAAAAAAACGTATTCTTTGAGAAACATTTTAAGGAGGGGGATATGATTTTGCAAACTTTGGGGTTTTCAGATGCAGCAGGCGATTTCAGAGCTCGGCGTTTTTAAATGTAACAGACCGTCTGCGCATGCGCATCACTCGGTGTATAAACTTCTGTGCTTTGTTGAAAAACATTTTTTTTGCGTAATTCTAGTTGTGAAAACGAAAGCTGCACAAGGCAGATAAATTTATTATTATGCGCATATATAGAGTATAATTTTTGTATAAAAATATGAGCCATAGACTGCAATTCTCAAAGCAAGCATTAAAATAATTCTTATTTTGTTTTGAATATTCCAAATTAAGAAACAAACTCTTTTGAAAGAAAAAACCAAACAAAAAAAAAACGAAGCACCCCTAAAATATAATACGATCATCTCGAAATTTTGCATGCATATTCCTTTATGCCAACTATGCAAATGATTAAATTTGCAAGGCCAATGACTGTTATCTTCAGTCATAGTGGGCGTTTCTACTGCGCAACCAGCATCCTATAAAACAGGTTAAAAATATGGACGGTTTATCTTTACTCGTTATCGGCGTTGCAGTTCCGTGGAGACACAACCAATAATGCCTTTACGACGTTGCTGAAAACCATATAAGCAATTAGATGAGTTCGAACGTGGTCGTATAGTCGGGATGCTTGAAGCTGGCTGATCATACCGAGCAATAGTCCGCCACCTGCACCGAACGGCCACTGCTGTGCAAAGGTGATGGCAACAATGGTTGCTGCAAGGAACTCATCGGCTGAATGAAGGTTCTGGAAGGCCAAGATGCACGAATGCGAGGCAAGTCCGGATGATTGTGCGACAGGCCCTAACTGGCCCAACGGCATCATTGTCCGCCATCCAATGTGCTACAGCATCTTCCATACCACCCGTTGTACCTTCCACCATCTCACGGCGCTTGGCTTGGGTGGGGTTACGCTCACAGCGGCATTTAAGACGTCTGCCTATAACCCCACAACATCGACAGAGTCGTTTGGATTGGTGTCGTAGCCGAGCATCATGGCTACCAGCAGACTGGCATTGCATAGTGTTCATCGATGAATCACGCTTCAGTCTTTCAGCAGATGACCATCGGGTACGTGTGTGGAGGCACTAGGGCCAGCGGTCCCAATCAGTCTTTGTTTTACACAGGCATACAGTCATTACCCCTGGCGTGATGGTGTGGGGTGCTATCTCTTACGACAACACGGCGCCCCTAGCCATCCTGCGTACAACTTTAAAAGCTCAACGATATGTTGATGAAATCCTGCGACCGTTTGAGTTACTCTTCATGCACGTCATTCTGGTGCCATTTTACAACAAGTTAATGTCACGCCACATACGGCTCGCATACCTGTGGACTGTCTCTGTGCTGTTGATACTGTTCCTTGGCCAGCAAGGTCACCAGACCCTTCACCAATCGAGCATGTATGGGACATGCTAGGCTGCTAGATTCGGCACCCCGAAATGTAGTAGATCTGGAGCAACAATTGAGAAATGCCTGGCAGTGCTAACCATTGATGGATCCTGCCGCCTTGATTTTATAATCATTTCATTATATGTGTATGAGCTGTACGCACATTTAATTTTAATAAAACAGTCACTTTCTTCATGGTGCTTCATTTTTTTTTGAAAACGAGTGTATATAAAATTGTGCATGTAAGAGAAATATGAAAATAAAACACTGCCTTATGATGAATTAACTAAATTCTTACTGAGACTAAAATTCAATCAGTTCTATTTCTCGGATTGCTTATAAATATTAATACGCGGTAAAGTATAGAAAATGTATTGGAATTGTGTCGAAAATCGTAACTCGAGTTTTCGACGGTTCTACATATTTCGAGCACTCTAAAATTTGAAAATACTATTTTTAGATTGAAATCTGTCTGTGTGTCTGCCACTCTATCTGAAAAACTACTTAACAAAGTTTTACAACATTTGGTAGATAAGTTATTTGTAGGTCACACTGGTGCTGATTAGATTTTTGTACGTTTCGGGAAAAAAAATAAAACCCTGTTTTTTAGCAAAATGACCAGCAAAAATTGCCAAAATATAAAATTAAAGACTACAGAAGTTCAAATGCATCCTTAAATTCTTGCTTTATAAGTAACATTTGATGACAAAAGGGTATAACGAATTCCAAAGCTCTAGGACTAATCATTTTCGACATATTTCAGTTTTTTTGGATTTTTGCCACGTTTACTTTGAAAATACGTTCAGTTGTCAAATGAAAGCCAAGAATTGAAATAAAATTGTGAAACTAGTGTAATTTCAAATAATTATTCGTGTTATTTCGTTAAATCAATTTTTATTTAGTGAATTGTGAAAAACAAATGAAAATGAATCTATGTCTGCAGTGAAAATCCTATACTGCCCACATCAGATTTTTTTTATTTTCTATAGTTAAATAATAAAACATATAATGCTTGTCTGTGTGCTTTGCCACCATAGCGTAAAATCTAAGCGAGGCGACGCACAGTCACGGAATTTGGTATAGAGATACTTCCGGACCAATCCCGAGTCACCTTGAAATCGATTTTTTAAAAATTCGATTTAGTATCATATTCATTTAATGAACTTCGTTCATTTGTTATTAATTCCCCCGTGGTGAAGGTGCGCCTACGCACCACGTCCACAAGATCCCCCAGAGTATCCCATGGCGAAGGGGAGGAGATTTGCAGCTTCACTTTTATAGAGGCCCCCCCGAAGGGCGGAAGTGTGACTTGGCCTCGACATGACAACATCCATGCCCGCTGGCGGGATTCGAACCCGCAACCCAGCGATCAGACAGAAACGCATGCCCCTGACCGCTTGACCACCGGATCGGCATTTAATGAAGTAAAATATGTAGCAATTTCCACACTAATAAGCTCGTAGCGATTCTAAAATTTATTGCAAAGTTTCGAACACAATCATGAAGTACGAAAAATTATCTTTTAAACGGGGGATTTAAATGCTATCCTCTACTTGGAGGGTAAGCAGTCATCCAATATATATGTATTTTCTACGCAGGCCTGCGTACGTTACGTACTCGAGTTCTTACATCGTTCTTGCTGCGGGTGACAGCTATTTCAAAAAAGCTATTGCAAGCTAAGATCTTTTTTTAAAAAGCGATTCAAATGAAAGGCGGCTTGTCTTATATACGTTGTTTGTACGTTGAGCTATTATTGTTTTTCAGCTTGTCTATTTGTCCATTTTTCTATGTAGTAATCAAAAATTATTTTGATATTTTTATAAGAAATGCCCTCAGAATTTGATCTGATAGCAACATAATAAAGTAACTATTTTGATATTATTACACCACCTTTCCTCTAAATCTGACATTCGTATTCGAGATTTGAATAAATGTTTTCTCATGGCAGTCGGAAAAATGATAATTCAATTATTTCATAAATTAATAAAGATTACACATATGATCGCTCAGATATGTGAGAATTATTAATAAAACACATTAATATTCCAACATTTAATAATAGTATTATCAAGTTCAATGGGATAATTTAACTGTAGAAAAATAATCATAACAAGTGTTATAATATTTATAGATATCTGGAAATATACCGAATCATTATTGCAATAATTCTTTAGGGAATAATTTTAAGGCAATTAAAAACAAAATATTAGGGAATATAAAAGCAGTATAAACGGGAATATAAAACTCTTCAAAGGGGGCAAAAAAATTTTCACTTTCATTTTTCTATAGCAGAAATTCTGAATGAAATACACTTTTAAAAAATCTGATGTGGGCAGCATAAAACTTGCTCTAAAAATTGCAATAAATTTACTTCTTTCACGGCTATAAAATGATGTAGCAAGATCTGCGGCAGAAAATTGTTAATGTTGAATTGTACATTTTGGACTTTTCCGGATAACAACATGTAAATGATACGATGTATAATCTGCAATTGTGAGTGTACTCTGAGGATAAAATAATGAGCTCAAATTTCTGGAAAATCAACACTTTTATTTAAAAGCACTACTAAGCGTAAGCAGAAACAATAAATAGAGATAGCTCGATAACTATCTTGTAAGATATTTCCCAACTTAACAACTGGCAGGTACAATGAAGCAGCAATTAAATGCTTAGCTAATTAACAAAATAGAAGATACTGTTAACAAATAGAAGATCGCAAATCAGTTTAGCTTGATGTATCACTTCAACTATTCTCCAACTATGCGATGACTCATTTTATATACTCTCAATAAATTTCTTTTTAAAAAGGACTCGTATTTCCAAGAATATTTGGTATTTCGAGAAAGTTTTAGAAAATTCGAAAACTCGTCAAAAGTCACAAAGTTTGCGATAAACCGCCAAATATGGCAATCTTGTCCCAAATGTCAAAATATGGCAATCCTATATTCGCGTAATAATGGCTTCCTGTAAAGGTGTTTTTACTTTCTGGAGACTCAAAGAGCCTTCAGTGAAGGTTTTTTACATGTTTGTAACTGTTCTGTATCACAACATGTAAAGTATTATTTAAAGTACCCATTCTGGATGCAATATCTCACGAACGAATGGAATAATTAGAAAAAGTATTGGCACGATTATTACAATCAGTGGCAATTGATTTTAAACTTGATCGAATGGTTGGAAGATCTCAAATTTTCGAATGAGTTTTTGAAAAAAAATATTTAATAATCTGGAGTTCTATATTTAATAATCTAATTACAATAATGTTAAATAGATAGTTAATTCTTACTTAATTTATCATTAGAAAACGAATGCCATTTTGAACACTAGTACGAACGGTTCTTGAATATAGCATGTGGATTTATCAAAAAAGTTACTTAAAATTAAAATAAGTAGCAAGTATCCTTAAATAGGTTGACTTTGGCAATATATTTCGCGAAACATTGCCAACTTTTTGAAAATGTTGACAAATGAACGAAAACGTCACCAGATTGGCATAAACACTTTTCAACTTTGTTGTAAAGTGTTAATAAAAATGGGGGCTTTTCGAAATGTTTTTCTAGAATCATTAGAAGTCCTAGTGTGATCTTGATGGCACGCTAATAGTATAGTTAATCACAGGGCATAACTTAACGTAGCCGGATTTTTGACCCCTCTCCCAGTGCATAGACAAAATGGTGGAGGTTCAAAGGTAGTTTCTGATCTTTCTGAAGCCCCAAGGGATTTAGAAGGCTGGAACTCGACCCCAGGATTGTATTTAACTGAGCTATTTTCGATTATGACGACCACTTTTGACGCTAAGTGCCATTCATTGTTAAGCAAAATAAAACTTATTAAAAAAGTTTCAACTTAAATTCTGTGCCAGTTTCCCTGTCTTTGATAGAGTTAAATACTAGCGACTAATAGGAAGGCATGGTGAGCAGTTTTTGCTTTTGAATTAAGTCATTTCTGAAATATTCTTTTCGAATAGCCTTTACTGGCAAGACAAAATTAAATAACTGTCTTTGGATCGTACTTCTATGAGCTGACTCTCCGAGGGAATTGAGTAAGGATAATTTAGCAACTTCGAAAAAGTGATTGCTGAAAATTCCCTAGAGGAATCTCCATTTGCACCCTGTAAGATGACCACGATAGAGAAAGATTCTTTTTTAACACAAGTACACTCTTCAAATATTTCCCTTTTCTGTTGTCTTACACTTGCGAGGTAAAAGCCTTGAAGTTAATCATTAATTAGTTGGAGAAATTCAGAAATATTCTTTCATACATTTACGCAATGAATTAATTAAAAGTTAATAGAGCTGAATATGTTACAAATAATTTTATGAAATGCGAAATATGTAATAAAAAATAGATATTGGAAAAGTTGTCTTATTAAATATATAATTTATGATCATTTAATTGCTCAGCTAGCAGTTTTGTGTTTATTTATCTTATAAAATGTGTCCAAATAAGTAAGATATATATATATGGAAACACATAATGTAAAGCATAGTTTCCATATTATCTATATATAACATCATATTTTAGCTGTCTGTAGTTAGCCGTGTCGTTATCCATTGTCATATTATCTATATATCACATTATATTTTAAGTGTCTGTCGTTAACCGTGTCGTTATCCATTGTCATATTCTCTATATATCACATTATATTTTAGGTGTCTGTTGTTAGCCGTGTCGTTATCCATTATTATATTCTCCATATGTCCTAATATCCTATCATATTTTTTAGGTGTCTGTCATTATCCATGTCATTTTTAACACTTTACAACATAGTTGAAAAGTGTTTATGACTTTGTTCATTCATTCTGTCTGTCTGTCCTTTAGCACGATAACTGCCGTAAAAATGACTTTTATGACAAAATGAAATTTTAGTATGTTATTCAGACGGTTTGTGGGACCTATGGGAATATAAATGAATAATATCACCCAATTAGTTTTGGATTGAACCAGGGTTGAAGAAATGAAATACATTGAACTGTATAGGACCTAATTTTTCAAATATTTTTTAAGCGGATTTAAAATTCACAAATTGATTAAAAAATTTTAGAAAATATTTAAATTATCCCATAAAATATTTAAAAAAAAATTCAGCGAAATATATTCAGCAGTTTTTTAAATAAAAATTAAAATAATAATAACATCTTTCATATGAAGAGATCACGTGACCATTATATGAAGGGATCGCGTGACCCACTTCAAAATAAAATATAGCATCCATCTTGTGTCAAAATCGAGATTTTTAAAGTTCTTTTTAATTCATATTTTGTGTTGTATCCGTCCTAAAAGGGTTTTATTTTCGCTTAAATTCTGTGAATCTACATACTGAAACAACACAATTACAATATATTTGAGTTTAAATGATCATCCAATTTTGATTATTTCTACAACGAAGCCTAATTTTCACGTATGGAGAATGTAAATACCAAAAGATGTAGAATGAGTTGTATAAGAATTGCTGTATTTCTTTAACTCAAAATTATTTAGCTCATGCAGTCTGCAATATAGCTGATATGAATGAAATATTCATTGATTTTACACAGAGAACCAGACGATTTTTTCGATGAAATTTTAAGCATAGAGTTTAATTACTTGTACCTCCATGGTCTTAAGTTTTTAAATAAAATAAATGATTATTGTATTGTGATGAATTAAATGAATGGAAAAAAGTTTATGAATGAAATGCTGCTTTTATAGAGAGAGCCAAGAGTGTTATATTTGGATGACATCATTTGAATGAATTTCATTTGTTTTCGATGGAGTTTTCAAATATAATAAATTATCGCAGTATTATGATAATTTTAAAAATATTACCGAGGAATGTATCGCATTTTAGAGATGTTTAAATCAGGCAACTTATATTTCAATGCCGGTATTTGAATGAAGTTCATTTTTTTCGATGAAGTTTTCAAATATAATAAATTAATGTAGTATTGTGAAAAATTTAAAAATATTACAGAGGAATGTGTCGCATTTTAGAGATGGTTAATTAAAAATGCATTGAAGTTGGAAAGTGTTTCATAATCAATACTTTATGCATGATTGATCGTTCTTGTTATCTTTTCTATATATCATATATTTTCCAGGTGTCTGTTGTTCTCCGAGTCATTATTCTCCACATATGACATCCTATTCTCTAGGTGTCTCTTATTAGGCGTGACTTGCTGCATAAAAGTAAAAACATATATAATGTACTCAATATACGGCTTTACTCTCAAATTTACAAATTTCGATATTATTGGAAAACAATAACACAAATTTCAACCTTCTTAAATCCACATCTAACTGAAAAGCAATAGGGTTTTTGTCGTTGCCGGTTAGAATAAGCATGCTAAATTTCATATAATTTGATTAATAATTCCCAGAGATATCGGATTTTTTGAGAGAAAGTAAAATTTCTAATATTCTAATATATCGAGAACGGTTCATAATAATTACTAAATAATGACATCTATACATCTATTTATTTCTAGTTAGGAGTATTTACAAAGCAGTTTCTTAATTGTTGTTATAGTGAAGGTATTTAAATGCTTTAGAATTCTTTTCGATTTTGGATTAAAGACGGCAATATCTCGAGTATGAAAACGGTTACCAACCTGCAGATAATCATGTTCTGTAAATTATGTCACTGGTCTGTCATTCGCTTCTAAATACTAAATTTCATACAAAATACTGATGTTTACTAAACATTTTCATACAAATTTTTAAATGCTTTTTGATTTTTGAAAAGATATTTAAAATTTGAGGCCATTTTCCTCCTCTGACATCTCCGAAAATCACCAAACCTCTACCATCCATCCATTGGAGTAATTGCAACAAATTGCGTTTAATTTGCTCAATTTGCTTAGGAGATATAGTACTGTATAAGGAAACGTAAAATTTCAATTATCTCGAGAACGGCTCATGAAATAATGGAAACAATGATATCCAAGTTTTAATGTACTGACATGACAAGAGTTAATGTACTGACATAGCGATTGCGCAATTATTAACATTTAATATATTTACTTTATTTTAATTTTATCACTTTTAAATATATAATATATATATATGTGTGGAATATCTCGAGAACGGCGGTAGAGTAACTGTTACCATATGCAGAAACAAGTATTTGTTTTGGTTAAGTTGGAATAGATGCTTAGTCTTAATAAAGAATTTATCCTAAATTAAAATTCGACTTAAGCCTAGTGTTATTTCATTCCTCTTTTATAGCCGCGTTTTATCTATTTTTAGATAACTCATTGTTTATAGTGATTTTTCAGTGATCGCTTGTTATTAGTTTTATTAATTCATTTTAAAATATATATACAATATACAGGGTGTCCAAAAACATTGACCACAGCTTTTGTTCCTTAAATATTGATCTTAGACATATATAATAAATTACAAAGTTGCTTAAAGAAAGGTACAGAATTTTATGAAATCGATAAAAATTTTCAGGGGATTAAATTTGAAGTAATACAAAATTTAAATTTTTATACGGCCCCCCCGTACAAAAACATATTCAATGAGTAAAATGTGCCCCATACACTAATAAGGTGATGTACAAAATTTCAGCATTTTGTCATAAAAAGTCCCAGAGACATGTTTAAACGAAGTTGGTGAGGGATTATTCACAAATTAAAATGTAAATGTAATAAATAAAACTAATGCAAGAGTGCAAATGACGTAACGGAGAAATGCATCATAGGTAAATGATATCTGCCTCTTAGCTTTAATAGATCTTTGGCATGGATGGAAAACATTTTGAACAAGCTTTGTAATCTTTGTGTAAAATTATTATTTCTACACAGTGTAGATACTTTTGTACCAATAAATAGCAAAATTATTATTTATTTATGTAATCATTGTTTTCTTTCGTAATTTTTGTATGACCCTTGAGACGCGCTCTGTCGACATAATTTTTCCTTTCCAAGAACCCATATCAATGCATCGAAAAGTGGTTTAAGTCAGCATTTTTGTCTTTTTATATCTCTAGGACTTTTTATGATAAAATGCTGAAATTTTGTACATCACATTATTAGTGTATGGGGCACATTTTACTCATTGGGAATGTTTTTGTACGGGGACCGTATAAAAATTTAAATTTTGTAATTTTTAAAATTTAATTCCCATGAAAATTTTAATCGATTTCATAAAATTGTGTACCTGTTTTTACGCAACTTTGTAATTTAATATATATGTCTAAGTAATAATAATAATAATAATATATATATATATATATATATATATATATATGTGTATATATATATATATATATATATATATATATATATATATATATATATATATATATATATATATAAGCTTTAGGAAAATGTCGTTGTTCATATACCTTAAATGTTGTTTCCTCGAGATTTTATGAGAATTCATTTTTGAGTTATAGGGAAGACACAGAAAACCACAGATAGGAATACGCGATTTTAATCTAATTTATCTTTAGGGCTTGAAGAATGCGAAATTGCCTTGTTCTCAAAGAATGAAAAAAGATAAAATTTCATCGAAAAATACCGTCTTATTGTTTGTTGACTTGCAATAAGTGGAATGCCGTAAGTCTCGAATCCTGTCTGGAAAGCTTCCAAATCGTAGTTGTATTATGGAGGTTCTGATTCACTGATTTTGAGCGTTATTGACATTTCCTATTTTAAAAATAGATGCTGATATTTTATAAGAAAAGGTTAATGTAACAAATATATTTTAATATCTGTTTGTATAAAAATGTATCCACTGATAAAAGAATTTTGTTTGTATAAACGTCTTAGATTATTACTTACCCTATATAGATAGTATGATATATATTCCTATTTTAAAAATTGATGCTCATATTTTATAAGAAAAGATGACAAATATATTTTAATATGTGTTTGTATAATAATGTATTCACTGATAACAGAATTTAGAAGTTTATACAAACTTCTTAGATTATTAATTTCCCTACATAGATAGTATGATATATAGGGAAATAATTGTGATGAGGTTGAAAATTCAAGTTTTCGACAGAAGACCACGTTCTAAACAACCCGTAACTCGCATCGAATGTTTCTGAGGTGCTGTCTGTGTGTACATGTATGTATGTTTGTCTATGTGTATATGTATTAATATGTGTTTGGTATTGTATGTCTCCGCGAACGCGGTATCTCACGAACGAATAAAGTGTTTTGAAAATAATTTGGCACGGTTATTACCCAGCCACTGCCAAAACTGCCGCCGTGTTCATGCGGAGTACGATCACGTTAAACATGTGGGTCCGAAAGTCTTTCAGAGAGGTTGGTGGTAGGGGAAGGAGGGTACGGTCCCTGTGGATGCCTCCCCCACTGGGTTCCGGTCTAAATTGGGTGGCCCTTCCCGACCGTCCAAACAGTTACTTTACACCTTTCTGGTAGGTCGGACGGTCTGGGTTTCAACAACAACAACACATTGAATACTAGTTCCCGGCCACACATCTTGCTACCATAGCCTTCGGGTTGGTCGTGTGGTCTGGGTTTTCAACACTTCAACATATTGAATACTATATCCCTATTGATTTTAAATGCGATTAAATATTAGGATAGCCCAAATTCTCGAATGAATTTTTGTAAAAATTAATAAAAGAATTTTTTTTAATGATAAATAAGTAATCGTTTCAGAAGCAATTTTTTTTATAAGAAAACGAAATATACAGATTTTAGAAACGCTAGCCTAAACCATTTTCAAGATATTGCATGATGTACGAATGAATTCTCGAAAAAAAAATTCCAATTATGACCTTCAAAACTGTTAAAATTAACCAAAGTGTAATTCCATTCGATTTGCTTGTATCATAATCCATTTTTAAGCAGCTTGTGATTTACTTCTTTATTTATTTTTTTTTAATTTTACAGAAAAAAAATTAAATTTAAAGAGCTGTATCGTTGGCCCAAATGATCACAATTATAGCGTGCTACCCTTCATTTTAAAGGGCTTGAAAATTTGTTTCAATTGATACTGAATTTGACAATGCACGCCCGTGGGTAACTTCCCCTCCCCCGCCATCTTGAGGGCGTAAAAAACGTTACGAACAGAAAAACTGTACAGCGGCTATTTCTTACTACAATGATTCAAACTGTTGAGCTTCGTGAGAATTAAGCCATAAATAACTCTTTTTAAACATGGTTATGTCGAATTTTGTTCTATGCTGCCGTGTTAAGGAAATATAAAATTTCGTATAAATTTCGGAGCTTTCGTTCAAATATAGAAAAATTCTATCTAGTTCTAGATTTTTTGTTAACAAAGCTGAATATAAAGTTTCATGAAAATCCATTAACGTTTGTGGCAGCTATCATTTACACAAGAAATCGACCACAGACAGACATCGTTCTTAAAATAGTCAAAACGTGTTCAGGGTCCTAAAACATATATTGGTATCAAAATCTCTAAATTGTAAATTTTTTGAAAAGTAATACTTTTTCTAAACCTACCTTACATCTTTCTGGTAGGTCGGACGGTCTGGGTCTCAACAACAACAACTTTTTCTAAACCAATTTCAAAAGTCTTAATGCTGCGTTCACTTTTGTGGACAAGACGATGCTGGATCATGTCCAGTCAGCCATTCTACGGCCCTTATGCGGTCTTGACGAGACACCCTGTATTATGCAACAAATCTTTTAACATCATTATGTTAACATCATTATGTTAACATCATCTGTTAACATCATCTGTTAACATCACGGATGTATTTCGTTCCATCTACAAGTAAAGGTATTTTTTGTAATAGTTTTGTATTTTGACGGCAACAAATTTGACAATACTTGTTTATTTCACGCGATATTAATTAAATGTCTATTGCATTTTGATGAGGATTTTGCACGTGAGTATGAATAAATCATTCTGTTTGGAATAATAGATTGCCAAAAACTGCAACTTTTAATTTACTTGATACTGATGCAAGAATATCGTGTTCTTGGATCTTGTATGCCATTATTTCGTTGTGAAAGAAGTAAAGAAATATCATGTAGAAAAGTCATGTGCAGCTATAAATAATAATAATAATAATAATAAAATAAACAAAACACTCGACCGTAATCTCAAAATGTACATCTTAATAAAAAATAATGAAAAAAGGCCCAAAATTGACGGAAAAAATCCTTAAAAACCATTAAGGGAGCGTATTAAAATTGAGCTCCTCGGCAGGAAGGGCGGTTTCAGATCTGATAATCTGGTTCCAGCAGTATGTAATGTTCTGTCGGTTACATTTTGGGGAGTTTTGTTTAATTTACACATAGATAGTCGTTGATTTTGAACCATTGATAAGCTAGGTGCGGTGTTCGATTTCAATGTTTTTTATTTTATATCATAGATGGTTTTCAGAAAACATCTATGATCATAAGTTTTTCCAATAACAGTGTAGTAAAAATAGTACTTTATGTCCAAAATTTAATATTTTATTATTGACTTTATGTTTGATTTAGCATTATGTTATTCACTTGCATGCCTTTTTTTATTAAAAAGAAATAATCATATGTTAATCATTGCAATATAAATGATGTTTGTTATAAAAATGTAAACAATTTCTATTTAAATTTTCCATGTTTTGTTTGTAATATAAATTTTAGGTTTTTTAATACAATATTTATACAGTGATATTTCAAACTTATTAAAATTTACTTATTCTTATCCTAGCGGCGGAGCTAGGATTTTTAAACCGGGAACAAAGTCAGGGTTTGGCTACCCATAGGTAGATTCGTCATATAAGTCATAAGAGTGCATTAAAATAATGTATTAGTCATGAAAATAATGCAGCTTCCAAGGTAATGTGAGGCTGTCCTTGTTGCAAGTGAGGAACACTTGTTCTAGTCATTAAATAATTCTGATTACTCGTTAACCTTTAGAAGTAATAAGGTTTGTATATAGCAACAACAGTTGCATGGATTGCAACAGACAAAATTTCGCGGAACTATGTTTACGATAGAAAGTGATTCATTATTTTCAGCTATTAATTGAAGTCTTCGAATCTTTGAGAAAGTTACAAGGCCTAGTTCTTATTAATAAATGTTATTCACAACCCCCGTATATTTGGCAATAAAATACGTAATTATTATTTATAAGGCTTTATTTTGAATTTATTTTATCAGATCTAAAACTATAGGCGTAAGAATTCAGCATTTTGTGTCGTAAAGTGCTTGGTTGTGATTTGCTAAAAAATTCGTTATGTGGTCCTATAAATTGTTAATGTGTTAATTTCACGAGGGAAATGGAATCATGAGATACTACTGAAGAATTTCTATAGTACCCCTCCCCATGCACCTGAATAAACCTCACTTAAAAGTTTTGTATTCATAAAATTTCCGTTTGTACGGACCCCCCTCCTTTCTCCATCCCCCCTCCGTCATTTTATATTTTTTCAATTTTCACATTATCATGTGATTTCACAGCGATTATACCTTTTCCCATCAATTCATTTATTGACGAATATTTAGTTGCTGCTTCTAATTCGTAGAACAATCTATTTCTACAGCATATAAGTATAGTCAGGATCTCATAAATTTGGAGAGTGGGAATTGAATGAGGGGTTTAAGGAGATAGATACTGTTTATCCAATGTATACTCAATGAAATTGTTCAATTGTTCAGCCAACGGAGGGTGGAGTATAATCCCTAAATCTCCGGACTAACATACTGCTAAAGTACGAAATAATACATAAAAGATATCTCTTCATTTACTCGCCCTTTCCCATTTTTATAGTCAAGATCGCAACAGAGACATTTAAGTTAATTTTTGAAATTAATTTTTAATTTTATTTGATAGTTTGTTGAATGTAAGATGTCTTAAAAAGTGAATTTGAGTATGACGTTGAAAATTAGGTTATTCGAAAATGTAAAGCTGCTATTCCAATAATATTTTATTCAAAATCCTTTTCCTGCAAGTCCAACTGGTTTTCTTTTTTCCCCCAAAAAATCCGATTATATTCTCTTTCTGTGATTTTCGGAATTTTCTCTGAAAACAGACATGAAAAAAAGGCTTACTATGACGCCTGCAGTATTCATTGTGAAGTCCCTCTATCTACTTAAAAACTGGGAAAATGCTAGTAGTCCGTCAGTTCTTAGTTTGATAGAATGATTTCGTAATGAACATAATGAATTTTGAAAAATAAAGCCTCTTTCCAATTCAAATTGTGGCAAATTTGGTTGCAATTAATTTAATTTACTTTTCATTCCTATGCACTGGATATAATTGGTTCGAACATGACTGAGAAATAACCACAATGGCAGCACATGATTTTTTATATATGCGATTTATCTTATTACTAGAAACTGTACCCTGCGTTGTCCGGAATTTAAAGCAGGGATTAATTGAATTCATTTATTAAAATTTTCGAAAGGCTTAAGTGCCCGCTGTGCCAGCTCATCTTTAAATTACAGAAAACACGCGAGTACATGCTCGCCCCAAATAAGCGCCTATTCACACCTTAGACCGCTGCTTGGGTATATAATACGTCTTAGTCCCTGCGCTGGGCACATCGAATGCTAAGCCCCAATATGACTGCGTATTACGCCCTAAACACGCCTTTTGCTCTCTGTACGGGTGTATAAGCTATTTTGATACACACTAAATAAGATTTTTTAATATGCCCTAAATAAGCTTTTTGATACGCCTTAAATAAGCTCGTTTGATACACCCTAAATAAGTTCTTTTGATATGCCATAAATAAGATCCTCTAATTCCCTCAAAATACATATTTCATCCTCTGCACGGGTGTATAATATTTTTTGATTCGCCGTAAATAAGGTTTTTTAATACACACTAAATAATCTCTTTTGATACGCCCTAAATAAGCTCTTTTGATATGCCATAAATAAGCTCATCTAAATCGCCCCAAATACGTATTTCACCATCTGCGCGGGTGTATAATCCCTTTCGATCCGCCCTAAATAAGCTTTTTTAATACACACTAAATAATCTCTTTTGATACGCCTTAAATAAGCTATTTTGATACGCCCTAAATACGCTCTTTTGATGTGTTATAAATAAGCTTCTTTGATTCATGAAAAATACTCCTTTCACCCTCTGCGTGGGCGTAATACGCTTTTAATATGCTCTTTTGATATACCCTATATAAGTTCCTTCGATTCATCACATTCATTACACCATTTTGTAACTGAAAAAAAAAGAGTATATAGCATACCATTTAACTGATGCTTTTTGAAACGAAATTTGAACATTCTATAGAATATCTATTCTATAGAATATATATTTCAGATATGTTGCCATTCTCTGCTATTTCACATTCTTATGTTACAATTATTTGAAAGTGTCATTTATAGCTCTTAAAACATTGAAATACAAGCTTTCAAGTTTAGAAAGACGTTTCAGAAAACATAGCATTCATCAATATGCTAGAAACTCCCAATTCAAAGAAAGATTAGCAGTAATGGTGACAGAAACTACAATGTTATCTGAAAAGGAATAGTTAAGAAATAATGCGTTTTTTAAGCAACAAAATTTGTACCAAAATATAAAAATATAAAGCGAATAAGCAGAAAGGAAGTACAAAAGTAAGAATAGACTCATATGCCGGTTGATGCTACGCACAATTCGTCAGATGATAATCAAGTTAGTAAAATTAAACTTCCACATTTTATTTCTGGCGGTAATCTAAACTTCTCAAAGGGGTCTGAAGAAGATTTTTTCCCCTTCATTATGGATATATATTCAGCTTTTTACACAAACATTTGTCTTTAAAGAAACAGTTTGCAATTTTAAAAATACGTATAAATAGAGAATATTAAAAAACATAAGGCGCGTTAAGTGTTTTTTAAGTATTTTAATTTGGCACAACTTTAAGTGCATATGCTTGATATGTGAAATTAAAATATTAAATTTCTGATATTGTATAAAATATTACTTTTCTGAAAGTTTACGAAAATGAAATTTCGACGGATAATTTTTGACGGCGCGGTTCTGAATCTCATCGTGTAGCTAAGGTCACTTTTACTATACCGATACTTCACTTTAACAGCTGTAGCTACCAGTCTCAAGAGGTTCGCAAATAGAAGTTTTTTATATGACCACTGTGTTTCTCGACATTTGTAAAGATAACTATTCAAGTATAATTATAAACTTTATGCAAGAGACGTCATTAATTTCACTAGTTTCAAGTTGTTTATTATTAAGATTTTAAGCACACACCATATTACTGTAATATAAAATAATACTATATAGGTAAAGCTCCAGTCGCAGTATTTTATGCTTGGCGATAATTTGGAAACCTTGGAATTAAATTTGCCAATAGATTAGGCACAATATTGTCGACTTGGAAAAATGTCGCCAAGTTCAGGATAATTCGCTCCAATGTGGCGCTGTTGTTTCGTAAGTGTAATTTTCGAATTCTATTTTAATTACAATGTTTTGTTTTGTCGTTAATGATATTAATATGTTCCGGAAGTTTTGTTTTTTAATTTAAGTGTTTATTTGAAAAGTTTGATGGATGTTTAAGCGATTTATGAATACTTGAAGCTACTGCGTAGTTGACGTGGCTTTGCTACGTCGCCATGTTTATTTCATCTTTACGCTTCGCTTTATTAGAATTTGCTGATTACAAATGTTTTGGATCAGTTCTTGGAATTCTACTACTCATTTTATGTGTCCATTAGTTTATCTCCATGCATTATTATTTGAAACAACTATATTTGAAATTACTCCGTAGCTGGAGTGAGTTTAGATATTTCGATCTATTTACATGGTTTTTGTACTTTTTTTCATTTAAATATTGGTGATTATAAGTTTATTTTGATGTCGCTAAAGGTAGTACGTGCTATTGCTGTCCTTAAGAGTTATATTATTTTATATTTATACCGCTTTATACTTCTGGAAATATCTGCCATTGATGGCTTTTTGCTTTTGACGTCATTGCTTCTTTCTGGGGTGGAGGGTTGAATACTGCGCATGACTGATTCAGCGATTATTTTGATTTTTTCTCTTTTGGGATTGGAATTAATTCTGAAATATATCCAAGGATAGTTAGCTTCGTCACATTTATACTGCATTTTTTGTCCTTTCAAGATGTTTCTGGTAGATACTGTATTACCTTATAACTTATAGTAACCCTGGGATTTGTTTTACGAATGCAGTCGTTTAGTTGAAGGTAAGCTTAAGAGCTTGAATACCCTTTTTGACCACAAAGATGGTTTAACATTATTAAAGGGAATGAAATACGACCTTACTAATACTTAAGGCCTTCTAATACATAGTTTTTCCGTTTAATTTATCAAGGAGTTTAATCTAGATTTTCAAAAGTTAAAGACGTGGTATATTTCGCTTAAAACCTCGTTCTGCCAAGGAAGATTATAGTAATGAAGAACTTGATTTCAAGATTGCCTAATTACAGAGGGTCGAATCTGAAAATGATTGGACTCTTTCTGAGGACTTGAAGGACGCTATTGCTTCAGTTCCTCGAGTTGTTTCGGTTCATCCCCCATTATCTATTCCTAGCTATGCTAAGGTGGTGTTTCTCCCTTACGTGCTGCTGTTCTTGCTAAGGCCTCCTTGGGCGCTAGCCAAGGAGGCCTTAGGAACTTGGAGAGGTCTATTTTAGTTACGTTTTTGCAACATTGTAGTTAGGAGAAACTGAAAGTACTATTTGTGATTCTGTGTTATTAATTGAATTTAATGATGGTGTTGATAAAGTTCACAAATTTCCAAAGGAGGCATGATTATTGAAGATCATTCTAAGACGAGAGCGGGAGAAATTATCTGATAATACAGAGTTGTGCCAGAAATACTCTTTTGCCAAGTCGATTTAGAATAATAACCTAAGATTATCTCATGTATATAATGTTAAGAAGGATCAGGGCACTGGTGATGTTTGGAATACTACGTTTAATCAAATTTCTGTTTTTGAAGATATAGACTTAATCCCTATCAAGTTTTATATAAAAGCTAAAGTAGGGAACCACTAGGTATTTGAAGTTGAACCGTTCTATTTCAAAATTATCATTGAAAATGGATTTCTTTACAGTATGTGGGACAGACTAAGATGCAGGGAGTTTTACAGTGCTCTCCATTATATTTTATGTGGACGTTTCCGTAACACTACCTTTCGATGTTCTCTAGAGTGCGGTTGGATCATGGGGGTGACCATGCACCTGATTGTTATTCAAAAATTTATAAATGTATTTTTTGTAGTATTAGTAACCCGAAATGTAGTACTGTATATAAGAAAATTTACATTTACCTAATTTAGAGTTATTACAGGAGACACGTTGACTATGGAGAGTAATCGTTTGGGTTAGACACTGTTTGTTATTTTATAATTTTAACAATTATTTTTTAATAAGAATTTATTGTTTTCGGTCTTCGATTTGGGGTGTCCTTAACTATTGCTGGGTTTCTGCTTATTTGCTTCTTCTTACCTTTTGGGCGTGACCCATTTGAAAGTGTAGAAGACCTAGACCGTCCGACTCATCCAGAGGACACGAGCAACCATTTGGACGGCCGGCCCCATTTGAAAGTGTGGATTTCTTCCTTTTGTAGATTGGCTTTTTTTTTGGGGGGGGGGGCGTGGCCTCTTATGCATCTATTCTATTGTGTTGCGGGCTTGGCTTCGTGTGTGATTAATTTTTTGTAGGTTTGTCGGCTAGTTGATTATTTTTTTTTTTTGGGGGGGGGGTTGTTGTTGTTGAGACCCAGACCGTCCGACCTACCAGAAAGGTGTAAGGTAACCGTTTGGACGGCCGGGAAGTGCCACCCAATTTGGACCGGAACCCAGTGGGGGAAGCATCCACAGGGACCGTACCCTCCTTCCCCTACCACCAACCTCTCGGAAGGACTTACGGACCCACATGTTTAACGTGATCGCACTCCGCGTGAACACGGCGGCAGTTTTTGGCAGTGGCTGGAATCGAACCCGGGCCTACCGAGTGCAACTCCAGCGCGCTAATCAATGGGCTACCGCGCCCTTTGGGGGGGGGGGGGTATCCTTGTTGGCGATTTTGTCTTTTTTTAGTGATTACTTGCATTTATTTTATTCTTTGGATATATCTTCTGGTGCTTGGAGTTTATTAGGGCTTTGTTTTGTCTGTTTTGGTTTTTTAATTCGTTAGGCATTTATTTGTGTGTGTTTGACTGTTTGGTGGTTAGGACTTGGTTTATATTTATGAATTAGGGTTAAGTGTTTGTTTGATTTTTGGCTCGTATTTTAGATTGTTGGTAGTGCAATGTTGATTGCTTATGGGCTATGACTAGATGTTTCTTTGTTGATTTGTGTTTGTTATTTGGCTTATCTTTGCTCTTTGGATTTATTGCTTGATGGAGTTAGGCTTTAGGGATTCTTTTACTGTGTTTTCTGATTGGGTTTTTGTGATTGGTTTGTGCCAGGGACTCTTGAACTTTTTAGTTTGTTTGGTTCATTTGAGTTTTTAGTTTTTTTTTTCGTTCTGTCTTGGATTTCATTTTGCAAGACATTTGTTTGTTGGTATGTTTATTTACTGTTTAGAGCCTGATGTTTCACTGTTGGTTAGTGTTTTGTGTTCGTATGCTGTTAATTTTTATTTTTATTCTTTTGTTTGGATTTTGTGTTTGGATGGTCTGGAGACTTGATTTGATTGTTTGTTTACTCTGCTGTCAGATTTCAGTTGTTTTTGTGCTGGTCTCTCGTTTTTGATGATGTTTGCTGTTTATTTTTAGTTTTTTCCCGGAGTTGTCTGTTATTTTATCTTTCTTTGTAGTAGATATTTAGTTTTCGTTCTTTGTTTTGATTTTCATTTATGATTTAGTTTTATCGTTTTAGGTTGGTTTTTTTTTATTATGGAGTAGTTCATTGGCTTCTTAGCCCTGCTTTCGGTTGTTTTAGACCTTGGTTACTGGTTTTTCCGGTTTGATCAGTTTATGTGTTTTCCTTTTATGGTGGACTTGTGGCTCTTATTTTATGTCTTTTTTTATTTTCAGAGTTGATGGTTGTTATTTTATTGTTTGGGTTGCTTTTCGGTCTTGGGTTACTTTGTAATGTTATGTGGTCTTAATATTTGGAGGGATCCTAAATTTTGGTTCTGTCTCTACTGTCTTTTTTTTCTGGGTGTTTTGGTCGGATTCTTTGTTCTGGGTTTTTTTAAGAAGTTAACCTGGCTTTTGTTTTATACGTTACTCTGTTAGTTTAGAACTGGTGATTCGTTGTCGGTTAGATTTTTTGTTTTGAGTGCTAATTTGTCTCTCCTCTGGGTATGATGTATTTTTGGTTGGTTTCAAAAATGTTTCATTCTTATTGTTTTTATTACTGCTTTATTACTTTTAGTGGTATGTTGCTTTGTGGTTCTTGATCTCTTTTCAGTGAAGTTTGTTTAGGTGTTTTCCTTTTATAGTGGGCTTGGTGTTCTTGAACTTTCTGTACTTTTTGGGGGTATCTTTGGTTATGAATTCGGCGTTTTCTGTTTTAAGGATCTATGGTTGGGTTCTTTGTTTTGGGGTTATATATTAGAGGATTGCCGTAGCTTTTATTTTAGTGCTAGTTGTTTATTCTATTGGTAGCTCTTTTGTTATGGGTTTGTGAAATTTTCTTTATCTCTGGTTGTTTGATGACCTATTATTCGTATATGTTTATAATATTTATAAGTGTGTCATATTTCTTATTTGGTTGTTAGAACGCAAGATTGTCCGTGTTTTCTTATCAGGGTTGTTTATTGTGATTATGCTCATTGTAATGTAATTTAGGTTTATTATTCAGTCAAGGGGGGGTGCATGTTTATTTTTATAACTCTAATAAGATGTGTTGTTTTTAAATAAAAGATGCCCGTTGGCCCTTTCTATATCCATTGTGTAGGGGGAATCATCCTCCTGGTTATACATTTAGCTGCTCACTATAGGGTGAGCCAGACGGTCTGAGTAGTAATATTATATAATTCTTGTCGCATTGTGGGATTTATTAATTTAATATTCTTGATTTAAAATATGGTGAATTTCAATGGTTTTGGACAAATACGTTTTGCTAGGGGTCGTAAAATAATTATGGCTTTTGGGAGGCTGTAGAGTAATTAGTATTATTGATCGATAGAGGTGTGCCGAGTATGTCAGGGGATTTTAAGGGTGCAAGTCCTGAAGGCGAACATGGGGAGGGAGAGATATTTTAATAATTCTGCAACCCGTCACACACGGGCTTAAGATATAGTTAATATATGTTGAATGTCATTTTATAAGGACACGCTTTTTATAAACCGTTTCATTTTGCCTCGGTGGTTTGCAAATTCTCCACGCATTTCAAAATGCAATAAAATGAAATGAAAAACGTATTTTCAGCTTCACCCTCCTTTGCAAATCGATGAATGAACTACGGGACACAAGTTCATGTCACATATATTCTCGTGACACACCACCCCAGTCCCGAGCAAACGACAGGCTGAAAATTTTGAAATTCAGATCTCTACTGAAGAGGATGAGATGGAAGAAAAAAAAATGCAAAAAATAAACTGAAAGAAATTTTTTTCCATCTGGAACTTTCTCGCGAATCTCACACGTATGAGATCTCATTCCTTTTGGATAAATCGTCACACGTTTCTTTTAACGTTTGGATCTCAGAAGCTACGTCTTTTCCAACTTGGCTGTCGAACATTCTCTGAAATAATATTCTTTACCCAAAGCAACGCGCAAAACACACACAAATATTCTCGAATAGAAATAGATTTATATGTAAATGGATGGAGGACGTTTATGCATAGATAGCAATATAGTCTGAGAAATATTTTATCCGGACGGAAAGATACGAATAATTATTCGATATACTTTCTATTTGAAAGTTTTGACTGAAATAAGGATATTGTTTGTATCTTGACTTCCCTTGCAATATATAGTTTATGTAATGAGGAAATATTTCAATGAGTAATGTAACTATAAAGGATTGATTCATCTGTATCGTTTCAGTATTCTTGGACATGTGTTGTTTATGAGTTTACTTCCTTTACAATATATAGTTTACGTAATGAGAAATTATTGCAGTGACTTATGTAACTATAAAGGGTTGATTCATCTCTATAATTTTGGTATTCTTAAACATGAATAAGCTCATTTGATGAATGTTTGTGAGTCGGTGTGTCAGGGCAACACTTCCTAAATATAGTTCCAGGTAGCAATCCTTAAACAAGCGTTACAAACTTTAGACAAAGCAATCATTATGCTGGTTTTATGACTTGCAATATATAGTTTATGTAATGAGGAATAATTGCAAGGACTAATGTAACTATAAAAGGTTGATTCATATACTATATGCATATTAGTATTTTTGAACTGAACGATTTTTCCTAACTGAAAGAGAATATCTTGTCAACAAAAAGGTCAAAAATTATGAAAATTAGTACTTATTACTACAGAAACAGATTGAGACCTTTGATTTATAGTCATTACGAGCCATTATCAATCATACATAATACATAATAAAAGAATATGTCTCTGGGTGAATCCGTCTTCTGTAGCAGAAAATATAAGCTTCAGAACCACAAAATTCAGCATAGGGGTAGATGATAAGGATAAGACAAAACCTTGTCATATTTTTTAATTCAAATTAATTTAAAGTTATGAACTTAAAAGTCGAAATTTGGCCGAATGTTTGCCATTTTTAAATCCAATTCATCGAGCAGACGATTCTGCTGGAATGCTCGCAATTTCTTTAGCAGGTATTCTGTGAACGATATATGACGTTCATGCTGTAATTGTATAAAATTTGCGATTTTCTAATTTTGTGGATTTCAAAGATATATTGGGACAACTCTGTAATCCAAACATTGAAAATTTAATAAACTAATTTTTACATTTGAAAATTTTTACAAACATACAATTAATTTTAAGAGTATTTTGAATGTTTGACTTAAATCAAACGTCAATATTTAAAAATAGCTTATAAAATTTTATTTTTTACTTCTCTGGATAAAGAAACATTTTTCAGTTTAGAAATTCCTTAGGGAATTGTGATCGAATGATGAGTACTTTGAAGTGTATTTTTTGGATAATTATTTTAGAATATTTTTTAAACTTAATTTTTAATACATATGCTAGCCTTTTTTAAATATAGAACTGGGATTTCGATTTAAATGCATTAGGCGCGTAAATTGGATTCTGCTTCCGTGTTTTGGACGCAACCTCTTCGAAAAAGAAACTAGCTGCTTAACGCGGAATCAGTGCTTTAGGGTGTATCACGCCTTCGGTGCGGGTGTTCCTAGATTGCATAAGTGGACTGAGCGGTTCATGTGCTTGCTAAGTGGGTGCACGCGCAGTATTTTAAAGATGTGCGCGTCTATTTCTTGATCATTTGCTTAAAACGTAATTGCTAAAATATGGGCTGGGCGCGATAATGTCTTTTGAAAAATTGATTGTATGAATACAATTAATTCAGGCTTTAAATACCGGGCAACGGCGTGTACATTTTCTAGTATAATATACTTTTTATTTTCTTTACAGAGAGCATGGTATCTGTCGAAAGACCATAACGATTGGGATAAAAATTGCAATATTATTTAAATGTTATTTTTGCAATACTGTTGAAATTAATAAATAAAAGTTTTATTTTTCAACGGAAACGAATTATGGCATACTTAACTTTTTGTTATTTCCCTCCCCCATAAAATCAAAACTTGTTAGTTTATAGGTCGTGTGTGTGTCACATCTGATTTTTTAAGCAGCGATAAAAATATGTGAAGACTATCCTCATGAAAGAAGAATTAAATTAATTACGCTCGAAAGTCAGATAAAAATACAAATTCTTACATAAATTATTTTGTGTCGATTTCTAAAGAATTTCACGTTAAAATATTTTGGTGGGATAGTTTAATTTAAACAAAAATCAGTCTTTCAAAACAGTGGTGTCATATTTTAAAATAAAATGTAAAATAGCTGTTTTCACATTATCTAGAATATAAAAACTGTTAACTTGGAGGATTTTTTTATTTCAAATTTTATTAAATATATTAAAGGCTATACTGTTTACTAAATGCATGAACGTCAGACGATCAAATAGTCATTTCTGGCATATTAGTTTAGGTGAGAACTATATTTTATTATAGTTCTTCCTTATATGGGTAATTTTGCCCTCTATACTGTCTTTGCACATGCTAACAATTTTCCGTATCTCTTCTATTTCTTTGGGTGAAATTCAATTTTGGTATTTGCTCCATGTTGCAGATATGTTAAGTAAAATAAAAGAATAATATTCTAATATGAACTAAAGTTCCAATCGGGATTTAAATCGCGGATGCTTGTTGGTCAGACAACGACCAATTTTTGTAGCTACTCGGACGATATTCTTATCTTGTATAATGAAAATGGACTATTCATTCTCCTTCAGATTTAAGATCGAAGTGAAATTCCATATCTGAACGATTGCGTCATTTTCTACTTTTTTCTACAGGCTAGTATTCTGTGCGTCGCAATACTAAGGGAACTTTGCTGCCAGAAATCGTAGTCTCCTTGAAAAAATAGAAATTTTTGCTTCTCTGGGCTTATTTAGAATTTATTGTATTTTTATATTTTATAACGTTACATTTTAAAAGAATAACAGTTGTTCATTGTTTTAAAAGGATCAGTGATACATGTTTTGGCTCAATTTTAGTTTCTTTGTCAAATTATTAAAAACCCATTTTTTTAACACTTTACAAAAAAGTTGAAAAGTGTTTATGACTTTGTTCATTCTGTCTGTCTGTCTGTCTGTCTGTCTGTCCGTCTGTCCGTTAGCACGATAACTGCCGTAAAAATGACTTAATCAAAATGAAATTTTAGTATGTTGTTCAGACGGTCTGTAGGAGCTATGGGAATATAAATGAATAATATCACCCAATTAGTTTTGGATTGAACCCGGTTTGAAAAAATGAAATACATTGAGACCTAATTTTTCAAACATTTTTTAAGCGGATAGTAGTTTTTTAAATAAAAATTAAAATAATAATTACACATCTTATATGAAACGATCACGTGACCATGATAAGAAACGATCACATGACCCACTTCAAAATGGTATATGGCATACATCTTGTTTCAAAATCGTGATTTTTTAAAGTTCTTTTTAATTCATATTGAGTGTTGTATCCGTCCTAAAACTACTTTATTTTTGCTTAAATTCTGTGCATCTACATACTAAAACAACACAATGACAATATATTTGAGTTTAAATTCTCATTCAAATTTGATTATTTCTACAACTAAGCCTATTTTTCACCTATGTAAAATGTAAACAGCAAAATATGTAGAATGAGTTGTATTAGAATTACTGTATTTCTTTAACACAAAATAATTCAGTCCATGGAGCCTGCATGGCTGATATGAATGAAATATTAATTGATTTTATAAACAGAAGGACGATTTTTTTTCGATGAAGTTTTAAGCATAGAGTTTATAAATTGTAGCTCCATGGTCTTAATTTTTAAATAAAATAAATTATTATAGTATTGTGATGAATGAAATGAATGGGAGAAAGTTATGAATGAAATTCTGCTTTTATTGAGAGATCCAGGCGTGTTATTTTTTCTATGACGTCATTTGAATTAATTTCAGTTGTTTTCGATGAAGTTTTCAAATATAATAAATTATCGTAGTATTATGATAGTTTTAAAAATATTACCATAATATATATATAATAATAATATATATAAATATCGCATTTTAGAGATATTTAAACCAGGCAATTTATATTTCAATGCCGTCATTTGAATGAAGTTCATTTTTTTCAATGAAGGTTTAAGTTTTCAAATATAATAAATTTATGTAGCTTTGTGATAAGTTTTAAAATATTACCGAGGAATGTATTACATTTTAGACTTTTTTAAATAAAATTGCATTGAAGTTGGAAAGTGTTTCATAATCAATGCTTTAAGCATGATTGACATTTCTTGTTAAATAATTATAGCTTGGAGAGAAAAAGCATCGGAGATCACTTAACAATTGTAGTACGAATTTCATTGAAGCCTGGGAAGCCATGGGTCTGGATTTGCAAACATATTGTTTATTACTTTCCCTATATATATATATATATATATATATATACAATATAATGTATAGGGAAATAACTGTAATGGGATCGAAAAAACTAATCCGCGTTTTCAACGGAAGAGCGCGTTTCAAGCATCACTGAACTCGAATCAAACGTTTTTGAGGTAATGTATGTGAGTGTGTAAGAATGTGTGCGCGTCCGTGAGCTTGTGGAAGCGATATCTCATGAATAAATGTAGCGTTTTAAGTAAAATTTGGTACAAATGTTACAATGTGTGAATACTGGAAGCCTATTGATTTTAAATGCAATCGTGTGTTAGGAAGAACTCTGCATTTTCGAATGAAATTAAAAAAAATCACAACCTTTAATAATGTTATGTAAAGGATCACTTCCTATGTAACTTTTTATTAAAAAACGAATGACATCCACTTTAGAATAACATGAACCTTCTCAAGATATTCCAAGTTTTTCTAATAAGTTCATCAAAACTATTACATAAAATTGAAAAGTATTACTTATCGTGAAATATGTTCTCTTTTCATGCAATATTATGCGACAGATTTGTTAACATCATTTATGTGGATTTAGCTGATTCTATTCACGAGAGAAGATATTTGTGTAATAGTTTTTTAGTTTTACGACCAACATTCAAACGATATATATACATGCCGAGTTTGGCGGCTGTAGCTTAATTTCTTATGAGTGCATATATTTTTTTGCAACAGTGTATTTTGAGCATTTACATATTTTTATAGGGTTTACCATAGAATTATATAAATAATAAAACATAAAAAAGCAAAATGTAGATAGAACTTTCTTAAAAATACATTTGCTAGTCTTATTATAGTTCATATTTAATATATGCATTATTGTAGGTATTGATTTTTTACAGCGTCGTATTTCTTTAGTATATCCTATAGTTAGTAAACTATTAGATTTTGAGCATTTACATTTCAATAATTAATTGTTAATTATACCATTCAACTATTACTATTGATTCTTTACAGCGTTGTATTTCTTTACTATATCCTGTATTTAGTATTTTGAGCATTTACATATTACACATGCATAGAAACTTATATCTTACAGACGTTAAATATATATTCCCCCGAAAATGATACTTTTAGGAAGTGTGAATTTTCTTTCATAAATGATGTCTTATATCTTTTAAATCTATGTTCGGATCATAGTTCTCTTCTATCCTGTCGAACAACTCAGGACCTCTTTCAGATGTAAAATGGATTCCAAAGTGCAGAGCGTCTGAGAAAGAGATCACGATGTCGTTTTTCCCGAGACAGTAAACTACAGATTGAAATCACCTACTAAGTGTAATGATCTAGAAAGAACGGGCTTCTCAATAGGCGTTTTTATGCGATTATGAAACTTTGAATATGACCCACGATGATTTTGCGCATGTAATGGGTGAATGCCACCAGAAAAGCAGAGACATCTAGTGCAAATATATTCTAAAAGTAACTTTCCAGAACACGAGTTCTTTGAAAAGAAAACTATTTCTTGCAGTAGAAGACGTTGTTTGAAATGCAGATTGAAATCACCTACTAAGCGTAATGGTCTAGAAAGCACGAACTTCTAAATAGGCGATTTTATGCGATTATGAAACTGAATATGACCCACGATGATTTAGCTCTGGTACTGGGTGAATGCCACTAGAAAATCGTAGACGTCTAGTTCAAGACATATTATGGAATTTTTTCGAACGTAAATTCTTCAAATAGAAAAGTATTTGCAATAGAAGATTTTTAAAATACAGATTAAAATCCCATACTAATTGTAGTGGTAATTATACAGAAAAACCCCCATCTCAATAGGCTTTTTATGTTATTATGCAACTGAATATGATCCACGATGATTTGTCACATACAATGGAAAAATGCCACTAGAAAGACAGATATGTCTTATTAAAGATATATTTTGGAATTTTATCAAGAAAAAGAACAAGTTCTTAAAATTGGAAAGGACTTGTAATAGAAGACGTTGTTTAAAACACAGTTTGCAAGCACATACTAAGTGTAATGATATAGAAATAACTGGCTTCTCAAAAGGTATTTTTTATGCGATTATGAAATTGAATATGACCCACGATGCTTTAGTGCATGTAATGAGTGAATGCCAATTAAAAGTTAAAGACGTTAAAGTTTTGAAGATATATTTTAGAATTTTTCAGACAGCAAGTTCCAAGAAGGCGTTTAATGTACAAATTAGAGTCATATTTATTACTTATTTTACTTATATTACTTATATTTATTACTTATTTATACTATAGTGTCGATAGAATATAATTTTACTGTTTTGTTTAATTTGAGATTTTTATGGAAATATGATTCAAGACCTATTGTACGCCTTTTGCTGAATGCTATCTATGTGTGCATGGTATAATTCATGTATAAATATATGTAGATAGTCTGTGAATATGAAAATTACAAAACGCAAATATAAATATTATTATACAATATTTATTTTTATTTTAAAATCATTATAAAGTATAATTTAAAAACTGATATTATATGGAACTATTCTGATTGTTTTCAAGCAAAACAATATTTTTGATAAGATTCATTGTTGAGGAAAACTAATTTCTTCATAATGTAACAAACAAGAATTATGATTTTTCGGTAAAAGTGTCAACACATAGCCTAAGATTTTAAATTCACCATTGCTTATGATTATGGTTAAGTTACTGATACTTATGGTAGTTACAACTATTTTGTCCTATTAATAATTTCAAATTAGATATCTTGATATCTATTTGGTTTGAAACAGTTCGAACCTTTTGAACATTTAAAAGATTACATAGATAGTTATTTCTGCTTAATAGTACATAGGAAACACTTAGCTATTGTGATTAGTGAAGGAAAGGTCTGGTAATAAATTATAGCCACATTGTATGCATTTGCATATTTATAATCTGGTTTTTTCTATGCATAAATATTTCAATGTGAATGGTATTTCGATTGCTTAAAGATGAAAAAGATTTATTTAATAGCATAATAAACTTGCATTTAAATTGATTATACTTAGTCTATGTATACAGAGATATTTATTTCACTTTCCCCTTAGTTTAAAATCCATTCAATGTAGAATATTTAAATGAATGTAGATTGTTTTTTAAAAATCAGATATATGCAATACATGATGTTTCCTATCAATTCAAATCTGGTTTTTCTTTTTATGTTCATTGAGATGAGATGTAATTTTCATAACACAAATATACAGAATGCATACTTATTCATTGTTACTTATACATTGTTCTCTCTCTCGTTCTCTCTCTCTCTCTCTCTCTCTCTCTCTCTCTCTCTCTCTCTCTCTCTTATAAATTTTTTATCAGCTAACAAACTAAAAGTAAATAAGTCAATAAGTAAAAATACTCTGTGTAAATGATAAGGAAAACTTGGGCAGTATATTTAAGCACAAATAAGACAAAATGCATCTTTTTCATGAGTGCAAGAAAACCAGAAAAACGAAATGGGCTTGCCTATTTCGTAGTTTTGACATCAGTGTGCTGTCATTTTGTTCATTTTGTCTTATTTGTTCTTAAGTACGTTGCTCAAGTTTTCCTTAAACTAAACTAGTAAAGAATGTGGTGGGACAGCCCAATGGATGGCGCGGAGATTGCACTCGAACGACCCAAGTTCGATTCTCACCTCTGCCCAAACTGTCCCGGTGTATATGCTGAGTACGGACACATTAAATATGTGGGTACGAAAGTCCTTCCGAAAGGGTGATGGTAGGGAAAGGTGGATACGGTACGTGTGGAAGACGCCCCCACTGGGTTCGGTCTAAATTGGGTGGTACTTCTCGGCCGTTCAAACAGATACCATACACCTTTGGGTAGTTCGTACGGTCTGGGTCGAAGAAAAAAATCTGATGTGGGCAGCACATGACTTTCCCTGCAGATTCAAATTCATTCTTTCTTTATTTATTTAATAATTCATTGAATTGAGTTTAATTGCACAAAATAACACTAAATGTGTGCTTTTAATTAAGTTTTTGTTTTTATTTGGTAACTGGACATTTTTCCAAAGGCGACTTAAAAAAATGCGAAAAATCTCGAGAGCGATTAGTCCTAGAGTAATGGAGTTGGTCTTATTCTTTTCCTCGCCAAAAATTACGTATAAAATAAGCATTTAATTGATACATTTGAGCACATGTCCTTTATTTTAGATTTTAGCGGGCCATTTTGTAAAACAGGACAGGTTGTTCTTCGAACCGTACCAAAATCCAATCAGCACCAGAGGATCCCACAAGTGACTTGTCTACCAAATTTTATGAAATTTGGCCAATTAGTATTTTAACTACAGTGGATACATGAGATTTTTGAGGGCCATTTCGCAAAAAAAAAATGCGGGTTCTTTTATTCCGAATCGTACCAAAAATTAATCAGCACCAGGGTCACACACAAGTGACTTACCTACCAAATATTATGAAATTTGGTCCATTAGTTTTTGAATTAGAGTGGATACAGAGAGACAAACAGACAGGCATACAGTCAGACATACAGACACAAACACAGACATACACAGACGTCAAGATAAAAATGGTTTATCGTATTTTAGAGGTGTTAAAACGCGATTTTCGACACGATTCCAATACTTTCCCTATACTTTACCGTGTATTGCAGGGAAAGGGAATAAAGAATGTGTGCCCTAACCAAAGTGTAACCACCTGGCAAGTCAATATTCTATTCATTAAGTTGCTGGGACGTTAGTCTTATTCTACTGTTAAATTTGAATATACTTAAAATGTCAGGTGTATGTAAAATATCAGATGAGAAAGTCCCTATTATTCTCTACAGGGTGTCCCAAAAAGATTGAAATGCGCTTTAATTCTTTACCTGTTGGAGATAAGTGGGCAATGTAAATTACAAAAATGTTGAAAGTAAGGCATGAAATAAGACTGCGTTAATGAAATAGTCCTCCCATTAATTTTCAAAAAGTTACATTTTTTAAATTTTTATACGACCCCCTTAGACAAATTTGGTTAATCAGAGAAATTTTATATTGAATGCAACAAGATCATTAAAAAACCGCATATCTGTATCTTTAAAATTGAGCGAGTTATATTTAATTGAAAATTGAACATTGTGAATGGGGACCATATATCAAATTAGAAATGTAAATTTGTGACATATCAGAAAAAAGATAAAACTGGATGATAATACATAGGATACCCAACCGCGTAGTGAGTACCACTGCTTTATATGATTTCTGTCTGTGTAATGCTTTATTTAGATGCATTTGCGATAAAATTTTTTTGGCACATATTACATATTTTTGATCTAAACAATTTCCATCGTCAATTTGTTTATGATCCCTATTTTCACTGATGAAACAGCTTTTCACATGGTACGGGAAAGTGGCTTAAGTTAAATCTTTCCTTTATCATAATTCAGTTGATTTTAAAGATACAGATATGCGGTTTTTTTAATGATCTTGTCGCATTGAAAATAAAAATTTTCTGAATGACCAAATTTGTCTAAGGGGGTCGCATAAAAATTTAAAAAGTGTAACTTTTTGAAAATTAATGGGAGGACTATTTCATTAACTTGGTCTAATTTCCTACCTTACTTTCAACATTTTTGGAATTTACATTGCCTACTTATCTCCAACAGGTAAAGAATTAAAGCGCATTTCAAACTTTTTGGGACACCCTGTATACTTTTTTGTACACAGATTAATCTTCTGTGCATCGTAATAGTCATGGATTAAAAATCGTTGTGTTTATGGAACATTCGATATTTTGTTTTTTTAAATCTCAGTGATCCACTGCAACTTATCAAGAGGGTTAAATTTCTCAGAAACCATTGTTAAGAACTGATGTCCCGAATCGGGATTTGGATACGAATTTCTGATCGTCCAATAGACGAGCTGTACATTGAGATACTGGGACGGCATTAATTTCTTTTGTAGTTCAATTAGACACTACAATTACAACACAAGATTATACACATTTATCACAGAATCATGCATCACCAGGAGAAAGCGTCGATATTATGACTACACTTGTCAATGCCGTAATTTTTTGCAAAGAATTTAAGTTTCGGCTAAGTTTCGAATAATTGATCATTGAACTGGTAAGATGACGTGCTATCTGTGGTGTACATGTAATTTATATGCAAAGCATATATTAAATTAAACTCTTAATTATGGCTGTAATGCCGTATATCGTGAAATATTAAAGCACATTGCGATGTGTGCCGCTTAAACCCACCATATTTATCTCTAGTGCGCGTTCCTGTAAAAGAATATTTATTAACATAATGCTACACAATTAATTGCACATATTTTTAACTTTAAAATAAAATATTTTATTAAGAACATTTGGTTAATTATTAAATTAATTACAACAATTATATTATTACTTGCGGAGGAGATAGGACATGTGAGACCAGGTAAGTTATAAAGCCTGAACTGCATTTATGACCTGCTATAATATTTGGTAAGCACATACCTTCAAATCTGTCTTTGGACTTCGTCATACAGCTCGTACTTAAGTCGATCATATTGTACTGGAACTAACTCGAGATGTAGTACTCGTACTCGTCGATCATATCGTACTGCCGTTTTAGTGTTTCTCTCAGGACATTTCGCTGAAGTCTCTGTGGAACAACACCTGGAACACTCTTGGAACAACTGTATATCAGGACATTTCTGTGGAATACTTTTTATGAAAATCGCTTTTCAATCTAGTGTAGAAGCCGTGTATATCATCTCTAGAACCTTTCGGTTGTCGCCTCTTTCTGCCTGCTTGAGGTCTGATACGACTCGTCGGCTATCATTGGTTGACCTCAGGACCATGTGACCAGACATCTTCCATAATTGGTTAACATTTTTAACTAATATCGTGGCGTCACTTTATCCTCCTATGTTTATGACCTATTTGACCTCTCGGGTCAGGGTGCCATAAAACTGGCGTCCTTAAGTCTGATGCCATTGTCAAACATTACATCCCTAATAAATATTGAACATAAAACTGTCTCACATAATCCTGGCCTTAAATCTGGTCTCACAATATCTATTACGCTATTTGTATAAAGTCTTTGCTCTTATAGTGGACTTGGATTTTACATTTTCTTCCTTCAGATTTCGGATCGAAGAGAACTTCCGAGCTGAACGACTTCTTTTTTATTTTTATTTTCCCTACATTTTTAATTTTTATTTTCCCTTCCTTTAACTAATATCGTGGCGTCACTTTATCCTCCTATGTTTATGACCTATTTGACCTCTCGGGTCAGGGTGCCATAAAAATGGCGTCCTTAAGTCTGATGCCATTGTCAAACATTACATCCCTAATAAATATTGAACATAAAACTGTCTCACATAATCCTGGCCTTAAATCTGGTCTCACAATATCTATTACGCTATTTGTATAAAGTCTTTGCTCTTATAGTGGACTTGGATTTTACATTTTCTTCCTTCAGATTTCGGATCGAAGAGAACTTCCGAGCTGAACGACTTCTTTTTTATTTTTATTTTCCCTACATACATAGTATAATGTATAGGGTAATTATTGTGACGGGGTCGAGAATTCGAGTATTCGACGGAAGAGCACGTTTCAAGCATCCATGAACTCAAATCAAACTGTTTAGAGTTAATGTCTCTCTCTCTCTCTTTCTTTCTCTCTGTGTGTGCCCGTGAATCTGTGGATGCGATATCTTACAAACAAATTAAGCGTTTCGAAAGTAATTTGTCAAGATTATTACAATTAGTGAATACTGGAAACCTATTGGTTTTAAGCGCAATTGAACGTTTGGGAGGACCCTCCCTAAATTTTCGAATGATTTTTTTGAAAAATCAGGACATTCTATAATGCTAAATAAATAATCATTTTATGTGTAATATTTTATTATTAAACGAATGACATAAACTTTAGAACGCTAGATCGAACCGATTTTGAGCGTTTTTTAAATAAATGCATCTGAATCATTGCAAAAATGAACAATAGTAAGTACACCCGACTCTTTTCTTACACGGTAGACACCTGCCTCAGAAATTCGTGTAAAAAAATCGTGTAAAAAAGATAAGTTTCCTATAGTAAAATTGGGGATACGTTCCATGATATCCGAAAACCGTGTAAGATGAAATAAAGAACTATATTTAGTTTAAAAACCGCGTAAAAAAATGCTGAAAACTATAAAAGTTCTGATATGCATACGAATGATATATACATACATATGCAATTTTATTGAGCAATAAAACTTAAAATACATAATTCATAGGTAAAAATAAGTAGCGCAAGCAAAAAAAAGGAATCTGTTAATCCAAAATTAAGAATAGAAAACTGAAAATTAAAAATAGAAATGTATGGCTGATAACACGAACAATTGAAATATTGTGAGATAATAAACTTAAACAATTTAATGATGCAATATGTTATGTAAATGTCATACGAAATGGGTAAGTAAGAGTTATCGAATACGGGGATTCCCCAGTAGTTGCTGGGGAATCCCCTTAATAAGGGGAGAACCCTTCGAATAAGGGGATTCCCCAGTAGTTAGTAGAGAATCGATAACATTATAGCAGTTCGCAGTGCTGCCTAATTTTTGAAGTATGGTGAAAACTTGAACTTTTTTGATACATTGGTACCAAAGACTGCAATTTATACTAGACCGTTCATGATCACGTACATAAGTATCAGACAATGACTTTGAAATCGTGTTAGATCAAATAAATTTTTCAAAAAAGGAATACTTTTTGAGCCGTGTAACTTCAAATTTGTGTAAAAAAAAAAAAAAGCAAAAAAGAGTTGGGTGTATAATATATTTCGTACTTACTTAATGAAATCAGATATGTGCAGATTATGGGACAACAATTGTTTCGAAGGAGTTTTGAATCCTCTTCCAACTTCAGGTAAGAACTGTAAAATGGCAGGCCAAAAAAAGTAGAGTAAATATTTTTGGAACACCCAAAGAGCGGATTCGTAGTGGGGGTAATGCAGGCCCGTAGCCAGAAATGAAATTCAAGAGGAGCTGGATTGAAATTCAAGGGGGACTCAATAGTTTTGAAGGAGGGAATGACTCAAAACACTTAATCATTAGCATTCATAAACGTTGATAGTTATTTCATATTTCAGTATATATAAATTATTAACAAATAAGTAATTGCTGTTGTTGAGACCCAGACCGTCTGACCTACCAGAAAAGTGTAAGGTAACTGTTTGGACGGCCGGGAAGTGCCATCTAATTTAGACCGGAACCCAGTGTGGGAGGCATCCACAGGGACCGTACCCTCCTTCCCCTACTACCAACCTCTCGGAAGGACTTACGGACCCACATGTTTAACGTGATCGTACTCCGCATGAACACGGCGGCAGTTGTGGCAACGTGCAAATCCAGCGCGCAAACCACCGGGCTACCGTGACCGAAATGTGCCAACAGCAAGCGGTGCTCCCTGGTGGTGACCCACCCAAGTACTAACCGCGCCCGATGCTGCTTGACTTCGGTGATCTAACGAGAACCGGTGTTTCAGCACGGTAGGGCCGTTGGCCATAAATAATTAATTGCATATTTATATTTGTAAGCTATGAGTGGATTAGGAATATCCATACAGCTACTAGACATCAATATTACTATATAATATTTACAATTGATTTTAATATAAGCATTGCAATTTTGTTAATAAATTGAAATAAATTTTTAAAAGTAAATACAAGTTAACACTTAATATTAACTCTAGCCGTATATCTTCAGGTGGATCGGTTATTCTTTTAGATTAATAAACTCTTAACTAATTATCAGTTTATTTTGATTCGATAAAGTATAACAGTGAATGCCGCAATAATACAAAATTATCCTAAATGCTACAGTCTTTATTTTTTATAAATTTAAATATTTTTAAATTAAATATGTAAATAAATTGAACATCTGTATAACCACAAATTTAACTAAATTAAAAAATCTTTGAAACGAGGTAATTTATAAATTTCTCATAAAGCAATTTATATGCAAAATTTGGATGACTTGTTGGATAAAATTTCATATCACTACTAAAAATTTAACATTTTTATCAGGGGGGCTGAGTTTACCTCTTGGAGGCGGGGGGCTTATCCCCCTCTGGCTCCAACCTGGTTACGGCCCTGGGATAATGGGGAAAGGGACTTGAGTCATAAAAATATCAGCAGCGGACGATAAGGTCTCACCCTAGCTGACACAAGCGGCGAGCGAAAGAAAAGCAGCAGAAAGGCACGGATTAATATGATATTTAAAATAAAACAGGGGGGAAATAAATTAAAACCTTTGAATTATTAAGAACGATAACAGAATGGTGAGAAATTAGAGAAAGGAAGTAATAGACTAATCCATCAATCCATATAAAGATATAAAATTAGCAAAACTGCTAGAATAGTAACTAAAAAGTGTGAAATATGATGAAAGATATAAACGTTGGGATAACTATATTCAAAACCCACGAAAATATGTATTAAATAACAAAATGGAGGGGTTACCTTCATTAAAACACTGAACTTAAGATATAACTAAACAAACAAGACAAATTAAAGAATTAACAAAAATTAGAAAAACAATTATTATTAGCTGCAATAATTAAATAACATAGAATCAAACCACTTTAAAATTACCATAGTAGGATACTGAAAATAAGAAGAATATGAATAAAAATTAAGAAGGTAACTGGTAAATTTATCAAGTAACTGTAAAATACATCCGATCCAGTATCTTTAAAGGCAGCAGAATTATTTCCTATTACATTCACTGCATGTAACGAACGTCGATAAATTTTAGCTAAGTTGGCGACTAATTTAGCAAAATGTCGGCAACTTGGCGATTTGTTGCCCCAAATTGATGAAAATATAATCAAAATTGCAAAAGTGACCCTAAATAAACGAAAATGACGCCAAATCTGTGAATTAATCATCAAAATATTTTATTATATGGACTATATTACTTATTGCGGATGCTATCAATATTGATAATTGTCAATTTAGAGTTGCACGAAATATAAGTTAATAGGGTACTTCGAATTCGTTTTACATATCATCCAAGCGCCAAATGTCCAAAGAGCTAAATGTACAAATCAACGTTAAAAATATTTTTCCGTCAATATTATACATCATGTTTTCACTGTGAAAGAGGTAAATTAATTGCATTATATAGCAAAAATCACGTGCGGCGCACATCAGATTGTTTCTTTATATTTTATCAATTAATTTATTCATAGATTTTGATTCAATTGTGGTTGATAAAAGTGAAAAAAATAGTTTAAAAATAGTTTATTGGCTATTTTTTAAATTAAATAATTTTAAAATAATGCTATAATTAATTGATTTGTCTGAGAAAAAAAAGCAATGCATAGTCATCGAAGATGAAATATTGTTTTACATACCGCAATTTGTATGTTAACAAAACTATAAAATACGTGCCATTTTTATGCTTAAATCTGGAATGTTTTTTGTTCTTCGACCCAGAGCATCCGACATACCCGAAGGTGTTGTTGTTGAAACCCAGACCGTCCGACCTACCAGAAAGGTGTAAGGTAACTGTTTGGACGGTCGGGAAATACCCGAAGGTGTAAAGTATCTGATTGAACGGCCTGGAAGTGCCACCCAATGTAAACCGGAACCCAGTGGGGACGGCATTATTCACAGTGACCATATCCTCCTTCCTCTACCTCCAACCTCTAAAACGGACTTACGGACCGACATACACAGCTCACAACTAAAATCGTAACACCATAAAGTTGTAGGTGTAGCTTTATGTAAATCAGGCAATGGAAGCAGCAAGGCGAGATATGCAAATGATCACAGTTTCGTTAAGCATAGTGACGTAACACCTTGGCGAGCAGCATAAAAGCGTCAGGTCAAGGAGAAGCGATATTACAGCTAAATTGTAGCGCTATTGATTTCAGGTTATAAAAATCATTATGCCAAGAGTACGTCGGCGTATCGCATACGTTCAGTTGTTGTCAACGGAACGGCAACAAATCATTGTTTTACGTGAGGGTGGATTAAGCCTTCGAAGGATCGCTGAACTATTGGGTCGTGATGTGAGCGCAGTTCAACGGTGTGTGTCACGAATCATGAGATACAATGAAATGACACGAAGATCAGGTAGTGGAGTTTCCAGGTGTACCACACCCTGTGAAGATCGTATGCTTCTGAAAAGCGTTGCGCGGGAGTCGTTTACCACAGCAACCGTGTTATAATGGCATTTATCCTACACTACAGATAACATGGTTTCGACGCAAACAATTCGAAACCGTTTGTATGACGCAAGACTCCGAGGTAGACAACCTTTTCGACAACTACCGTTTCAACGTCTTCATCGGTTACGTCGCCTCCAGTGGTGTCAAATGAGTCGCAGTTGGTCGACAGAATGGAGAAACATTCTGTTCACGGATGAATCACGATTTTGTTTTGGCATGCCAGATAGCCGTACTCGCGTATGGCGGCGCTTTCAACAACGCCACCAGGAAGCTTTTTCTATCAGTCGCCACCCCCTCCCCCCTAAATGTTTACCATGGTTTGGGGTGGTAAAACATTTGGTGGACGAACACATTTGGTCCACGTTTCTGGCAGTATCACGGCACAACGATACATTTCTAACATTATGAGACCTGTGGTACAACCACATCTGTCAACCAAGCATGGACTGCTTTTTCAGCAGGATAATGCCAGGACTCATACTGCAAGGGAACTATGGATAATCTACAAGGTTTTGATATTCTGTCTTGGCCAGTATAGTCTCCGAAATTGTCGCCAATTGAGCTTATCTGGGACATCATGGTTCGCCGATTAAGAGAACTCCCAATTCCAGCAAATCATGTTCAGTTACAAGCCCAATTGCATGCTGTGTGGAATGCCATCCCTCAGCACTCCATTGACCATCTCATTGACGGGATGCCTCGTCGTATTCAATCCTGCATAGCCGATCGCGGTGGGCATATTCCATATTGATCTAATGTCAATAAAGTTTCATGCTTTCATTTTCTAGGTACAATTTTTTGATCATTTGCACATCTCCATGTTACAATTATATTCTGTAAATTTCATAGGGATACATCAATTTCTTCATGGTGTTGCGATTTCTGTTCTGAACAGTGTATTTAACGTGCCCATATTCCGCTTGAACACGGGGACAGTGTTAGCAGAGTCGGGAATCGAACTCGGGTTTTCCGAGTGCAATCCTCGCGCGCTAACCACTGGGATGTCCTACCCCTGAAACGATTTTTAACATTCAGAACTATTATTAAGTGTGTAGGTGTCATATTTAGTAACCACTAGCCATTTTGATCGCGCTAAGTGTGGGTGAAAATGGCCAGTAAATAATACTCTCCTTAGAAAAATCTAAACTGTGTCTCTTTATTACTTTTTCTAACCTACAAGGTTAAATTGTTCGGGCGCTATTGTAAAAAACTGAAGTCCCAACAAGGATTCAAACTGCTAATTTTTGACCGGACCATACAACGCTCTATCCTACTGGAACGAAACTCTTATCTCATTTAGGGGAAGTTGGCAGTACATTATTCTTAGCATTCATTAAGACGATATAGCTGATTTATTAAAGAAAAGTTGGATTTAGTGAAAAATTGTAGAAAATTATTTTAATGAGCATAATATTGAGAAACATTTTTAGTGAAACATTTTTGTGCCTGACCGCAATTTTTTTTTGTAATTATTCATTAAATGTACAGTAAATTTTATCGCAACATGCTTACAAGAGTTTGCTTCTTTTAAGTCAGAAATCATTTATGGAACAAATGCTCAAGACACTTCCTATTCAAGCTTAATTAGCTTTCTGATAAATTAAAAGTTAATTAACTTTAGTGCTCTAGATTGCTGGCTAAAAAGTAGTAAACTCGGCGAGAAAAAATATTCTTACTATGCGTGAGGAACTTTCTTGATGAGATTAAAAAAATTATATTTTATACTTAGCAAATAAACGTCTATGATGTTAATAAATTAAATTTCATATAATTTAAGGTATTTTTTAAAAAAGAAACACCTTCAAATTTACCAAAAACAAAAGTTGTTCTGATGTTTATTGGTGACAACAACTTTGCCTTACTATAGTTTTTGCGAAATTGTTTTTTCTTGAAACATCTATTTCACTGTTAAACATTTGCAACAAACTACTGAAAGTTTCAGGGGAATCAACTGTCCGTAATGGAGAGTAAGATTCCTAATAGTTATGGTAATACACACATATATATATATATATACATACAAAGATAACGCTTCTGCAGACGATAATTAGCTGAATATTTCAAAAATGAAGCTGGAATTTTCATGAACGCCTGTAATTGTGGCTTTACTTATTAGTTTGTCGAAATTATCAACAAAGTAGCTGAAAAGAGCAAAATTTGCAAAATGTTTTACAGTGTTCTCAGGATCCGCTCTAAATATACCTTAGAATCTAAGGTCTTAAGGACCTTTTAATCTAAAGCTTAGATAATAGGACTAATTTTATCGCGAAAAAGAAAAAGACAGAATTCGCGGAGCGATCGCGGGTAAATCACGAAATTTCGCTAAAATTTCATGGCCGAGGATTTACGCTATCATTTCCAAAGAAAGTTTACCAGTGTACGACGCAGTAACACAAATGACTACTACATGTCTCAATAAGCATTAGGTTAACATTTTTTTTTTAAATTGATATTTATAATTATAAACCATTCAAATTTCTGGAAACGCCGTTACATGAGATCACATCAAGATTTTTATTTAAGCCGACAGTGTTTGAATACATTTTATTGTACTTGCACAGATTTCCTTCCTGAATGTAGTTTTGTTGTCCTGCAATGCTTTTTTAAATTATGAAAATTATCATTTGGCATTGAAAACGGCAGGCGAGTTTATACAACTAGGAAAATGACCTTTTTCCAGTATTCCAGAGTATTCCAGAAATCTATCAAATCTTTGCTGACACAGAATTCCTTTATAATAACTTTATCTAAACGAAATTCATATTTTAGGGGTCCCCATCTTCGAACACAGGCTATCTCGGTAGCCGAGAGGTCTAATGCAAGCGTTTTCCTATGCTATCTCGATTTCCATGGTCATGAGTTTGAATCCCATCTGTTGGCATGGACGTTGTATTGAAAATGAAGTCGAAAAGGATGTAATGTGTTCTACTTCCTGTGGTGTGCCGGGGCAACGTTGTTTAACGGCAAAATTGTTCACGATTAGACCGTTTTAAAGGCGAATGATTGGACATCAAATTCCTGGCAATGGAAAAATGTTCAAACGCAGGAATATGGCTGAAAATAAACAAATCTTCTTTGTCGTCTAAAAGTGATATATTTGATATTTGTAAAATTTTGTAAAAAATACTAAATCTCGTGAAAAAAAAATCGCAGAAATTCGCGTCGCGAAACAATCTAAAGATTATAATAGAAATTCGGCAATTATAGTTAAAATATCTGAAATTTGCGAATACAGTTGATGTTCGTGAAGTTCCAGAAAACTCCCTGAAATTTGCGCCTTGAAATTATTGCTGCCCTAATGACTGATATGGATTTAGCATCGAATTCTATAAGGAGTAGGATTTACACGAAGGATTGCTATTTTCGGTTCTGGGGAAGTCACTTACGTTTTTCGAAAATTTGTATGCCTGCGATATAAGTATGGAATATTAAGCATTTTTATTTTGTTTTGCAATCAAAAGTGAAGTGTACGCAACATATGCCAATATATAAAGGCTTCTTCAAAAATTCCTTGTTCATTATGAAGTTTGAATTGTGAGCTTAATGTATTTTTCTTTCCCGACAATATGTGATTAGGTTGTTTTTTCTGACAGCTAGACGCTGCATGGTAAATATGGGAAAGTATTGTAATCGTGTCGAAAATCGGAATTCGAGTTTTCAACGGATCTACACGTTTCAGGTACTCTAGGGCACTAAAAACCTATTTTGCGCGACGTCTGTCTGTCTGTGAAATGTATATACCCACTCTAACTAAAAGAATATTTAACGATATTCACAAAATTTGGTAGGTAAATCTCTTGTTAGCTATCCTGGTGCTGATTATATTTTGGTACGATTAGGGAAAATAGAACTAGCCTTTTTTTAGAAACGGCTCTCAGAAATTGTCAAAATCGGAAATAAAAACTATGTATGCTCAAATGTACCAATCAAATGATTGTTTTAGACGTATTTTTTGGCGACGAAAATAATAAGATCAACCCCATTACTCTAAAAATAACCGTTCTCGAGATAATGACGTCTTTAGTAGTTTTGCAATGCCGTCTTTGAAATTATGTCCAGTTGCCAAATGAAAACGTAATTCATGTAAACTGCAAATTAAATTTAATTTGAAATATATATGTGTGTCTTATTTTGTTTAATTAAATTTAATGAATTATTAACGAAAGAAAAAAAATGAGTTTGAGTCTGTAGGCAAATTCATGTGCTGGCCCCATCAGATTTTGTATTTAGTCTGAATGTTAAAATAAGTATAATTTGAATAAAATAAGTATAATTTGAGCTTGTAGCTAACGTCATGCGCTGGCCACATCACATTTTTTATCCAGTCTGAATGTAAAAAAAAAAACTGTATAATTTCACAATAAAAGTACAACTTTTATTTTAATACAGCAAAGTAAAGTTAATAAATTATGAAAGGAAGAAAGATAAAATAAATTTGAGCTTGTAGATAACGTCATTCGCTGGCCATATCACATTTTTTATCCAGTCTGAATGTAAAAAAGAAAACTGTATAATTTCACAATAAAAGTACAACTTTTATTTTAATACAGCAAAGTAAAATTAATAAATTATGAAAGGAAGAAAGATAAAATAAATTTGAGCTTGTAGATAACGTCATGCGCTGGCCACATCACATTTTTTATCCAGTCTGAATGTAAAAAAGAAAACTGTATAATTTCATAATAAAAGTACAACTTTTATTTTAATACAGCAAAGTAAAAGTTAATATATTATGAAAGGAAGAAAGATAAAATAAATTTGAGCTTGAAGATAACGTCATGCGCTGGCCACATCACATTTTTTATCCAGTCTGAATGTAAAAAAGAAAACTGTATAATTTCACAATAAAAGTACAACTTTTATTTTAATACAGCAAAGTAAAGTTAATGTATTATGAAAGGAAGGAAAAGAAAATAAATTTGAGCCTGTAGCGAAAGTCATGTGATGCCCACATCACATTTTTTTTTATCCAGTCTGAATGTAAAACAAAAAACCCCAAAATGTATAATTTCACAGTAAAAATAAAACTTTCATTTTAATGCAGCAAAGTAAAACTAATATTTGCAAAAAGACCCCCATCCAATGATGAATATGTAATTAAAATTCAATGAGTTATCCCTCTTACGCGGTAAATGATCTAAATGAAAAATTTATTTTCTTAATAGCTCGACTCATGTGAATAAAGTCACTTAAATAAATTACTTCCCTAACAGAACGATATCGTCAAACATTAGCATTTAACTTGATTAAAAAGCATACTTAAATTATGGCAATTTCTGCATAACTTTTAGTTGTAGAATTTCCATTTCATTAAATGCCCGGCAGTAATGAGAGAAAAAGTTGATTTTTGTTAAAAATAAATTTAGCTGCGAGCAAATTAAGTATTTTAATTTTGCATAATAACCGAGCGTTATAATCTCACGTCACATTTGCACGATGTAAAATATCTGTATTTGTAGATAATTTTGAATTTCCAGTACTTTTAAGCATTTTTAGTACTTGAAAGGTGAAAAATAATTACACTGCTATTTTAAGATTTTGTAAAGTATACAGGGTTACTAGGAAAGTTCCCAATAACTTTGGAAGGGTGTAAGGAGTGCATACTTTTGGTCTATATAATAAAGTGATTATGCTCGATCAAATAAAAGGGATTTTAGTGTCCCCTAGCGGACATGTCTAGCTAAATATTCGATAACTAGTTAATTTAATGTGTCCAAAAATGAGGGTATTTGTAAAAGTAACTATGGTTTAGATAAATATATGATGAGTTAAAACATTAAACATTTTTTTTTAATTTTAATAAATAAATTTTATCCAGAATGCAAGCGTGTAATTTTGTTTCCATTGTGCTCTTAGCACAGAGTTTGATTTATCGTATGTTTTATCCACATGCCAATATGCTTGAAAGGATTCATAATTACTTGCTGTATCCCTTGCAGATATCTGCTCTATAGTGTCTTTTAACGATCGAGATCTGTTAGTAACTTACTACCAAATATCTGGAGCATGAGTCTCCATCAAAGTGAAATGGTACTTTTAGGAAAGCATCACTTTGGCTAAGCTGTCAAATGGCAGGTGCTTTTCACAGAGGTTATTAAAAAAAAAAATGTGCCATTCTGAAGTCAATTATTCTGCAACCGCATTTTTCAAAACCGAATGCTTTGTTTTCATTCTCATTCAATAGGATAGATAGATGGAAGCACTGCATCTTTAACAGAAATAGCTGTTGGCAATAGATTTTAAAAATGGAATCAGTTTAGTCTCTAATTTCATTGATAGATGGCAGCCTCTATCGAATGTGAGGGATCATAAATAAGATTATCAATAAGAATTCATTAATGCACTTTTTGAAATTTTAAATAATCAGGCATTTCTAGACTTATAGCTTTATATTAAAGCTGAGTCTTTATATAAAGTATTCAAAAAGGAGATGGCTGGTATTTTTAACTGAATAGTGTTTAACAAAATTCAAAGGTACTGTTGAAAGAATTAGGCTCTGCGTTTTTCATGTTTAATTACGCAAATGAAGATGTAAACCATAATAATTTTCTCATCGAATTACAAATTTTGATGTGAACCTAAAGTTCTTACGTCATTTGAATCGGTATATTTTCGATTTCATTATTCCCAATAGTAAGTAAATAGAGGTTCCAGAGACAGATAAGCTATTAAGCTTAAAAGGCCACAATTTGTACGGCCATGTTTGTTTTCATTGAGGCTAAACACATTGCTATTCGACAAACGATAATAAAGCCTTTACTTACCGCAATGTGGTATTTACATAAACGAAATATGTATATGAGTATTCATAATATTAATTTAATTTGAAAGTTTTATCACACATGACATTTGCTGTTCAATTATTATCAATATTTATAATTTATAGTTCATATAAAAAAATCCTGACACATTACATACTTCTAGATCTACACCTGTAATAACACCCGCAATTTCTACATCTACAGAAAGTTGCGGCTTGGGGAGAATGTAAGTAATTTATATTTTGGTAAATTTTATTTTAATGTATAATTTCAAATACTTTTTGAGCTATATGTTCTGGTGCACACCAAAGAGGTTATTTCACGAATATACTAATTGTGAAATATATAGCATACTTATAATTTACACATTTATGATCTTTATTACAAATAATTTGTGGTATACTAAGTTCTTTCTAAAAACTGATAGTAAAATATATTCTAATATTTGGCATTTTTGTTCGATAACTATTGACATCCACGTCACGTCAAGTGGTTAAATTTTTTAAAGTGTTGAAACTTGACCGCTTCAAGAGTCAAGAAATTTTATAGATTTACTGTACCGTCATCGATGGTAAAAAATCCTAAATTTTAAATATTGGCTCAATTCGTTTTTTCTGTATGATTATAATTATCGCTTGTAACGAGATAAAGAAATGAGTCAAATAACTAATATGACATTTTCTTTGCCTTTTAATGTAATGTGTCATATGATTTGCTTCTGGTCAAGGTCATATTTCAAGGTTACTGTTTCAAAAATTTGAAAAATAAATATTTTAAAACTTTTTGAGATCATTTATCTGTGTACAAAGAATTTGTATATACATTTTAAGTGGACATTTTTCTTGGATCATATTTTAATAAGTATTTTAAAGTACTGTTTTCTTAATATTTTATCCAGAAACTGCATTTTTTATGGAAAATATTTATAAATTCAATATTGAAATAACATTTAGCTTGGTAAAATTACGAAATGAACCTTTAAACATCTGAATGAAAGTTTCTTTAGTTAAGTATGAAATTGCATAGCTTTTTTAGCCTGATCTCATATGCAGTAGCCAGTAGCGTAGCGTGAGATTTTTGGCTGGGGAGGCTGAAAATATGGCAAAATATTTGGTATTACAAGTGAAATTTATATTGGAATTCGCATTTTCATAAGTTTTATTTCAATAAGTTTTATTTCAATAAGTTTTATTTATTGATGAATAAAATAAAATAATGTTACATAAAAATGTAAAGAGTGGATGAAATGCACGATATTTTAAAATGTTACCTACAGAAAATGAATACATATAAGATATAACATTTTAAATGTTTTCTTGTTTCTAAATTATATGAACTTTTACAATCATTTTATGAAATATGAAGTCATGGATGATCATAAGGAAAGTAAAGGTGGGGGGCATACTCTCCCTTGGACATTCAATATAACAAAGGCGAACATCAAACTAGTTGCTGTTGTACATAATGTGCTAGAATTTGCCCCCACCCCATCTGAAAAAGATTTTACAGGCGCCTATGTATGAAGTAGAAACATATTAGAATATTATTAGCAAGTGATAGAAAAAATATATCAGTTTTGTAAGTATAAACAGCTAGAACTAACGAAATAAAGAAATTCAAAGGAGTGCACTAAAAATGGGTGGAAAATATATCTGGAATATAAGTTTAGTTGAAAATCACTGTAGTCAACAATATCCTTAAACAATTTTGTGTATTCATTATTTGCAAATACTATACTATGAAAACTTAAAAATACCTTAACCACAATATGCTAAAAATTCGCTAGAAAATTATCAATGGCCTTTGTTTAACTGAGATTCTCGTGTAACTTGATTTTAAAAGGGAAATCAGATTTATTCTTTCTAAAACTTCCAAATACGTAAATGGATGCTTCACCATATTGTTCCTGTGATTAAGTCTACTTCACAAACTACTTAATTTTAATGGTAGTCATTATTAGTGTGTTTCTTTGTTTTGATATTATTTAAATTTGGGTGAATGTCATGCTGTTCGTGAAAAATACCTCATATTTTTTAGTATTACTTATGACATTTTTCTGAGAAGATAAATTAATAGAACCATGTTTGACCCAAACTGGCGGATCCATTAGCCTTGCCCAAGAAATTTTCATTCATAAAACGTCACGCCCCATATCCAATCATTGTCTTAAGTTATGGTTTTTAGAAGGGATTGAAAATGGGGGTAGTAATAGCCCAACTTTCTAGCAGCTAACCTTTAGTTCTACCTTATCAGGGAGGGCGGAGTTAACAGTTGAGCCTTTCTAATGCTATGATGCTTCTTTCAGAACACCGTAAAAGCTAGATGAGTTCAGCTTCTAGATATGCGTTTTAATGGGGAAAATAAGTTGAAACGTCCCATATATATATATATATATATATATATATATATATATATATATATATATATATATATATATATATATATATATATATATATATATAGGGTGAGTCGGAATTGTTTTTACAAAAGCAGAGAGGTGATAGTACCCCACCAGACAAGCAAGAATTACCATGGAACATAGTGTCGCATTGCACTCAGAGAGGCAGAAAAGAGTAAAATTAGAATACGAACCTTCACGTACACCAGTGTTGGGAAAGCGAATGAACGATACCAAACGTTGCACAAACAGATTTATTGTGCAGCGACAAACTCACAGCAAGTGCTCAAAGTGGCGACCATGTGTGTCGTTGCACCGTTCACACCGACGAAGGAATGACTGACGCACCCTCTCGAAGATTCCGGGTGTTGTGTTACTGTGGTCTGCGGCAACAACGATGCGCGCGACGAGATCTTCCGCTGAGTCCACAGGCGTCTCGTACACTAAAGATTTCATGTGACCCCAGAAGAAAAAGTCCAGTGGGTTGAGATCTGGTGAGCAAGGAGGCCACGCCACGTTCGATCTAGCGTGCGGGATATGTGACATTCAAGAAGTTCCGGACCGTGATGGAAAAGTGTGCAGGGGCTCCATCGTGCATAAACCACATGTCGCTCTGGATGGGGAGCGGAACGGCCTGCAATAAACTGGACAGCACGTGTTCCAAAAAGATACGGTATGTTGCGCCGGACAAACGGTCTGGTTGGCTATCGCCTGAACCCACTAGGAGCCAGTTATGCTGATTCTGCTCCCTGGACATTTGCATACGGTAACTGCGTTCGTGTCTGGCGTAGGAGATACTACGTAGGCAGGTACACAATGACGTCCGAGGCGCTGACTGCGTCATGCTCGACGCGGTTCTACGTGCATCTTTTCTGCCTCTCAGAGTGCAATGCGACCCTATGTTCCATGGTAATTATTGCTCGTCTGGTGGGGTACTATCACCCCTCTGCTTTTGTAAAAACAATTTCGACTCACCCTGTATATATATATATATATATATATACATCGGGTGGCCATAAAATAACGTGAGGTGTTCAGAGCCCTCTAGCTAGTAATGTATTGGACGAAACGTAACAAAATTCTGTGGGCGTATACAGTGGAACATGAGGTTCGATTTCTAAAAAAAAAAATTCAAAAGTCGCCTCCGGAGGGAATTTTGGCGCTGCAAAAGTGTATTAGTGTGAATAATGAATGAGTAAATGCCAAATGAGACAGTACACATCAATTTTGTTAACAATGTATGACAACGTTTATTGTTTATTATAAATGAGGTTCAATATGACCACCACTGTGATGTTCAAGAACTGCATGCGTTGCACGACATTTTCCACCGGTAGTTTCAAATCGTTGAATCATGTTTCATAAATTTGTTAAGCTCATCGGTCCTCGTCGAACTTCTTCCATCGCCAAATTCACGAAAGGCAGCATTAACATTCTCGTTCCGCTGATAGTACAGTTTGACTAACAAAGCGCGGTCACGTAAGGTAAGAGTTATCGAAAGGTACTAGGTAGTTCGCCTCCGAATGAAGAGAATTCTGCTAGCCTTTTCTTTTATCCACATGATCGCTACACGGAACGCGATTATGCAAATGAGTGCATTTTACTAGGTAAACAGCGCTAAAATTTCACCTGGAGGCGACTTTTGGAACTAATATTTTTATAAGAAATCGAGACCGCATGTTCCACTATGTATGCCCACCGAATTTTGTTACGTTTCGTCCAATACATTACTCGTTAGAGGCCTCTGGAAACATCACGTTATTTTATTGCCACCCGGTATATGTATATATATATATATATATATATATATATATATATATATATATATATATATATATTCGCAAAGTTATTTAAAAATATATAATATATAAAAGTATCTTTAAATTAGATTTTAAACAGGAGAGGCTCAGCTTTTGAGCCTTAATGGACGTTACGCCATTGACAGTAGCTTATATCCTCCACCCAACACGCATCAAATGAAACTTTTGGAGAAACAAGTTTGGTTTAAGTTAAAGCTATTTGCTTGATGTAATGGCGTTTACAGTATTACCATTATAAAATAATTCGTTCAATGTTATTTTCCCACTTCCCATAACTAAAATTTGCAACTGTTTTCTTATTCTTGACCACTGGCAGATTATATTAATTGGGCAATGATCAAAACACGCGAAAATAAAATAAGAAGGCCATCAAAGATCCCGTGTATGCCTACTTATTGAGTCGATTAACATGATGTCATTAATCCTTCAGCTTTTCTTAAATTATTCATCAGCTCTATGCGTGATTTCCTAATGATTAAGATTCATGTCAGTGTCAGACGTAGTCACATTCTCGTCTCCAGAGATTAAGTGGAAGTCTTCATCAACTGTTTTGTGCGTTGATGAACAGGAACTAATAAGAGGGATTTTTTTGGTTTCGTTTTGTTAAAATCGCTCGACATATTTTATGTTTCGTGATTAGTTTATAATTCATTCATTATACATTTAGAGGAGAAACCATATTTCATTACTTATTTAAATATACGTCCTATTTCTAAATGAAACATTTCTTTGCATACTGTATTTACATGTCGTGTGAAAAGTCATTTTAACACTTGTATATTAATCGGTGTGGAATTGTGAGTAAATGTTTAAATCTGGTGTTACAGACGATTAATGAAGACAAAGCTACTGGATACAAGTTTTGGCATTGATACATTGCAACTACAACATATCTGAAGTAAAAGTGAGTACATTTTAACTATCCTTTATGCAACTAAGCAGTAACATCATTTTCCACTATAGAAAAATTATAGTTTCAGTAGAACAATGGATAAAGTGTCGACTAACCAGTCGGAGATAAGCGATTCTAATCCTGGCTGAGATATGAGTTTTCAACAATTACTCCGATACAAGGACTTAGTCCTGATAGTTAGATGCAGCGGATCACTGTTGTCCCCCAAAACCAATTTTCGATTTTCACTAGGATTCTACAAATTCTGACAGAGCACAAATGCTACAATAAACAGGATCTTGTACGAAAAAGCAAAATATGAGGGTGTCGTATAAATCTATTTTTTCAAAATATAAACTCTCAAGTAATAGAATATATGTCCCACTTCCGGCTTCGACCATCCGGGGAAATATTCATGATTTGAATTCCGGCTCATCGAAATTTAGTAATTGATAGACAGAAAACAATATTTTAACATTCCAACGCTGGAGCCTTGATATTTTTGGATAACACAGTAAATAAAAAATAATTTGGAAACATGGGAAATTATTTTTGAATAATCATCCCATTCTATAGGTTTAAAATTAAAGAAGAACATACAATTATCCCACTTTATTGACTACATTTCAATATGTTATACATGGTTAAATCTTAATTATATTATGCGTAGTTAAATCTTTGAGATTATTATGTACTATTTCTAATTTCCTCCTTGCGTTAAGTTTGATTTTTATTTATTGAATACCATACATTTTCAGTTAAGTAATACAAAAATTGAATAATTGATGAAAAAGTAATTATCTATTGTATAATTTTAAATAGTATCATCTGACAAAGACGTTGAAAATTTTATTCTAATGCGTCTTTCAATCATTGACTGAAATAGGCTGAAATTCAAGAGCCCGCCACGATTCGATAAAAATCTAACTAAACATATTTTTATCTTTATTAGAGAATTGACAAATTTTAATTATTATTACAAACATATTAAATCGTAATTACGAATTCCCATTGAACTTAAAATTTACTTACATTTATTTATTTGTTGTCTCTAAAACAAAATTGATTCAATTCCAAAATATATAGCGCTATTTACTGAATGCGGAACAACTAAAACGCATGAGGAATTATAGAAAGTATCCATTAGTTAATAAGAGACCGGCTAGAAATTGGAACTGTGGATTATTGTCACTCGAGAAGACGACGTGATCAAGCTAATGACTCAAGAGCAAAAGTCATGCATGCCACTGCTCTTAGAGGTAGATGAGTGAATAAATAAACGAGAGAAAACTGAAAATACAAGATTTGACTTGTTTAAATTTCAAGTTTTAAAATTTACTGTTGTGGTTATATTTGGGCGAATAAAAACTTGAGGATTGGGGAAATTCCATTTTACTTTTCCACTTCAAACAAGCGTGCATTCGACCTCTGAGCCAAACTATACACATTTTTTGAAAAAATTATTTTCTGCAATTATATCTACTCAATATACCACCCAAATTGGGTATAAATTGCTAAAGCGGTTTTTGAGATTACAAAGGGTCTCTAATTTTAACAAAAATTATAGCTAAACTATGTACATTTTTCGGATATTTTGCTGCATTAAATTCTAGATAATATACGCAGTATACCTCCCCCGGCCACACATTATGCTACCATAAACCTTCGGGTTGGTCGTGTGGTCTGGGTCTTCCACACAGTATATCTCCCAAATTTGGTCCAAATTGTTTCAGTGGTTTTTGAGATTACGAGGAGTCAACGATTTCAACAAAATACTGTTTTATCTATAGATTTTTATGTTTCTTTTCTGTGTTAACATCTACATAATATATGAAACTTGCCACCCAAATTGGGTCCAAATTCTTTCATTGTTTTATTAAAATTATGAAGACCCAACGATTTGACACCTATCCACACACCCACAGACCGATAGTTATTTCTGATATCTAAGGCCCCTGACAAAAATATGTGAAAACTCGATTTGTGATTAAATCACGATCATCATACACTACATAAGTAAAAATTTGTGCAATCTATTACTGGCGCATGGAAAGTAAAAGCTGTATAAACTGTTACAGGATCAACAGTGAAATCACACTTTGGCAATAGCCGCATATAATAAAGATACGGTATCAGCCAAAATTTGGTATATTTTGGAAGGTGAACGAGCTTCCGTTGTCAAGATGAATACATCAGAAATCACAAAGGACTGTGAGCAATACACTGTTTTGAAACACAAAGTAAAAATATTGCTAAAGTGGAACTTAGTAAAATCAAGTGATAAAGATGATTTACAAATGAGGATTTACAAATGCAATAAAAAATTCTGAGGATTTACAAATGCAATAAAAAATTCACAAAGACACTAAATGTTCATTCAAAACGCATATGAAACATAATCGTGGATAAAAGAATGTGTTATTAAAAAGCATGTAACAAAAAAGTTTCAGAAGTTAAATGATCTAGCATCATCTGGATAAGAAAACACAATTGTTATGACTGGTAATGGTAAAAATAAAGATAATTTTCTCTCTTCTACAAATGTGAAGCAAGTAAGAGTGCTGTCACACCGGAAGTAACAAATACGAAGGATAAACTTAGGGATTAAACAAGATGAATTCGCAGCGATTATATGATGACGTAAACGACGTGTTGATAAATTCGTCCTTAAAAAATTACCTTGATAATATAATAATAAATAAATTAATAAAACAAAATTGATTCAATTGATAAAATGAAAGGTAAAATAAAATTATTTAAATAAAGCTAACTATTTAAATTATAGAATGTGGGGATATTTTTGCTATATCTGTGATGCTAAAATTTTTATAGGAGACTTAGTTGTTACATCAAATAGCAAACTGATAAAGGATTGTTAAAAGTACAAGATTGTTAGAAAACTAAAAATATGGTGCAAGAGATGCATACATGTTTCTTGAGATTTCAGCATATTTCATTAATCTTCGATGTTTAAAACACATTTGTTCTTATACAGATTTTTGACATCCTTCTGCAGATGACATTGTCGAAACATCATTTGTTATGTTACGAGATGGTGGATTTGAAGAGAAAGAAAATACTCTTGAAAAAAGTAAGTTGTTATAGTTGGTATTTATTGATATCGATAGAGAATTCAATTATCAGAAAGAATGGCAGTTGCATTAAAAATAGTATATCCATGTCTTAAAATATGAAACTAGAAAAAACTAAACCGACATAATTTGGACATATCTGAACAGAAAATAAACTGAGTTTTTTAAGAAATAATAAGGAAATACTAAGGAATAGCTGGAAGTTATAAATACTAAGGAAATACTAAGGAATACTAAGGAAGTTTTTCTGGTAATGACTTAGAATAATTTTAAAGATGCCACCTTGTTCCAAGAATATATATTATTTTAAAGAATGTGTCTAAGAAAATAAACTAAAGACAAATAGGTATTTGGTATAGTGTTGTGCCCATGACTTCCCTCTCATTTTGACGTCTGTATGGACAAAACTGTAGTTTTAAATACGCAGTTTGAGAATGAAGTATTCACATTATATACAAAGTTTATTATTTAATAAACTCATGTCAAATTATTTTAGCATGTTTAATGTGGTTGTTGAGACCCAGACCGTCCGACCTATCAGAAATGTTTAATGTGGTGTAAATCAGAGAAAGAAATAAAAACTAGGGGTTTAAATATCGATCAAATAAGGTGGAAATCGAAATCTTATAATAAACAAATAAACATAAAATAAAATACATATGTTCTACGTAGATGATCCTGTCAGTTAAGTCCACTGTTCAGAAGATTTTTTCTAAGGTACCAAATTTTGGGACGAACATCTCTCTAGCCATCATGCGGAATCAACTTAAAACTTTTACTGTGAAGCGAATAATGTTTGTTCGTACTCAGAGTTTACGCACATAACTTAACCATTTTTCACACTATGAAAATATTACAGAGGCAATTACTCTTATTTAATAATCTATTTTTACAGAAAATTTGTCTCTTTGAATTGAGTGGATTTGGAAATCTTCACTAATAAATATTACATTAAAATTTGAAATCCCCTTTCGTGTTCTGCGTAGGACAGCGTACTTCACGGTAAAATATTATCAGCGTTGTTTTCATATTCATCAAGTAACCTACCTCTGTACAAAATTTGGTTTCAGTCAGTTGAGTAGTTTTGGAGGAAAGCCGGTTATGAAACCTCATAGCGCAAAGTGTGTGTGCTCACAATCCGTATGTCACAGGACAACATATAGAATCAAAATATCGACATTGTTTTTTACAAGTATATATCAGGCTACATTTACAAAACATTTGGATGTTAGCCTGTTGCGTAATTTCCCAGATATTACAATGTTGTGAAAATTATGTTTGCATATATTACGTAATAATAAGCATATATTACGCATAAATAACGTTTGCATATATTGCATACTACTCGCGTAAAATCTAAAAATCATTGCCATATTAATTTTGTCCCAGTGTAGCAGTCTGAGTGTACAAATTAAATTTGGCTCCATTTGGTTTAGTGGTTTGGTTACATCCATTTGGTGACAGACGGGTGGAATGATAAGAATTTTCCTCGTAATAATCACTTTTTAAAACTTATAGATTTTCCATTTGGCTGAAAAGTGTTTTTGTCACAAAAACAATACTTTCGTTTAGCGATGGGAAGTAAAATATTTAAAGTAGATCGTATTTATTATGGTGTTAAGTAGATTGTATTAATTATGATTTTATTATAAAAATAGTATATTTCTGATAAATTCTGCTTAGTGTCACTGATATAGAAATCATATGAAATTGGAAGTGTAGCTGCGCGTTAATTATGTACTTTAAAGTGAAAAATAAAAATATAAATTGCGTTAGTAAAACCATGTAACACTTTCATAGATTTGGCCATCAGTATATTGCTCCTCTAGAAACTGACAGGTCAAGTCATTCCCTATCCAGGCTTCTTACTGGCGTCCAAATGATGTTGTTAAGCCTGGTGTACGAAAAAAGTTATTGAATACGAAAGAAATTAACCAAAAGAGAGAATAAACTGAATTAGTTGAAGGAGAAATGTAGATTAAAGTAGACGAATGTGAGATTTCCTCCCTAGGTCGGGTAGGTCAGATAGTAGAGTAGTTGTTTTGAGATTTAGTGGCTAAGGAATCAACTCCTTGGTAAGATTTCATACACTTGAAAATGGCGAACAGCTAAAATGTGAACTCATTTGTGGATTGTTTTCAGTTATTCAGTTGCCAGCATTGTAACACTCGGCCGTGGGCGATCCTTTGCTGTTCTGAATTTATGGCGTAGAAATGTTGTTGAAAACGTTTTCTAGTATAAATATTCTTATAACGTTTAGTATACCAAGATTTTACACGAAAAAAAAAATTCAATTTCATGTTAAGAATCACCTCGCCAAAAAAAAAAAAAAAAAAAAAAAAAAAGCTGTTCTTTCAGGTATAAGGTATCCTGCTGGAGGATCTTAACTTTCTTTCAAATCACACTTTTTTAGTCGTAGTCAAAATGAGTAAAAATTCACAATTAAAAAACTACTAAAAAATTGGTAAGTAAAATATACACTTACCAGTTGCCGCTTTCCTAAAATAATTCAAATTACTGTTCATTGTCTACGTTCGCAATTCAATATACATGCAAACTCGGAATATATTAGCTGTTCTTAAAAATAAACTGCTATTTTTATACACGCATGTATAAAATCATTCGTTTATTAATTTGGCATATTAATGAATGTGTTTCAAAAATGTTTAGTTTTAAAATATTCTCATTATCAAAATAACCGAGTTTCAAGACTAATTTGTTACAAATGTATTTAATTACAAAGGCGTCCTAGTGATGTGGAAACAGTGGTAAAATTAGTTGTAGTAGCAGCAAGTCGGTTGCTTCTCGATACAACGGGTTTATACAGTGATTTATTAAATGATAGACAGGTGTGACCTCTAGCTAGTAGACATGATTTGTGCATGTCGGACATGCGCGTGTCCTAACGTTTCAGTGCTTTCTCCATCAATCAGTGGCGTTTTGGGGGGGGGGTCTCCTTCCATTCGTCTGTGTGGAGATTTCTTGACCCTTTCCTGCAAATGGTCTCTCTGTCAAGCGGCCATTTATTACGCGATAAGGTGGCATGGAAAGAGGGCGAAGAAAATGGATTCTGTTACAGGTCATAGATTTCGAATTCATTTAGGGCTGCAATGACATTTTAGAATATTTTATAAAGTCGAAAATAATATATAGCTAAACTTTTAAACAGTGAATTTATTTTTAATAATGGGCAAAATACATGGCTGCGTGCGTATCTATAGGTTTCATTGTAATTTAACCTTCTAAATAGTAAACAGTAGATTTCATAACGAAATTCACTCATGGATAACTGATAGACGTATATATATGTATATGCATATATTTATGCAATACACACACACACATATATATATATATATATATATATATATATATATATATATTCTCTTGTTTTTTAATTTCATTTGTGCCCTATATATATATATATCTTAATTAATATATGAAGGTATTTGTATGAGTGTGTGTGTATGTGCGTGTAGCGGGTAATCTAGAGGTCGTACGACCATGAAATTTGGTACACAGGTACTTCAGAACCCAAATAGGTGCACCTCGGCGTTATTTTTTTAAAATTTCGAATTAGGCTTTAGGTTATTTTACGTTTTAGCCCGATTCGCAGCGATTTTGGCCACTATTCGCGCAAATTAATTCTTTAGCGACCAAAAACATTACCACAGCGTTTCCATCTTGACACCATCGAAAAGATCGAAAAATTCTCTTTTAAACAAATTGTGAATAGAATCTATACGATTATTAGACGATTTTTTGTGAATTTGAAAATATATACTTCTTTTGTGTTTCAAACCTCATCGATTTTTATATTACTACATACAGAAATTGACTTGCCATACATCGTTCCTTTTTATTTCAGTACTTGCGTACAATATCATAAATTACTCTAAAAAAATTCTTAAACCCATCCGTTAATTAATTATAAGTTTTTATTGGAGGCATGTCTTTGATTTTTTTAGAGAATCACGCAGGAGGAACTGGGACCGTTCGGACCCTCCAAGCTCGAAATGGAGGTACCACTCATTTTGTTTCAGGGGATTGGAAGGGAGGGGATAGGCTGAGAGAAGGGAGCACGAGAATTTCCGTAGAATCACCTTATCAACGGTTTCATGAGCAGTGTGTTGAATATACTGTCAATCGTGATTATATTTTCAAAACGGTCTTTTCAGAGTAAAAATGATATGGCCATTATTCCGTGCAATTATCATATAAAAAATAAATAAGACATTCATATAGATATAGTTAAGTGTTTAACTGGAAATTTACCTGCTTAAATGTTGTTGCTGTTGAGACCCAGACCGCCCGACCTACCAGAAAGGTGTAAGGTAACTGTTTGGACGGCCGGGAAGAGCCACCCAATTTAGACCGGAACCTAGTGGGGGAGGCATCCACAGGGACCGTACCCTCCTTCCCCTACAACCAACCTCTCGGAAGGACTTATGAGCCCACATGTTTAACGTGATCGTACTCCGCGTGAACACGGCGGCAGTTTTGGCAGAAGATGGAATCGAACCCGGGCCTACCGAGTGCAACTCCCTCGCGCTAACCACTGGGCTACCGTGCCCCACCTGTTTAAATGTGTCATTCTAGTGGCAGTAAACGCAATTTGTGTTTTCACCTACATTTTTTATTGTGTAGATGACAGATATGAATTTAGTACTAAATTATAGACGTAGGGGATCACTAAGGACTTCCATTTCCGGTTTTTCTGGAAATTCGTATGACTGTATGAAATATGCATGCAAAACAGAATTGAAATGCTTAATAGTTCCGTCAAAATTAAAACATGGCAAATGGTGGCACACACCATTTGCCACCATATGAAGGCTTCTTTTTAACTTTCTTGTCTGCATTTGAATTAGATAAATCATTTGAAATGAATCACACCATTTGCTATCATATGAAGGCTTCTTCAAAACGTTTTGTCTGCATTTGAATTAGATAAATTATTTGAAATGGATCATACCATTTGCTATCATATGAAGTTTTCTTCATAACTTTCTTGTCTGCATTTGAATTAGATAAATCATTTGAAATGGATCACACCATTTGCTATCATATGAAGGCTTCTTCAAAGCGTTTTGTCTGCATTTGAATTAGATAAATTATTTGAAATGGATCATACCATTTGCTATCATATGAAGTTTCCTTCATAACTTTCTTGTCTGCATTTGAATTAGATAAATCATTTGAAATGGATCACACCATTTGCTATCATATGGAGGCTTCTTCAAAGCGTTTTGTCTGCATTTGAATTAGATAAATTATTTGAAATGGATCATACCATTTGCCATCATATGAAGTTTTCTTCATAACTTTCTTGTCTGCATTTGAAATAGATAAATCATTTGAAATGGATCACACCATTTGCTATCATATGAAGGCTTCTTCAAAACGTTTTGTCTGCATTTGAATTAGATAAATTATTTGAAATGGATCATACCATTTGCTATCATATGAAGTTTTCTTCATAACTTTCTTGTCTGCATTTGAATTAGATAAATCATTTGAAATGGATCACACCATTTGCTATCATATGAAGGCTTCTTCAAAACGTTTTGTCTGCATTTGAATTAGATAAATTATTTGAAATGGATCATACCATTTGCTATCATATGAAGTTTCCTTCATAACTTTCTTGTCTGCATTTGAATTAGATAAATCATTTGAAATGGATCACACCATTTGCTATCATATGGAGGCTTCTTCAAAGCGTTTTGTCTGCATTTGAATTAGATAAATTATTTGAAATGGATCATACCATTTGCCATCATATGAAGTTTTCTTCATAACTTTCTTGTCTGCATTTGAAATAGATAAATCATTTGAAATGGATCACACCATTTGCTATCATATGAAGGCTTCTTCAAAACGTTTTGTCTGCATTTGAATTAGATAAATTATTTGAAATGGATCATACCATTTGCTATCATATGAAGTTTTCTTCATAACTTTCTTGTCTGCATTTGAATTAGATAAATCATTTGAAATGGATCACACCATTTGCTATCATATGAAGGCTTCTTCAAAACGTTTTGTCTGCATTTGAATTAGATAAATTATTTGAAATGGATCATACCATTTGCTATCATATGAAGTTTCCTTCATAACTTTCTTGTCTGCATTTGAATTAGATAAATCATTTGAAATGGATCACACCATTTGCTATCATATGGAGGCTTCTTCAAAGCGTTTTGTCTGCATTTGAATTAGATAAATTATTTGAAATGGATCATACCATTTGCCATCATATGAAGTTTTCTTCATAACTTTCTTGTCTGCATTTGAAATAGATAAATCATTTGAAATGGATCACACCATTTGCTATCATATGAAGGCTTCTTCAAAACGTTTTGTCTGCATTTGAATTAGATAAATTATTTGAAATGGATCATACCATTTGCTATCATATGAAGTTTTCTTCTTAACTTTCTTGTCTGCATTTGAATTAGATAAATCATTTGGAATGGATCACACCATTTATTACCATATGAAGGCTTCTTCACAACTTTCTTGTCTGTATTCGGATTAGTTAAATCATTTGAAATTGATAAAGTTATTAATATAAAAATCACTGTTAGATTGAATTGTTTGAACGGTATTAATTATAAAGCAACAACGCCCATAACTTTGTTTCCCGTTTCACTTGAGTCATAAAATATGAAAAAGAACTTTATCCTTAAAAGTGTATGTAAGGCGTTTCAATAAATTATTTCCTATAAAATAGACACAAAGTAATAAAGGTCAGTTTCAACGGCGATAAAATTTGCCATAAAATAGCGTGATATTGCCAATTCCGTTCCAACGTCAATGTCATTTAACGAAGAAAAGTAAAACTGTCGAAAGTTTGTTGTGTGCTGCTTTAAAAGCGAAAACTGAGTCGAGTTACTTTTATTTCAAAAGCATAAAAGTTGGTGTTAGCGCTACTTTTCTGCTAAACAACGCTTTTTCATTCATTACATGAGTTTATTTGAGAAATACGTCTATAGTATCTTTGCATGTATAGTTTAAAATTTCAGTTATCTGTAGTCGTACAATCTATTAGAATTATATAATGTTCTTAAATAGTAAAATAGTGACAATTGTTAAGTTTTATGTGTAATGTATAGAAATTGAAGGGCAATGAGCATGGGATTAAAAATATTTTTTCGGTACATGGCACTTTAATCAAGTGTAGATGGTAATAGTATTTAAATAGACACCTGTGTGGCGATTGTGCGTCGCTAGGACCGAACTCGGGACCTAGTGCTTACAAGACCGATATTATAATCACTGAGAAAAAGCTAGCTTCTCCTCCGTTCTTATAATTCGGGTACAGTTTCCAAGCATCTTTGATCAGATGTCTTTGCTGCCAAACAGTGTTCGGCAGCAAAGACATCTGATCAAAGATGCTTGGAACCAGTACCCGAATTATAAGAACGGAGGAGAAGCTAGCTTTTGCTCAGTGATTATAATGTCGGTCTACGAAGCAAAGGGTCCTTTGTTCGGGGTCCGGCGACTCCCAATCTCCACACCTGCTTTAGTTATGACAATTCATTTAAAATCGAGAAGCAACATTTTCCTTATAGTAAAAAGATAGACGGATGAAATTAAATATATGCGATTATATTCGATACAATAATCTTTATTAATTTAATTGTAATATTTTGCAATTTAATTGTAATACTTTGCAATTTAATTGTAATACTTTACAATTTAATTGTAATACTCTGTTACTCAATTGTAATATTTCGAAATTTAATTGTAATACTTTGAATTTAATTGTAATGCTTTGTAATTTAATTGTAATGCTTTGTAATTTAATTGTAATGCTTTGTAATTTAATTGTAATGCTTTGTCAATTTTTATTTGTCAAGAATCCCGCAAAATATCTTAACGGCATTTTGCTCAACCTCAAGGAAAAAAGACATTTATAGGTAATCATTGTTATTATTTAAAGGTCCGGGTCGTTTGACTACTTTGGCGACAAATTTGGTGAGCTTGCTGACAAACTTAACGAAATACATTCTTTTGAAAAAAAAACACCATGAAGAAAGTGACTGTTTTATTGAAATTAAATATGCGTACAGCTCATACACAGGTAATGAAATGATTAAAAAATCAAGGGCGCAGAACACATCAATGGTTAGCAATTGCACATTGAATTTTCAAATCTGTAATTGGTGAACCCCCCTTGGCGGAAATGAATGCTTGTATACGTTAAGGTAAGGGGTAATAAAGTTTCCTAATGTCATCCTGCGATACATTCTGCCAGGCATTCCTCAATTGCTGCTCCAGATCTACTACATTTCGGGGTGCCCGAATTTGGCGACCTAGCATGTCCCATATATGCTCGATTAGCAAAAGAACTGGTGACCTTGCTAGCTCAGAAATAGTATCAACATCACGGAGACAGTCCACAGATATGCGAGCCGTATGTGGCGTGGCATTATCTTGTTGAAAAACGACCCCAGAATGACGTGCCATGAAGTGTAACGCAAACAACCGCAGGATTTCCTCAACATATCGTTGAGCTGTTAAAGTTGTACGCAAGATGACTAGGGGCGACCTGCTGTCTTAAGAGATAGCACCCCTACACCAGGGGTTATGATTGTGTGCCTGTGTAAAACAAAGACTGATTGGGACCGTTGGCCCTGGCGCCTCCATATTCGTACTCGATGGTCATTTGCTAAAATACTGAAGCATGATACATCGTTGAATACTATGTGATGCCAGTCTGCTGGCAGAAATGATGGTCGGCTACGATACCACTCCAAACAACTCTGTCGATATTGTGGGGTTATGGGCAGAAGTCTTAAAGTCCGCCGTGAGCGTAACCTCACCTCAGCCAAGCGCCGTGAAATGGCGAAAGGTACAACGGGTGGTATGGAAGATACTGTAGCACGCTGGATGGCGGACAATGATGCCGTTGGGCCAGTATGGGCGTGTCGCATAATCATCCGATCTTGCCTCGCATTCGTGCACCTTGGCCTTCCAGAGGCTTCATTCCGCCGATGAGTTTCTTGCAGCAACCATTGCTGCCAGCACCTTTGCACAGCAGTGTGCACAGCAATTTGCACAGCAATTCGGTGTAGGTGGCGGCCTATTACTCGGTATGACCAGCCAGCTTCACGAATCCCGGGCATTACTGGTTGTGTCTCCACGGAACTGCAGCGGCGATAACAAGCAAAGATAAACCATCCACATTTTAAACCTGTTTTATATGATGCTAGTTACGCAGTAGAAACGCGCCCTATGACCGAAGTTAACATTCATTGGCTTTGCAAATTTAATTATTTACGTACTTGGTATAAATGAATTTGCATGCGAAATTTCGGGATGATGGGATTATTTAGGGGTGCTTCGTTTTCTTTGCAAAAGAGTGTATTTCCAACTTCGCAAGTATGGGAAACTAAGAATTACTCGAGTTACGCCGATTTTTCTAGAATTTTCCATAGGGGGGCTGGTCATCGTTCAGTTGGAAGTTCTCAGTGTAATACGAATAAAAGTGAATTGCGAATACTCCAGTGTTTTAAGAATGTAATCGTCTAATTTAGGAATTAGTTAAGCATTATTTGCTATTCTATTGTACCTAGCACTTGTTTCGTGATCGTATATGACAGCTAGAGTGTTATTATCTATATATTGTTCCTGTTTCCGCTTATTTGTGCTTTAAATAAAGCGTTAGTTATCCAGAAATTAAGACTGATTCTTGTACTTTGAGAAAACATCCATGATTCCAGAGGATAGTTACGTCGTAACATTATTTATATTTGTGCTTTGAAGTACAATCTAAAAATTATATTAAGAAAGTAAAAGGAAAATATCACAATTTAGAAAAATTAAGCATGTAATTACTCATAATTATTAGGTAAGCATACATTTTATTTTAACAAAAGAATAATTGTAATTCTTGCCTATTAGAGGGCTTTAAAGTAAACTGTCCTATTTTATTCAAAATTTAACAAGACAGATTAATTTCTTTAACAGGAAAAAAAAATCTGATGTGGGCAGCACATGACTTTCCCTGCAGACTTATATTCACGTTTCCTTTATTTTAATTAAATTTAATTCACTTTTAATTCAATTTTCGTTCTCATTTGATAACTGGACTTATTTTCAAAGATGGCGTAGAGACAATTCCAAAAAACTAAAACATCTCGAGAACGGCTAGTCCTAGTGTAATGGGGTTGGTCTTATTCTTTTCTTCGTTAAAATTACGTATTAAACGAGCATTTAATGGATATATTTGAGCATACGTAGTTCTTTATTTTAAATTTTGGCGATTTTTGCGGGCCATTTTGCAAAAAAAGGCAGGTTATTTTTTCCGAATCGTACCAAAATCTAATCAGCACCAGCGTAGACCCACAAGCGACTTGTCTACCGAATTTTGTGACATTCGGTCCATTATATTTTTAGCTAGAGTGGATACAAGCATTTGCGGGCCATTTCGTAGAAAAAGGCGGGTTCTTTTATCCCAAATCGTACCGAAAACTAATCAGCACCAGATCCGCCCACAAGTGACATATCTACCAAATTTTACGAAATTCGGTCAATTAGTTTTTTAGTTAGAGTGGATACAAAATCTGCACAGACACACAGGCAGACAGACACACAGACATACACACAGACGTCATGCTAAAAATAGTTTTTTCGTATTCTAGAGGTCTCGAAACGTGTAGATCCGTCGAAAACTCGAGTTGCGATTTTCGACATGATTCCAATACTTTCCCTATACATTACCATGTATTACAGGGAAAGTAAAAAAAGCTGATCTCTTATCAACAGTGCATGCAAATTTCCAAATTATTGATGAGCTCCGAGAACAAAAATTTTATTACCGAATCACGGCAGCACGGAACTCATGAATGGTTGTCAAAGTAGCCAGCGAACTGCTACTTGCCCCCTCAAGCGTCCTAAGCACGTTTGATGGATTCCGGCTGGTCAATGCTTGCCACGAATAACCTTGCTCTCCTGAAAATCATAGACTAACTGTTTCCTATGAGGAAAAACATTATCAGGTTTAAATTAAGGAACAAAATTTCCAATAAAGGATCGCATAGGCTCGAGGATTTCGTGTCTGTAGCGGTTAGAATTGATATTTTCTGATAACATATGGAATGTGTACGCTTGTTAATATTGTGTTTCTTATACTATCTAACCACGGTACCAAACATGCCTTTCCCCTTTGTTGTTGGAAAGATAATTGCAAACTCCCTTTTCTCTTCAGAAGAAATAGCGATGAGAATCCATAAGTACTTAGAATGTTGAAATACGAGTAAAAGTACTTAACTGATATTGGCTCCGGGAACAATGTGACCTGTACTGTTCTGAACCATATATCTGACGGAAAGACGCGAGAGGGAGATACAAACCATGAGTCTTTTGGTATAGACACCAAATTACTTACATTAAGATGTCTCACTGCGGTTTACTTTGTGGCATTTTAGTTGCTGATGAAAGCTCTGCGGGCTGTTGCTTAGCAAACAGTCCCTGTTATATGTTCCTTTTAAAGCAAGGTAACGATCATCACTTGGTGTTGCAATTCATATGGTACATTAATCAGGTCTTTACATATTGCTTCCATAATATTAAAGCAATTTTTTTATGCATATTGAATTCCCTTGCCACATACACACAGGATTGCTATGCTTCTAATCTGTTCAACCGCCCTCTCTTCACTTGGTAAAGACATAAGGAATGAATTTTATTCCGAAGAGACGTATTTTACACAAACTTCCAGAGAAATAAAAATGTCCACGTGATTCGGATTTGGATAAATAACTAAAATTATATATAATTACATATGATAGTTTTAAGTCTGCTGATATAAAAATTTAGGTGTAACAATGTTTTTATCATACAACATTTTCATAATTCTTCTCATGCAAAACCACCGTATGGAGATACCAATGTCTTTGTATACATTTATACACTATTGAGAGTTCTATATTTACTTATTTATTATCCAGTATTTTATTTTAGGTATCATTTATACTTTCATTTAAGGTACTGGACACTGGTATGACTAGTGAGTAGTTAAAATCATTTTTCAAAGCCATGTAACTAGTGACTGAAAAAACTAAACAATTAAATGGATATAAAAAAATTTACTAATGATCCGATTAGTTATTTTTGTCTTAAAGAAACTAACTTTTTTGATTACGTATAGATAGTTTTAACACATCTTTTTTACGGAAAAATTGTACTTACTTTCTCTGATGAACATAGATTTCCTGTACATCAATATATCTTAAGTATCGAAAATCTATAAAAATAAAGATTTCGTGCTCATGTGACGCATATTTTATACTTTAGAAAATTTCGATCTTCTAAGAGAACTGGGGTAGATTTTAGGTTATATATTTCTACACTTTATCTACCTTAAATTGGAGTGAATAGCAACACGTGGGTGAATAGAAAAAAAATTATAAATGAACCTGATAAAGAACGAAACCTGATTCTTTTTTACATTTTATCATGTTGAACATTGTACACACAGTTAGAGCAATATGGCTTTGTTAGTCTAATAACACTGACTTTAGCGAAGTCCTCTTTGCTAGATTGAGGTTAGTAATTGATGCGTTTTGACGTTTTAAAAACTGCTCTTGCAAGTAGTGAAACAATACTCTTAACTTGTCTAAAATAAGTTAGTTATTGCATCAAGTACTGTAACAATTCATCTAAGTTGAACTCTCCAGTATGTTTAAAGCATTTGTTACTATGCCTGGATTTGGAATACATTATGGTTTGGAATTTGTTGGAAGAATAGAAACAAAATAAAATGAAAGCCAATAGGCATCAGTTACGATAGTTGTGGTGACAAATAATAACTTTATAGAGATCTAAAAGTGCATGAGACATGATAACATGCCTCAAAACTTGAAAGCAGAGAACGAGAATTGACATTGTTCCAGCTAAAAGGTTTACCAACCAATAATGTATCTTTTCTACTGCAGGCTCAATAAAACACGTCCCTTAACTTTCTATATCTATCCCGAAGATTTCTGCTGGCTCTAAAGCGGCGGCTAAATGCGTTTTAGTAGACTCAGTATCAGCGATCTCTGTTCCTTCGAAAGAGAGTACCAAAGAGAGAAATGACTTTAAGTTTCTCATTTGAAGAAGAGGAAGTAAACGGTATCAATAGTAGATCTATTTATTTGGCTGCATATAAATATTTCAACTTCCAAAAGTTAATAAAAGTGAGAAAATCTTTATGGCAAAATAAAATTATTTTCGAAGTTCTTTTAGTGGTGTTTGGTAGACTCAGTACCAGCTATCTCTGTATCTTAGAGAAAGAGAGAGTACCAAAGAGAGAGACGACTAAGTTTCTCATTTAAAGAACAGGAAGCAAGCGGTATCGATAGTAGGTTTATTTACTTGTCTGAATATATATATGTTAACTTACAAAGTTGATAAAAGTGAGAAAACATTCATGGCAAAACAAAATGGTGATTTTCAAATTCTTTTAGTGAAGAAAATTGGAGTTAATCCCCCCTCCCCCCCACACACATACACGACAAAATTTAATTGGATCAATAAAATAAATATATTTCCAATTAACACATATTATAAATAAGTTTCCTTAGGCCGATGTGGTGGCCGAGTGGTCAAAGAGGCAGGCGTTTCCTCGTGATGGCTCGGCTGCCAGATTGCGGGTTCGAGTCCCGCCTGCGGGCATGGATGTTGTAATATCTTATTTGGGGCAGAAGTCAGACTTCTACCTTCGGGTGCCCCGGGTCACTAGACTAAACAGAAGCAGTGCACTCATTCTTCCTTAAATGTAATATTAGGGACACAACAACAACAACAAGTTTCCTTAGAGAGTATGTTTTACGATTCTTTGATTCTCAATCCTGAATTCTAAATGGGTTTCAAAATGGGAAAATAATGTGGTTAAATTTAGTAACCATAATACAGAAACTGAAACTCACTTCGCGAGTGTTTGCTTTAATAAAAAAATTAACTATACTTGATGAGTTTGCCTCAAGTCAAATAAATAACCCATTTTAACTGTTATTAAACTACTAAAACAAATAATGTGAGGCCGAATGCAACTTAAGTTTATATATGTAAGCGTGATTACTTAAAGAAAGATTGTATTCTGAAAAGGTTAAGCTATATTATTAAAGAAAGCGTTCCGAGATGAAGTTGTCATAAAAATGCTTTTTAATACATATTATATTACATCATTAGCCAAAGCGATCATGAATATCTTAAGTGGTGCATTCAATCACAGTGTTATATTACTAGATTAAATAATTTTCGTTGAAATTAATAAGTATATTTTGTATTATATAAGGCTCCTAAAAAGACTTTCAGCATCTCAATAACTTTGTAAGGAAATGTTCATGTGTGTACATGTTAGGTTTGTCTAGAGCAAAGTGACTATGGCCTATTAAATAAAAATGATTTCAGCGGTCCTAGCGAAGAATTTAAAAAGTTAGGATAACAAACTGTGTGACAAAGCGAGATGGAGAAAAAAGCCAATTGCAAAGTAGAGCATTGTCTAAGTACCAAGAATCTACCATAAAACTGCTGCAGAAGACATTTGTTTCACACAATCTGGTTATTAAGGAAATGTTGTCCTCTTCAGGACTGATACAATAAACGAAACTTACATGAACAGAAATCTAGTGTACTTGTTTTGTACTTGTTGTAGTGTGCTTGTTTAATACCCCCTTCATCAGCTAAATGCACATTTGCAGGTATTACCGTGTTAGAGACCCTGATGATACAACTTTTTGGCGGGCATTTATTGCCTTCCATATACGCGTTTCGTTCGTACTGCTGTCGATCCCTACTTATTAGATAACGCTTTGCAACTCTGTGATTTTGATTTTATCGTGCATATCGCTATGCCGAGTTCGTTGTTTTCATTTTTAACACTTTACAACAAAGTTGAAAAGTGTTTATGACTTTGTTCATTCTGTCTGTCTGTCTCTCTGTCCGTTAGCACGATAACTGCCGTAAAAATGACTTAATCAAAATGAAATTTAAGTATGTTGTTCAGACGGTCTGTAGGACTTATGGGAATATAAATGAACAATATCACCCAATTAGTTTTGGATTGAACCCGGGTTGAAAAAATGAAATACAATGAGCCCTATGGGACCTAATTTTTCAAAAATTTTTTAAGCGGATTTAAAATTCACAAATTGCTTCGAAAATTTTAGGTAATAGTCAAATTGTTCCATAAAATACATAAAAAAAAATTCAGCGAAATATATTCAGTGGTTTTTTAAATAAAAATTAAAATAATAATTACACATCTTATATGAAACGATCACGTGACCATGATATGAAACGATCACATGACCCACTTCAAAATGATATATAGCATCCATCTTGTTTCAAAATCGTGATTTTTTAAAGTTCTTTTTAATTCATATTGAGTGTTGTATCCGTCCTAAAACTACTTGATTTTTGCTTAAATTCTGTGCATCTACATAATAAAACAACACAATGACAACATATTTTAGTTTAAATTCTCATTCAAATTTGATTATTTCTACAACTAAGCCTATTTTTCACCTATGTAAAATGTAAACAGCAAAATATGTAGAATGAGTTGTATTAGAATTACTGTATTTCTTTAACACAAAATAATTCAGTCCATGGAGTCTGCATGGCTGATATGAATGAAATATTAATTGATTTTATAAACAGAAGGACGATTTTTTTCGATGAAGTTTTAAGCATAAAGTTTATGAAATGTAGCTCCATGGTCTTAATTTTTAAATAAAATAAATTATTATAGTATTGTGATGAATGAAATAGAGAAAGTTATGAATGAAATCCTGCTTTTATAGAGAGATACAGGCGTGTTATTTTTTCTATGTCGTCATTTGAATTTATTTCAGTTGTTTTCGATGAAGTTTTCAAATATAATAAATTATCGTAGTATTAGGATAGTTTTAAAATATTAACGTGGAATGTATTGCTTTTTAGAGATATTTAAACCAGGCAATTTATATTTCAATGCCGTCATTTGAATGAAGTTCATTTTTTTCAATGAAGGTTTAAGTTTTCAAATATAATAAATCAATGTAGTATTGTGATAAGTTTTAAAATATTACCGAGGAATGTATTGCATTTTCGACTTTTTTAAATAAAATTGCATTGAAGTTGGAAAGTGTTTCATAATCAATGCTTTAAGCATGATTGATCTTTCTTGTTTAAATTTTCCGCTAGATGCGTTGCAATCACTTTTATTGGATCGAGCATGGCCACTTGACTTTAAATGGGCCTACCGTGTACATTCATGGACTTTTTTTACAAAAATTACAAAGGATTTTAAAAGATTTTCCTTGGGATCCTGTATATATTTTTCTTGCATTTATGCAAAATATTGCTTTTAGGAAAGATACGCCTTTAATACACAGTGAGTGAAAATATTCTCGTCTATTTTTGTATACAATGATGATTTGGCTTATGAAAATCAGTTGACATAATTTAGATTCCGAACAATCCAGACGATGCCTTATTGAAAGCTGAAGAGTTATTGCTGTCTAAGAAAGATGTTTGTGCTGACCAAGATTGCTAACAGCAACAATAGCTTCACTTATAATTAAAAAAATACTTTTGTGTTGTCAATTGCAGAACATGGGAGCTTCTGTTTTAAGACTTATTGGATTTCGTGACAATAAATCTATATATATATATATATATATATATATATATATATATATATATTTGATAAATGAAAAGGCACTCTTGATTTTCACTATCCAGCAGATGCATTGACAGCAGTCTCAATCATTAGTAACGATAAAATATAAATTTTTCGCTAGCTTTTGATTTCATAATTAAAATGCTTTGGATTTATTTCTAAAAGTCTTATGTTCTAGAATTGGCACAACTCTTTTTTACACCTTGTATATTTCTTAATACGTATATGGTTGACATGGCATAATATAGAATGCTACTGATTCGATAGGATAGGTTAAAAAATTGAAAATATCGTTGGTATGAGTTTGATTTTCAATCTATTTTGCAATATTGAAAAAAAGGCACCTTTTAATATGAAAGTAAATTTTTAATCAGTTTTTCTGGGATGTGGGAGACAATTGTCCCACATTTTACTACTTGCCGACACCCATGGTCTAAGTATAAATTTGGCAAATAAAATAGAATGCGCCTGATCGTTCAAAATCGTTCTAGACTTGCTTACTTGTTCGTCTGTTATCGTATTAGAGAAACATCTAAGTGATCCACAGCAACAAAATACGATACAGCGATAATTCAGGCCACATCCTGAGATTCCTCAGAATTTCTTCTTTTTATTTTATTCGAATTAGTTTTTCAGCTATTTTATGAAGCGCAATATTAAAAAACCTGATGTGGGCAGCACATGACTTTCCCTGCAAACTTAGATCCACGTTCTCTTTATTTCAATTAAATTTAATTCACTTTTAATTCAATTTTTGTTCTGATTTGGTAACTGGACTTATTTTCAAAAGGTGGCGTAGAGAAAATACGAAAACACTAAAATATCTCGAGAACGGCTGGTTCTAGTGTAATGGGGTTGGTCTTATTCTTTTTTTCGTTAAAAATTACGTATTAAACAAGCATTTTATGGATATATTTTAGCATACTTAGTTTTTTATTTTATATTTTGGCGATTTTTGCAGGGCATTTTGCAAAAAAAGGCAGGTTAGTTTTTTTCGAATCATACCAAAATCTAATCAGCACCAGGGTGTGCCACAAGTGATTTACCTACCAAATTTTGTGGAATTCGGTCCATTAGTTTTTCAGCTAGAGTGGATGCAAGCTTTTGCGGGCCATTTCGCAATAAAAGGCGGGTTCTTTTATCCCGAACCGTACCCAAAATTAATCAGCACCAGATTCGCCCACAAGTGACTTACATATCAAATTTTATGAAATTCAGTCAATTAGTTTTTTAGTTAGAGTGGATATAAAATCTGCACAGGCAGACATACAGACAGACAGACACACAGAGACACAGACACACACACAGACGTCACGCTAAAAATAGTTTTTTCGTATTCTAGAGGTCTCGAAACGGATAGATCCGTCGAAAACTCAAGTTGCGATTTTCGACATGATTCCAATACATTCCCTATACATTACCATGTACTGCAGGGAAAGTAAAAATTGTTTGACAGGTCGGTTTCTTAGCAATCGAAAATATTACCATAGAGTTTCTATCTTAATACTGTCTGCCGCAAGACTAAAAATAGGCTTTTTGATGCCAACTCTTATTCACCGTAAGCCTAAAAATAGGGTTTTAGGTGCCAACGCTTATTAACCGCGAGCAGATTAATAGGCTTTTGCAAGTGCTGTTTGTTGCAGTAACTTTCAAAGCGTGGATGTACAGTTTCATTAGTGGATTCAAGACAACGTGAGTGTTGATCGCGTGTCTTTGTTGATTTAAATAATTTTTAATTTTCTTGATCCAAAACCCAGACAAAATAAATCATGATAATGAAAGCAAAGACATTTTTCTAGATTCTTTGTCAGAGTTCTCTAATTGCTCGTTGAGCAATGATAGCAGCGATTACAGTGACTATAGTGATATTATAGGGTATACAAAGCATTCTGGATTACCGCTGCAATATCTCACCCGATAAGCAAAACCGAGACGGCATTAAGATAGAATCTGCACTCAAGTTAGCCGGTCTTTTTCATCTAGGCAATGAAACTGCCGCCGGTAGATTAAATGTTATCACTATCAGAAAGATCAAAGAATGCTCTTTCTAACGAGCCTTGAGCAAATCATTAATACAACAATTTTATTTTTAAAATAATTTTTTTTAAATGTCTCTAAAAATGTATATTTTTGTGAAATTTATTCTTACATTCATTCATCCGGGAATTGAAGATTCGCACGTCAGCAATGAGCATTATTGAATGAAGTAGGATTATCGCTTTGAGTGTATCAGGGCTCATCCACCTCTACTCGCCAAATGTGCTGCCCTGCGGCTGAGCAGCGGGCACACCCGGATTGCAGGCGTACGTTGATTATATACGTCCTCTCAGAGGTTATATACGTGGTCGAGAGCTATTGAAGCTTTTACAAAAGCACATTTTTTCATTTTTATTCTAATTGGAAGTATTGTTAAAGTATTTTTCGCTTTTCGAGGATTTGCTGGGAGGTCCGATGCAATTTTAATTATAGGGCTTGCATCTTAAATCCCGAGTAACTGTATTCGTCCTGGTAAAATAATAAACGGGAATAGAAATTCCAACTTCTCAAAAACTATATTTTGATAAAGATTATAGTAATTATTTTACAATTTTTTCTATTGAAGTGCTGCTAAATTTATCGTAAAAGGTATCAAATATGCTTATCAAACCAAATTCTCACAAATAATTAACGAGATTTGTTTGAGAATGATTTATTTGGAATGAATGTTACTACTGCAAGGGACTTTCCCTGTACTCTAAGCAAAGTTTCCTATTGTTCGATGAAAGCATTTTTCAAAATGGCGCTTCGGAACGAATAGAACTAAACCTCGCTTATCCTCCAGTATTTTTATTTCGACAGTATCCTTTTTATCACTAACTTTAGTGAAAAGTTAAATTGAGTATCGAAATTTTAAGCTTTGATCTTGCGGCTTTATAGTCATTACTTTGTTATTGAAGGCGATTTAAAGATATATCTACAGTTTATAGGAGGATTTAGAATCACTATACAGACATAACGATGCATTTGCAGGTACTTGGCCGACGGATAGCGGAAAATGATAAATCCGTTCACAAAAACATTCCACGGGGCGCGGTAGCCCATTGGTTAGCGCGCTGGAGTTGCACTCGGTAGGCCCGGGTTCGATTCCAGCCGCTGCCAAAACTGCCGCCGTGTTCATGCGGAGTACGATCACGTTAAACATGTGGGTCCGAAAGTCCTTCCGAGAGGTTGGTGGTAGGGGAAGGAGGGTACGGTCCCTGTGGATGCCTCCCTCACTGGGTTCCGGTCTAAATTGGGTGGCACTTCCCGACCGTCCAAACAGTTACCTTACACCTTTCTGGTAGGTCGGACGGTCTGGGTTTCAACAACAACAAAAACATTCCACGGGCTTCTGACTTGAGTTATTTTTTTCCTTTTTTTTATTTTTTGTACGATTGTTTGTCTTTTACACGCTTACTTTTCATATGTACTTTTAGATTTATGTTAGCCGCTATCAAATGTGAAAATACCGTATACAAGGTGATTCATAAAGATTGCATGAATGAATATCTCTTGAACAATGGATCGTTGAACTAAGTTTACAATTTAAGAAATATCTTAATTAAGGTAGACGAATATCGTATACAAATTTTGATCATGTGGTAACTCTTAGTATAAAAATACGAAATGTAAATTTTTATACGGTCCCTCTAAATTTTTTTTTCAATTACGAAAATATTTTTCAATTCTATTGCCCTAATTCATCTATTGCCATGCAATCAAAATTTACCGAGATGTCATTCATTAATTTTTTCGACGGATGATTAGAGACTGTATAAAACTTTCGCTAACGACAGATACGCATATTAGTTTTCAAAGTGGAAATTTTATCTAACAAAATTGAATTTTTTTACGATCCCTAAAATCTATATTTTTTGCCCTTTCTTTTAATAGGGTCGAAGTGTTTTAAGTCCTATAACTTTAGCAATGTTTTTGCGGCCAATTTTTTATATTAAAGAACCGTATTTTTTCCGAAGGTTATTTAAATTAATAAGGTACAATTTTGGTAATAGGAGAGTTCTTTGTTGAGGACCCGTATAAAATTTATATGTTGCATTTATTTACTAAAACGTCTTACGTGATCAAAACTATTTGAAAGTAAATTTTATTTGGAGTATTTCTTAAATTGGAATCATGGGTCGGGAGGGGGGGCAATCGTTCAAGAAATATATAATCGTGCAATATTTTTCAAACACCCCCTATACTCGTGTGAAAATTTTGATCCAAATTAAGTCTTAAAATTTGGGGACTGAGGGGTTAGTTAAAAAAGGCTAAATATGAAAATGAGTTTCAGTTGAATTTCTGAAATGATTCTGATATGATAGTGCATCTAATCTTAATTTTACACCCACTTAATGATTACATAAATAAACCTTGAAAGTAAAGTTATGGACTAATTGTTTATATATATATATATATATATATATATATATATATATATATATATATATATATATATATATATATATATATATATACATATAATCGAAAGATATGGACCAGTTGGGTGTTACCAGTCAGTGGGACCACTCAGTTTAGTTTACACACTAAACTGATACCACAACATTCATGCCCGCAGATGGGATTCAAACCCACAACCCGGCAATCGAGAGAGCACTGGGTAACGCTTGCCGTATGCCTCCCTCAGCTACCGGGTCTGACAACACGCAACATAACGTACCATTTATATACCCAAGTTTAAAAGATCACGTTTCATTTTCAATAGCAGGTTCTAAGAGTTTGAAAATATTGGAATACTCTAATATAGAAAGGTCTAGAAAACATGTCTATTCCACAAGAATTCTGTTCCCTCAAATTATTTTAATGTCTCATCCAAATTATGTTGGAAGTAACATGTTACTAATCTTTGTTTAGAAAAGTTAATAATGATGTTTAGTGTATAAAAATCACAAGAACGATCGAATAAGCGAGAGGATTAAAGTAGATTTTCAGTTTGAAAATTAAGGTTTTCATTTTGTAAAATTGCTAATTTATATCAACGAGCAGAGACCCTCAATAAAAGTTTAATTATACTGAGTGATTTTGATCAACATATACAGAATTCTCTTATGCATAAAGCTCGTTTTTCATTCATATAGATTGTTATATTTATGGTAAATATTTGCGTACATAATCTGATTTTTTTATAAGAAGACTAAGCTTTGTTAGGTTAAAGGAAATTAATCAAACCTATTCAATAAGATAACAAAAAAGTTTTGATGACAATGCAAAATAAGATTTTTTTACGTGGAAGTATCAATTTTTGTTAATACATTAAACTCGACTAAACATTCATATAAAAAAAAATATGCTCCGCTTTAATTTTTTCCAAGACATTAATAATTTAACAGTTCACTTTTTATTTTAAGCTTGTACAGTGACAAAAAATATGAAGAGTAATTGCGTGTTTGTTCACTTAAGCATAAATTTCAAATTAGTTCATTAATTGCTGGTTATAAAAAATGCATATGCTAAGTTTTAAAATTATATATGAAATTTAATTTATCAAATTTAATTTCTTTTAAATTTCCATCTTTCTCAAAAATTTATTTCACAAAAGATTAGAAGGACCACGAAAAAAGTCATTGGGATGAAAACTTGGCATGTTCAATGTGGATGGAGGCGATTCAATATGTTCGATGCAGATGGGGATATTCAATGTGGTAAAAGTAATTACAATTTCAGTGTCAAAAGACCAAACAGTTTCATCAAGAAGGTTATACATTACTATGCTGTAATCCTTTATGGCTACTATGCATGCTAATAAACGGCAAGGTATAGGTTCATACAAAGTAGGGTGTTTTCTTGTGGTAGGCCGCGTCCTATTTGATGCAACTGCTACTCCAAATTATTTATAGCAAATTATCTGACTTTGGTGACCTGGCTGGTTGCTTTTTTGAAAAAGGTCTTAACTTTTAATAGCTTTCTTACAGCAGCTGTTGACTGCAAAGTCGCCCGTAATGCAGATGCACGTACACTGCTTCTTCATGTGTTGCCACTGACTGCTATTTTTATGGTTGTATATGTCCAACTATAGTCGGGAACTAAGAATTGCCTAGTACTCCTCCATATGCGGATATTGTGATCCCCTGCCCCTTAGTCATAAACGAGATTTATTGGTGAAAACAATACGACCCCATTCTCGAGTGAAACATAACTACAGACAGAGTCGTTAATGGAGGCCAGGGGATGATCCGTATCTCAAGGGGCAACGATAATACAATGTAGTTTTTTTAAGCTTTCATGGTGCACGTTGATGCTACATGCTGTATAAAAGACACTACCGTTCTGCGGATAGTGCGCAACGAATCTGTCGGAATAGCACATACTTTTATAACCAGAAACCCATCTTCTCTAACAAGTAAATCTTTTTGGTCTGACCAGAATTCTTATGCCGAGAATGTGTGTCTTTATGTATTTGTTGTTGGCAGCATCTTTACATAATGGCACAGATAGCAGATGACAACACGATCACTACCGAAGTTAAACAGTTGCTCTCAGGGAATTAATTAGCTGTGATACTTTAATAGTGGGCCAGTGATAAATAAAATATTGAAGGTCAATTAAATCAAAATCGTATTTTGTGTGAATTTTAATTATCTGTGGTTATAAATACCCTCTGTTGAAAAAAAATATATGGACCAAAAGAAATTGAGCTACGAACCCGGAATTCGGCATGTATGTGTCGTTTGAGGAGCTATGCAAATTATTAGAATTTCGGAGGAAAAAACGTTTTATTAAGAAAGGATGGTAACGAGAAGACTACATTTTAGTAACTGGCAAACACTCCCTCGGCAGCTATGTAAACCGATATTCGGTCGGCATAGCGTCAGTTATGCTACTAATGTTCCTTTATGGAATATTCTGCCACAAATGTTACAACTGGTCAGTTAATTCTGATGTGGTATTCTGATACGGATGCAATTGCCGTCCCCGTCATATTCTATTGGTGATAGGTCTGGGGACCTGGATGACCATGGAAAGGTATTAAATATTAGAAAACATTGTTAAGAAAGTAGTGCAGTATGTGGCCGAGCGTTGTCTTGTTACTAAATAGAACCTGGGCTATTTGACTGCATAGTTTGACAATTGACTGCAGATAATCGTCGACGTACAGGCAAGCCTGTCAGATTGTCTGGCAGCATATCGAGAGAAGATTGGCTTTTACACGTGCTATGGCCATGTGCTGCTCTATAATAAATACGAGATCGGGACGCTGGCCAGTCCTTCTCCACATACGTATGCGTTGGTCATCAGCAGTAAGAGAGAAGCGGGACTTGTTGCTAAAGACCACATGTTTCCAATCGTGCACTGTCCTGGCTGATAGAGCTCGGCACCAATCTAGACGGCGCTCCCGATATTGAGGGGTCAGTGGTAAGCGCTTTAATGGACGTCGACATTTAATTTCACCTTTTGCCAGTCGCCTCCGAATAGTATACCTTGATACAGAATGCCTTCGAATCGCTGATAATGACGCCATTCGTGAGGATTTGCCTCCTCTCCTGACTGCACGATCCTCTCCAACAGTTGTCTTCTTGGGGCAGCTAGAGCCTCTGCGACGGTTACGTATGTCTTCTCTGAACCACTGTTGCCAACACAGAGCAAAATGACGAATGATACGTTTGTTGGATCAACCAGCTTCCTTTAAGTCTATTATCCCTTAGACTTATTATATATATATATATATATATATATACATAAATATCCCCCTGGCTTAAGGGGTTAAATATATTATAATTCATTTACCTTTCCTAAAGAACTTCATTATAAATTCTTGAAATAACACATCCTATTAAAATAACTGCATAGTGAAAAACAATCTTTTCTGATTAAGTATAACAGCTTCATCAACAACTCACAAAAAAGTTTGTTCTCAGTAATGGCATAAAACAAAAACCAGAATAATAATAAAATATTAATTTGTATTCAAAATCATCACTTACCTCTGTATACAATCTGACTCAACTGGCTGCTTAGGATACGGAGTTCGTCGTTTGACAAATTCCCTATCTTAAAAACAAAACACATCTTTAATTATGAGAAACAAAACTAGGAATTCATTTTTCCATTAATCATATCAATTGAAATGCAATTAATGGACTGAAACAAAAGCATGTACAATAATTCAAATATAAATAACCCAATTTTCTGCGATTAAATTCTTTTCTGATTAATAATATTCAAGGAAAATAACTTTATTTCGTTTAGTAAATCCATCCATTAGTGAAAGAAAATGAAGTGCGAGCAAAATCTGATTTTTATGCATTTTTTAAAAATATTAGTAATTTAAAAAGAAAAAAAAAGTTAAAGCTTTAGAGCAGTGTGCTTGATTTAGCAAATAATTAACAACTTTTACTTAATTAAATTAAGAATATGGAAATTCTCAAGTAGCTTAACTCTGATGATCATACTCTATTAAGATGCAATAATTAGGGAGTAAAAGATTAAATACGGTTCTGAAGTATAAACGTAGAAGTATTTTCAAGTCGTAATCATATTTAAAGGATCATTCAGACATATTCATAATTATCCTTTTAAAAATTGAAAGACCAAATCGTTTGGCGAAATATTTTTACAAAAAAAAATAATAATAATATATTTATCCTTTTATAAATAAATAAACTTCATTACTTATTTAGTGAAGTTTATGTATTGGCCAGAAATAATCCTAAACTATTATCCCGTATGAAATTTATCAATTACTAGCAGCATACCCGTTCTTCGTACGGAGCATATAATATAAAGAAACTTATAATTCGCAATCATGTGCAAATTCTGTTAAAATATTAAATTTATTGCTCCTAAAGATAAGTTTAAGAATATCTGTTCTCACTATGCAAAATTATCTTCACGTGCAGATCTGAAGAAGGCAACATCCTGGCCCCTTTTGTAAGCCAATTTACAAAACAAAAGGAATTGAATCAATATATGCAACCCCGTACTACTTATATTATTGCAGATTAGAAAATATGCCAGTGTGTTAGAAGATTACCCGTATTACAATCTGAGTATCAAAAATATTTGCCAAAATAAAAGAGATGACGTAATAAATTGAAAATATCAATAATCTCCGTACTCTTTATACCAGAAGGTCGTAATTGATTCCAATATATGCCAATATATATATAAAAATATGCCAATATATATATAAAAATATGCCAATATACCTGTACTAATATTTTTGTAGATTAGAAGTGTGTTAGACCTGTGTATTTGTAGAAGATTAGTCGTACAACGCACAATATATGAGATTAAACAATTTTTGTCGTAATAAAACAATTGCATAATAACTTGAAAATATCAATAATCCCTGAATCAATAATCCCCGAAAATATCAATAATAATAACGTTTAAACCTGAAGACAGTAATTGATATTATCCAGTCAAAAATGCTATAAGAAAAATCAAATCTTTTTTTCTAAAATATATTTTTTTATCCATTTATTTATTATTCAAATCGAAAACATAATAATTAAAATTAATAGACAGATTTAATTTAATTGCGTTTTTGAACAACATGATATAAGATAGAATCTTCCTCATAAACTGCGAAATTAAATAACCATTTTGATTTCTTTATACTTTTCATCGTTCAGTAAAAGCTTGTTTAAAATAAAACATGGAGATATATTTCCCATTTAAATCATGTTTCAAGCAATTCATATTTTCAGAAAGTGACTAGTTGGCTCAAAAAATCTCCCATCAAACTCAGAGATAAAGTTTTAATTCACTTTCACACGATTTTTAAGCTTTTAGTTTGGATAAACCACGGAGTTAGAGAGCAGAACTTCTACGAAAAAGTTTCGTTTTTCATTAATATCTCGATAACCCCTGGTCTTAGATACTCAAAACTTAGGCTAAATTAATGGGGGGCTGTTTCAAGGCTATCCACAATATTTCATCAAATTCTGTTCAGCAGTTGTTCCGTGATGATGAGACAAACGAAAATTTCGTTTTTTACTAATATCTCGAGAACCACTGATCGTAGAAATTCCACACATGGACTCAATTTTAAGTGCGTCTACTTCCAGGGGTCTGTTTCTGTGTCGTCTGTAGCGGAAAACAAAAGCTTCGCTTAGAGGCGAAATTCGTTACAGAGGTACTTAATATTTAACACCTGAAAATCCCTCTCCACATATTCGATTTATCTCCACTTCTGTCGTTTTCTAGGTCTTTTTCCAATTGGTATGGACATAAAAATTTTCTTTGTGATTCTGTTATTATCCATTCTTAACATATGTTCTGCTCATTGCATTCTGTTAAGATTAATGTATTTAATTATGTCAGGATATTTGTATAATTTGAATAGTTTAAAACTGTATCTTTGTAGAGTATTGTCTAATTATTAATGTTAATTAATAGGAATTGACACAAACTTATTACGGAATGCATTTATTTGACACAATATAGTTACTGATGAATGGCTGTTCTATTCAGGAATGCTAAACACATGTGCCTAGAAATCTAATGAACAGCCTTTTAAATGTTCACTGTCGGCAACAATGCATATTAGAGTACGAGAAAGGATATCGCCGCGTATTTGGTCAAGCATTGCAGGTGTCACCGTGTTGTAGGTCTTAATAATACGACTTTTTGATATATGCTTTGCCTTCCGCATACCTGTTTCGATCTTGTCTGGTATCAATTTTAATGAATTAGACAATGTTGTAGAACTTTGTAATTGACATTTTTCGTGTATATCGCTTGTTTCCGAGTTCTCTTTTCCAATGTTGAAATTCTCCGCTAGAGGCACTAGAATCACTCTGATGCGATCGTTCACTGTCCCTTTACTACAGATAGACCTAACGCATAAACTGATGGATCTTTACTTGCATAGTTATTAGGGGTGCTGAAGAACTTTTCTAGGAACTTTATATGTATATAATTAAGAAAGGTTACTATTTATACGGATTTCTACTAAAAAACTTCCAATTTAAAAAATATTTCCTAAGTCTAATGAATAATATATATATATAAATATATATATATATATATAAATATATATATATATATATATATATATATATATATATATATATATATATATATATATATATATATATATATATATATATACATACACAGGGTGTCCCAAAAACATTGTCCTCGGCTTTTATTCCTTAAATATCGATCTTAGACATATATAATAAATAAAAAAGTTGCGTAAAAAAGGTACATAATTTTATGAAATCGATTAAAATTTTCAAAGGAATTAAATTTTAAGAAGTACAAAATTTAAATTTTTATACGACCCCCCCTACAAAAACATTTCCAATGAGTGAAATGTACCCCATACACTAATAATGTGATGTACAAAATTTCAGCATTTTATTATAAAAAGTCCAGAAATATGAAAAGACAAAAATGTTGACTTAAACCACTTTTTGTTGCATCGACATGGGCTTTCAGAGGGGAAAAATCATGTCGGCAGATCGCGTTTCAGGGGTCATACACAAATTGCGAAAAAAAACAATGATTACATAAATAATAATTTTGTTATTTATTGCTACAAAAGTATCTGCACTGTGTAAAAATAATAACTTTACAAAGATTACAAAGCTTGTTCAAAATGTTTTCCATCCATGCCAAAGATCCATTAAAGATAAGAGGCAGATATTATTTGCCTATGATGCATTTCTGCCGTGCGTCATTTGCACTCTTGCTGTAAACATTTACATTTTAATTTGTGATTAACCCCTTACGAACTTTGTTTAGACATATCTTTGGGACTTTTTATGGTAAAATGCTGAAATTTTGTACATCACCTTATTAGTGTATTGTACATCACCTTATTAGTGTATGAGGCACATTTTACTCGTTGGAATTGCTTTCGTACGGGGGCCATAAAAAATTTAAATTGTGTATTTCTTCAAATTTAATCCCCTGAAAATGGTTACCGATTTCATAAAATCCTGTACCCCTTTTTATGCAACTTTGTAATTTGTTATATATATATATATTTGTTATATATATATATTTTATAACAGATCAATATTTAAGGAATAAAAGCCGAGGTCATTGCTTTTGGAACACTCTGTATATATGTATACTATATGTATCTAAGTGCTGAGATATCATATATTTGCTGAGATATTATGCATTTATAAAATTTCAGCTTTTCTCACCATGGTGACTTAAAGAAAATATGGTTAAATGTGCACAAAACTGGGCTTACTGCCACTAGAATGACACTTTTAAACAAGCAAATTTCCAGTTACACACTTAAAAAGGTAACTGTATCAATATGAAAGTGTAATTTTATTCTTTTGTTTGAGAATTGACGGAATAATGGGTATATTTTATTTTACGCTAAAAAGACCATTTTAAACAGATAAAGAGCTAACATTATGTTTATTTTACGTATCTGTTTACCTGCTTAAATGGATCCTTTAAAAGAAACCCCTTAAGCAGGTAAATAAGTGCGTAAAATGAACATCTCGTGTTACCTCTTTATCCGTTTAAAACGGTTTTTCAGCGTAAAATAAATTGTGCAATTTTCATATAAAATAATAAAATAACACCTTTATATAGCTATAGTTACTTTTTTAAATGTGTAACTGAAAATTTACCTTTTGAAAAGTGTCATTCTATAGTATAAGAGCGTCTCAAAAGTGATAAAATAAGAAAGCCCTGTTATAACATTCTGGGTTTATATGCCATTGGAAACAAGTTTACGTGCGCTATTCACGCTCATGCACAGAAGTAACATCTGAAGAATTAGAAATAGTACAAGATGTGTTGGTGAGTGAATTTTAACTCTACGTAAGACTTGATGGAAGTCACGTCAAACAATTTTTCTTAAGACACGCTTATTTTTCATCTGAAATGGCATTAAGAATCTTAAAATAATAAAACATGAATAATAAATATTTTTTTAATTTTTGTAGAATTGCTTTGAAAAGTAACATTTAATAAATGTATTCTAAATAGTCTCTTGACAACCAAATCAAACTCTATAAATGATTTCAAATAATTGCTAAAAAAATGTGCTCAAAAGAATATAGATTCTTTCGGTATAATCCTTGTGTCTAGTGCGATTCAGTTTGATTTTGTTTGATCAGGCAGGAATTCATTGCAGACGAAGGAATATTTCTAGTCTATTTATTTCATGGTTTAAGACTTGTATTTATGTCTTATTTTTTATACGAAATGAAATCTTTAAGTATTTGTTTTTCATATATGGTTCTTCAAATTAGCACTAATTTCGCGAAAGAAAGGGATACCAACACAGCAGGTAAAGTAGAATAAGTCATAAAAGCTAACTTTTAATAACTTTGAGAACATTTCACTTTGATACATGACGTTATTTTATGGGAGTAATTAGACGTAGGAAAACATTTTTCAATTTTTAATTTCTTGGTAAAGGGCTCGTATAAAAAGTTACATTTCGTAGTACTTTCTCTACATATAATACATACAGTGACTCGGTCGAGAATTTGAGTTTTCGAAGAAAGAGCACATTTTACGCATCTCTGAACTCAAATCGAGTCATTTTAAGATGATATCTGCATGTGTGTTGCAGCGTCCACGTTAATGATAAGAACTTGCAATTCAGTCCCAGTAGCTTAACGATAGAGCTTTGGCTGGTCAGTACGAAGATCCGTAGTTCAATTCTCGGTTGGGGCAGCAAGGTTGTTTAAAATGACAACCGAACAAATCCACCTTGTAGGTTAGTGCAAAGATGTCAGACGTCTGAAAATGATCCTAGTATGACTAGCACGGATTCAGTGGACTCTGGTATATTGCAAATTGAGAGGTCAAAGACCTTTCGAAAATAATTTAGTAATGTTATTACAATTAGAGAAAGAATACTAATGGAATTCTATTGTTTACAAACGCGATCGAATGTTCGGAAGTATTTCCAACTTTCGAGTAAACTTTTGAAAAACATCATTAAACAATCAGGACCTTCAATAATGATAAATAAATGCTCATTTTATGCGTAATTTTTGATAAAAAATAATAATAATGCAAACTTGTGTATTTTAGCATGAGCAATTCTTGAGATAGTGCACGACTTTCGAATAAATTTTTGAAAAAACAAATCATTAAAAAATCAAGATCTTTCATATTGTTAAATAAATAAGCATTTTATGCTTAATATTTCATTATAAACAAGTGACACGAAAGGAAAGATGAACCATTCTCGTTTGCATGTTTTTTAAAATAATTTTTTATCAAAACACAATGACAAAAAATTAAAAAAGTTCTAAGTATCATTCAATAAGTTATTTTCATATGCAATATTATGCAACAAATCTGTTGCGATCATTCTCGTGGATCTGCTTCGTTCCATTGACTCGAGACGATATATTTTATGTGAAGTTATTTATTGCCAAAAACACTATGCTGTGGATCTTTTATGTCATTTTTTATAGTAACAAAAGCAATGCCAATGCATTAAGTAGGGAAAGCGATGTGATGCCTACATCAGGCTTCCTGCAGAGATAGAGGAGGGCGCCTCTGTCTCTGCAGCCTTTGATCCGCCTCCTCTAAGGGGATATACAAATCGTGGGATTATCCCCTGTGTTTAATATGCGGGGGGTTCAGGAACCGACTATTTCAGGTGGCGGAAAGGAACTGGGTCTTTGTGGCCAGTTTCCAGAACCGTCGGTGACTGGGGTCGAGATTCGACGGATCATCTTTCCTGATCCCTGCTGTGTGTGGTTCGACTGACCTTTCCCCCCTGTTTTTGTCTTGGCTGGGAGGGATAAAACCCTTTTTGTCCATTTTTTCCATCGGCATAAACCAATAGGTTGCCATGGAGATTTGAGCTGAATCCCACATCAGGTTTTTTTATACATATAAAACCCTTCTAAAATACATATTATATACTATATTTATTCGTTAGTTCAGCACTTTTTTTAGTTGGGGAGTGCGCTTCTTCGACCAACGGTTTAAAGAATAATCCTGTATATTGTAGGGTATGTAAAAAATGTGCGATCACGTATATCTTAAATTGTTATCCAAAGGCTGCTTTCCAATCTTGTAATGTTCTGAAAACTTTAAGCCAATAAAGGGGGAGTATGAGAGGCATCCTAAATTAAATCTTCTGGAAGTTTATCGATCCTTTAAGAGTAAGTCTAAATCAGGCCACTAATTAGTTTATAAATGAAGTACCGTGTTCTAAATTAATAAAGTATAGTAATTAATTTTAGTCTCATTTTGATCCCGATAATTCATTTTCACCTCGGAAATAATTTGTATTGCGAATTATCTTTTGGCTTGCAGCCGAGTCTTTCCCTTAAAAGCCTTAAGTTTTCGCGCTTAAATTTTGCAAAGAAGGCGGCAGAAGCATTGAAGTTGTAAGTTCCGAGACAAAAGATTGATTTTCAGAGAACAAAATAGCTCAGTTAAACGAAATAAGCACACTTTCTGTTTGGAATAATTAGTTACATTCTTAAGGTTTGACAGTTTATATAGCAAAACTTACATAAAGCAAATAGCCGAATTATACCTTCAATTCTTATAATTTATAACTAATTTATATGTTTGAAAAACAATTTAAAAATGACAAGTTTTAGAGATTAATAGCTAAGGTATGATTAAAGATTTATTTTACAAATAAAGATTTACGTTTCTAACATTTTAAATTGTAGAATATATACATTCTGTAAGATGATGTAATCCTGTTTTATTGTAAGAAGCAGAAAGTTTTCTTGCATCATAAAGTATTTAATTAGAAAACTTTATTTTCTATAATTTTTTTATGCACAGGAGAGCTACTTTATCTGGGAGTTTGTCTTAAATAGATTCAGAACTATTATGAGAGTGTATGCACAGGCTTTTCTTCTGTACTTTGAATTTAAATCGAGCTGCTATGGATCTGAAGGCCAGAGAGCGAACTGTTTGGACAAGGGTGGACCTTGAAACTCCTGGAAAACCTACCATGGGCTGGACGTATTTATTTGAAATCTACTTTATCCGGGAGTTTGTCTTAAGTGGATTCAAAATTACTACGAGCGTGTATGCATACACCGAGCTCTTTAACTGTACTTTGGATTCAAATCCGACTGATATGGATCTGAAGGCCAGAGACCGAACTGTTCGGACACGGGTGGGCTTTGAAACCTTTGGAAAGTCTGCCATGGGTAGAACGTATATATTTGAAAGCTACTTTATCCGGGATCTTCAGTCTTAAGTGGATTCAAAATTGCGAGAGCGTATGCATCACCGGGCTCTTCATCCGTACCTTGGATTCAAATCGGTCTGCTATGGATCTGATAGCCAGAGAGTGAACTAACTGTTCGGATACTGGTGGGCCTTGAAACTTTTGGAAAGTCTCTCATGGGTAGAACGTATATATTTGAAAGCTACTTTATCCGGGAGCTTCAGTCTTAAGTGGATTCAAAACTGTGAGAGCGTATGCATACACCGGGATCTTCATCCATACCTTGGATTTAAATCGGGCTGCAATGGATCTGGAAGTCAGAGAGCAAACTGTACTTATTAACATACTTTTCATGAGCTAATATGACCCTCTGCATTGATACCATCTCCATGAGAGGTAAAACCGTAAGGATCACCATATATCGAGAAGTAGATATCATTTTCAGAATCTTCTGATGATGTATTTTTATACAACTAAGATGTAAAGGCAATTGGATCTTCATATTGAAAGCGGTGTTTGCGACCATCTTTTCCTTGCGTGAGGGTTTTGTTTCTTTACCAACAGTATTTCGCTTTTGATATTAATTCATTGATACGATATTATTCTTCTCACTTTGGGGGTACTTTTACCGGTGAATAGGGGAAAAATTCGGTTAACCTCATTTTTCTGACAGATTTGGTATATTTTATTGATCTTCTTTTTGAAAATGGATTTAGTTTTCGGACAAAATCAAGAGGGAAACAAAGAGCTCTAGAAACTTGAAATTTCTCTCATTGTCACATAGCAAACTAATTTCGTTTACGTCCAGTCAATTAGCTCTGTTTGTATTTAGTATAAGGTTACCACATTTTAGTCATCATTGTACGTGGAATACTGGCAGAAATACAAAGATGTAAGCAGCATTAAAACATAGCCAACTAATCATACCGTGATATAACGTATCCTATTGCACATAAAAATATAAGTAACCGACTATAGAAAGAAAATCTACGACCAAATATGATTTATCATAATTTATTTTAATTTTGTCGTTCTAATTCCTGCAGCTTTATAGTGTTTCCATTACCTCCTTGGGGGAGGCAACTTTTACAAGGCAGATAGGCTTCGACTCTGTAGACATGAACTAATTTCTCCTAAGGGGCAAATAAATCTAGGACGTAGTGCATTGGGGGGGATTCCTTGGTTTATTGGAAATAATTCCTCGCATCGTGAACAAGAATCTTCCAGATGACGGGGTTTGACTGGCCAAATTGTGGTCTGAGCCAAAAATCGTTAGCGACTGGTGTCTTGATTTGGTGGGTGTGTTTAGGGTCCTACCCGGGGAATGATTACGTCGACCACACAACCATGGATGCTGGTTTACAGATGAGATATTAGTATAAAAGCTCCTCCTTATATCGGCATAAATCTCTCCGAGGCCGTGGAAGAATACTTTTCTAATTGTTTCACAGTAGGAGTGCAGGTATTTACTTATCTAAAAATAGATGGCCTTAGTTTATCTAAGTCAGGTATTTGTGATTAGTCAGTAAACCCCATTGAACAACAGTACTCGGTCTCCTGTACTATTGGATCTGCTTCATAGAACACAACACCATCGTCTTAGTAACTAAATAAATAGAGCGTCAATTGACCAAGTAGAAAGCTTGAGTTCGGATCTGGGTTTAGATACGCATTCTTTTTAGCATTAATTTTGTTTTTCTATATTTTATTTCAATGTACTAGTAATTTATTTTAAGACATCAAATGATAAAATTGTGTGCTACAAATTTGAACAGTAAGAAACTATGCTGACTAAAATGTTTTCTATAAATCGTACAACCGCTCAAGAAAAACATCTGGGGACATAGGAGACTAACAATTGGCTCGTCAGGTTCAGTCAAACGTTTCGAGAGGTCACTTTCCGGATACCCTTGGGGATCAAGAAATCAATAATGCATCGTTCTGTTGAAAAACAATGTTCGATAAAGTGGAACTGTAGCTTTGAGAATATCCTTAATACTAGGCGATTATTCGGTGAAGGGTTTTGATACATGATAAAAATGTAATTTTAACTCCAAATATAAATCGGAGCACTTTTCATTCATTATAAGATATATGTAAGAGATATTTGGTATTTTTTATATGTTTAAATTCTAAATTGCCTTAAATGCTTCATTTTTTTATCATTTGTTTTTATCATTTTCTTTATTTCATAAAAATGTAGTGATGTTTATCATTTGTTGATCAGGTTATATCCTTATTAGCTTTTGTTACAATTGTATAAATGTATTAGTGTTTAAATTTGTTAATGGGCTCAAGAAGGACTAGAAAAAATTTTCAACCCCTCCACCGGTTTGCTCATTTGTGACTGTGAAATAGAAAATCTGTCTTCATTAGGTTTTGTCCTGTGGTTTATAGTTTAAATGTGAAAATAATATCATCGGAGGATCTCTAGATGGCCGCGAAAGATTTTATGCCCTCTGCGGGAGTAAGAGGAAAGATTATTCGGCTCCGTTAGGTTCTATCCTGTGGTCAATACTATTTCTGTTGCTTAGTCGATACTATAAGTATGCAAAAATTGATACTTTTAGATCACCACGGGGTTCTTGGGGGGCTCGAAAGATTAACACGTAAGATAATTATTATAAATAGAAGCAGACATTTTAAAGAATTTTAGAAAAAACCGTTTTATATTGCTTTAACACATCGACTCACTGGACACCCATAATTGCATTGACATATATCGTAGGAACAATTCTTGAGCGCATCTGGGTCGTTCGTGTTAATTCGTAATTTATTCGAAGTTATTGATTCCGTCAGGGTAATTTCTCACCAGGGCAAACTAACGGACTGTTAGAAGGGACGTACTAGCAGGAAGGAGATGGAAAATGCACTTTTTATCTCTTTAATGACACAAACAGGATTAAACTGCTCATCTTTCCAATCTCTTAAATAGGGATTACTGACTTAAGATGATTCTTCTATTGCAGATAACAACATCCATGGATCGACTCGTCAATATGGATTAGTCAATACTTGCAATCAGTAGCGTCACTAGAAAAAAAAGGGGGCAGGTGTAATAGGATAAAACTCAAAAACATTCCCTGGACTTCATCTTTTTGTATGAAATGAGTTTAATTGAAATCGATACAGTATTTTTGAATATCACTAATTTTAGCTTATGTGCACATTTTCGAATTTTCACAAACTAGTAAATAGGTATATAAATTCAGCCTCTTTTGAGTTTGATATATAGACAAACAAAATCAGTTCTTTTAATTCCCGTTTTACCGCACTTTTGTGTAGGATGACAAAACTTTATCATATTATTCCTAATACTTAACCCCATTGTCTGTAAAAAATGTAATCAAAATGGACAGCGTAACTCATGAGATAGATCAAAACAACGGAGATTAAGTAAAAATGAGAAATCCTTCAAAACAAGTTTTAATTATGGGATCACTATAGTTCAATTTGCATTTATCTTAAATGGATTTGTCCATAGATTACTCATAAAACGGCTTTAATTTTCAACTATTTAGCCAAAATTATAAGCCCATTCAAACGAAGGTGCATTTGATTGAATATGCATTCGTCAATATTAATTGACCTTTTTGTGCTTTGTTGCATCCCAAAACCCGTAAATACAAAATTTAGTGTTTTGTAATTTCCAATTTATATTATTGTGTTGGATACCTGGATTATTTTCACTTTTACAAATTTAAAAAAAAAAGTCGGCAATGGTATATCATATGGCCATCGTCCTATCTTTTGTTTTCCTAACTTTACCCAGAAGATCATGCCATCAACTGATATGCGTAGCTAGTATGCTGAAAAGGATGGGGAAGGGGATTACGACCGAAAGTTTACAATGCTGAATTTTGTTTTTCCGTATGGCCTGCATGAAGAATTAATGTAATTTTCCACCAATGAAGAAGGACTATGATTCCTCTCTCTGCAAAAGATAGTGCATCAATTTGAAATATGCAAAGTAAGGATGTGGAATTAAACTTACTTCAAAACGTGTACTATTATATCAGCGAATGCTGTTAATGTACTTGTATTATTATATCAGAGAATGCTAACTTAAATAACTACAACGATGACTTCATTCAATGAATTAAAATTTACTCCTTTTGCACTTTTGCCATTCCAATTAATTATGGCTAATATTTTAATGTCATTTCCAAAATAGCTGCTTTAAAATAAACTCTTGTCAAAAGCTCTTTTCATAGGATATATATTTGAAACAAAGCCATAATTCTGATACCGTTACACCTTTAAATGACATTTCGGTTAGTGTCAAAAACTGGAATTGACAGGAAACATGTGTATACAATATAAAACTCGTAAATTTAAGAAAAGTTCTATATTTACCTGTATAAGGACAGCTATGGCTACTATACTGTCACTTTTACACAGAGCTAAAGCTTCCGAAAAGTTGCTGAACAAATCTGAATTGTATCCATATATTTGTAACTGAAAAGATAAATTAATATATTTTACTTCTTAAATTCTAAAAAATGTATATGTTATAGAGATGTACTTTTATTACATATATTTAAAAAATAAAGGATTTAAAGAGATCAAAAACACACGATTGATTTATATAACTTATAAAATATAGCTTAAGGATTGAGTTTTAATAATCACTTGGTTCACAACGTAAAATGCAGCGCTAATTTAGATAAACGAGTATACGAATGTTGAGAAAGTTATTTGGATTGCCTTTAGTGCAACAAGTTTGGACTGAACTGCCAAATAAGCGCAAGGCTATGTCGGCCAAAACGAAAGTGGTTAAGCGACAAATTCCAGTATAGGGATCCCCATATAGTAGAAATGCTCACAATAAAGAATATTTGTAAAAATACACAAACTGGGTTTATTGCCACTAGAATGACACCCTTAAGCAGATAAATTTCCAGTTATACACTTAAAAAGGTTAACTATATCTATATAAATGTGTAATTTTATTCATTTATTCAAGAATTGCACCGAATAATGGGTATATTTTATTTTACGCTGAATTGACTGTTTTAAATAAGTAAACAGATGATATGAGATGTTCCTTTTATGCACTTGTTTACCTACTTAAATATGTCCCTCTGAGAGGACCCTTTCAAACCAGTAGGCAAGTAGGCAGCAGGTAAACAGGTGCATAAAAGGACATGTTAAAAACGGTCTTTTCAGCTTAAAATAAAATATATCCATTATTCCGTGCAATTTTCATATAAATTTGTAAAATAACACATTCATATATATATATATGTATATATATATATATATATATATATATAAATATATATATATATATATATATATATATATATATATATATATATATATATATATATATATATATATATATATATATATATATATATATATATATATATATATATACACAATAACAACATGTGGTAAGTACAATACTCAATCACTAAGATGAAAAGTAACATTACCAAGGAACAGGCGCAAATGCTGAACTTCAATCCGAAGTAAATATACAAATGAAATCAATAAAAAGGATCAAATTCAATGGAGGTGAAACCAAATGCAATGCATATAATGGCAGAGAAGGATTGCGACTCCTCATTCCCGTTTAAAGCTGCTTTTTCAGGCCGGACAACGCTCACGGAACCAATGCATTGTAAAGGTACCCCCATACGTGCCTAGTTAGAAGCACCCGCACAAATAGAAACAGACCACCGAGAATGGAAGTCAAGAAACGCACAAATGAAGAATCATAAAATTTCCTCTTATATAAGTAACGATGCGCATGTGCAAGTCTTCAAGTGATATGCAGAAACTATCCCAATTCAGTAAAATCCCTTTTGAATGAATTTGCTTCATTTTTATCGTTGAAAAATGAATTATAATATTTCTTCAGGAAATTAACTGGGTAATTCTTTCTTATAGCCTCTAATATTAGCCCCTTTTTACTGGATATGCAATCTTTTGCTAAAGTGTTGCAAATTTGGTTTCCCTTGAAATGTCCCAAAAGTATATTTCAAAAATAAATCTAGAAAGGTTCGTTTTCCAATTGATGATATGGTTAATTTTTATTCCATAACTTATTCTTTTGTCGTGTAGACACGTATAAATTCCATTCTTTGTATTGTACCTTATGGTGATATCCAAGAAATTCACCGATCCATCCTCTGCAAATTTATTTTCAACCAATTCCAAACTATTGGGGTAAAAATAGAAATCTGATACAGGTGCATTTTCATAATAACCATAAAGCACATCATCAACATAACGGAAGTATGGTATTTCGTACAATAGGTGTGTTCCATGCTCATATTTAGTGAGATATACAGGTATGTCAGTTTGTATGTCAGCCAATAGGGAGGAGCAACCTCCTCCCATCGGAATTCCTTTGATCTGTTTATAATAGCATTTTCCGTCAAATAGTATATTTTCTCTCAAAGCCAGATTGATAAGGTCCATATATTTGCAATATGTAATGTATTTTTTAAAATCATGTTCTTCATGTAATTCCTTCAATATTAGGTAAGGTTGTGCAATATCAATATTATTAAAAAGATCGCGAAAATCATAACTTCTGAATCGCATTTCCTTGTCATAACATTTAAGTCTTTTAATGACATCATGGCTGTTCTTGATAATAACTGCTCCCTGCTTTTGAAGGTGAATCATAACATGCTTCAGGATATTTAATAGTTTCAAGTTAGCAATGGTCAAATATGTTCCGCATCCCACGGTGACAGTGCGGAATTTAACGGGTTGGATTAAAAACGTTATTTATGGAATCAGACTTAAATTTCTGTCACGTATATGGCAATATGTGTTGCAATATACTTTTACTGAACCTCATGAACATACGGAGGAGAATTGTAAATTTATGGCTATAGTATAGGATATGATTAAGTTAAAAGTCAATAAAAGTCATATAGAATTGAATCCTCAAAAAGAGAAGATAATTACAAAGGATTTTTTTATGACTACATTTAAAAACAAGATTTTTGACGGAATTCCTGTCACTTCTATTTTGAATGGCATTAATAAATATTTACCAATCCCTTTTATTACAGTTAAATTGAATTACCGATATGTTTGTACTAACGGCAGAAAACAATACAACTATAGTCATATTTGTAAGAATGCCTCGTTGTATAATGTGGAGGAGTGTAATTGCAAGAACAGTGTATATAGTGACTCATATCACAAACATATTATTACTGGAAACTTACATTTTATTGAAGATCAACAACTAAAAATGTTTTTAAACTGGGAACTAAGTTTCGAGAACAAGAATTTGAAAGTGTATATGACGATTTCAATAACGATCTGAACCAATTCATTTACCGTTTAGCTGTGAAATACAGTATTCCTATTCAAACACTTAATGAATGGAAATATCATTTAACTGATGAATTCAAAATGTACTATCAAAAGAGATGCCATAATACCAAAGTATCCTCCATTCCTAGATCAATCAAAAACATCAGAGATGGCTTTGTAATTACTTATACGGATAAAATCGTGTTTAATTATGCATTTACCTGTAAAAAATATTATGTGGATAACTTACAGAAATGTTACCTTGATCATGATATGTACACATCGGTATCACATAATAGTAAAACATTGGCCAATCGGATCAAAGCCTTATACAAAAGAATTGGTATAGATCTTAAAACTTTTAAGTTCCCTTATTTGGTGCTTATACCAAAGTTGCATAAGGAACCCGTTAAATTCCGCACTGTCACCGTGGGATGCGGAACATATTTGACTATTGCTACCTTGAAACTATTAAATATCCTGAAGAATGTTATGATTCACCTTCAAAAGTAGGGAACAGTTATTATCAAGAACAGCCATGATGCCATTAAAAGACTTAAATTTTGTGACAAGGAAATGCGATTCAGAAGTTATGATTTTCGCGATCTTTTTAATAATATTGATATTGCACAACTTTACCTAATATTGAAGGAATTACATTAAGAACATGATTTAAAAAAGTACATTACATATCGCAAATATATGGATCTTATCAATTTGGTTTTGAGGGAAAATATACTATTTGACGGAACATGTATATTTTCGACATGACATAAACAGATCAAAGGCATTCCAATGGGAGGAGGTTGCTCCTCCCTATTGGCTGACATACAAGCTGACATACCTGTATATCTCACTAAATATGAGCATGGAACACACCTCTTGTACGAAATACCATACTTCCGTTATGTTGATGATGTGCTTTATGGATATTATGAAAATGCACCTGTATTAGACTTCGAGTTTTACCCCAATAGTTTGGAATTGGTTAAAAATAAATGTGCAGAGGATGAATCTGTGAATTTCTTGGATATCATCATAAGGTACAATACAAAGAATGCAATTTATACGTGTTTACACGACAAAAGAACAAGTTATGGAATAAAAATTAACCATATCATCAATTGGAAAACGAACCTTTCTAGATTTATTTTTAGAAATATACTTTTCGGACATTTCAAGAGAAACCAAATTTACAACACTTTAGCAAAGGATTGTATATCCAGTAACAAGGGGACTGGGTAAAAAAGAATTACCCAGTTAATTTCCTGAAGAAATATTATAATTCATTTTTCAACGATAAAAATGAAGCAAATTCATTCAAAAGGGATTTTACTGAATTGGGATAGTTTCTGCATATCACTTGAAGACTTGCACATGCGCATCGTTACTTATATAAGAGGAAATTTTATGATTCTTCATTTGTGCGTTTCTTGACTTCCATTCTCGGTGGTCTGTTTCTCCTTGTGCGGGTGCTTCTAACTAGGCACGTATGGGGGATCAACCTTTACAATGCATTGGTTCCGTGAGCGTTGCTCGGGCTGAAAAAGCAGCTTTAAACGGGAATGGGGAGTCGCAATCCTCCTCTGCCATTATATGCATTGCATTTGGTTTCCCCTCCATTGAATTTGATCCTTTTTATTGATTTCATATATATATATATATATATATATATATATATATATATATATATATATATATAGTTACATTTTTAATTGTGTAACTGGAAATTTTCCTATTTAAAAATGTCATTCTAGTGGTAGTAATCCCAGTTTTTGTGTGCTTTAACTCATATTACTTTCCTTATATACACATAATGTATAACGAAAGTATTGTGACGGGGTCGAAAATTCGAATTCGAGTTTTCGACGGGAGAGCACGTTTAAAGCATCCCTGAACATGAATCAGACGTTTTTGAGATCAGGTCTGTGTGTGTGTGTGTATGTGTGTGAGAAAGTATGTGTGTGTGAGTCTGTGGAGACGATAACTGACGAACTAATGGAGCGATTCGAACAAAATTTGGTACAACAATTACATTCCATGAATACTGGAAGCCTATTGTTTTCATAATCGAATGTTCAGAACCTCCCTAAATTTTCGAGTGAAATTTTGAAAAAAATCATTAAAGAATTAAAACTTTTAATAAAGTTAGGTAAATAGACACTTCTTATGCAATTTTTCATTAGAAAACGATTGACAATATATTTTAGAACGCTAGTATGAACCGTTCTCGAGATATTGCATATTTTTCAAAAAATTATCAAAAAATAATATAAAATAAAAAAAAATATTACCTATTGTGAAATATGTTTACTTTTCATAAGTAATATCATGCTATAAATTTGGCGACATTATTCTCGGATCTAGCCAGTTTCATTCATGAGAAAATATACTTTAGGTAATACTTTTGCATTTGGACACCAATATTCATTTATCTGCTACAAGAGTAACTTATTTCTCCATCCATAACGCTTGGCGAGATTTTGGCGGACTGTCGCCAACTTGGTGACTTTTTACATCTTGCCCAATTAACGAAATTGTCGTCAAATTGATAAAAATGACTCTAAATCAATAAAATGACGACTAGGTGATGAAAGTTCAATATCTTGGAAAGAACATAATCGTTGATTATAAGAGTAACACATTTCTCCTTCCGTCCGTCCGTAACGCTTAGCGAGACATTTAGCGGGGCGTTACCAACTTGACGACTATTGTAAATGTTGCTAAAATGACAAAAATGTCGCCAAATTGATAAAAATGACGCCAAATGGGAAGTAATGTCTCGCAAATTTTGATTTCCGTCATATGACGGGCATACCTTCTCGTATATAAGAAATACTCTTCTCTCTGTTTTTTTGTAACACTAGGTGATGCATTTGGCAAACTTAACGAATAATTTAGCAAAGTATTGCCAATGTATTGACAAAAATATAGTCAAAATTGAAAGAATGACTTTAAATTAATGAAAATTACGTCTAATTGATGAAGTAATTATTAAAGTATTTTAATCGCTTATTGAGGATGCTATCAATATTGATGATTTTTTTACTTTTTGATCGAAGTATAAGTTAATTGAGTATTTCTAAATAGTTTTACATGTTGTAATTTGGAAAATCGCCAAATGTACAATTCAACGATAAAAACACAGCGTAGTGGATCTATACATTATTTTTTGACTGTAAAACTAGTAAATCCATTGCATTATATAAGGAAAGTCATATGCTGCTCACATCAGATTTTTGTTTAGCGTGATCCTCAATTCTACATATTTATTTAAATAGGAGTAAAGTTGATTTTCCATAATTTTCGAAGTTTTATTTTCCACCTGTGATCAGCAGGTGGGTTTGATTCCTGTCTACTCTATAGTGTCCACTCCATATTGGGGTGTACCGTTTAGTTATTTTCATTTAGGTGGACAAACACTTCAATTATTTAAGCGTTCAGATGCAGACTTGTTGAACTGAAGAAAACACTCCAAATGATTTCCAAAACGACTTAAGCTCATTTAACATTATTTGCGCAGCATTTTGCGTTATGAGCCAGTTCATTATATATTATACATACTATCACGTGATTTACTTATTAAGTTTTATTGATCTGGCTTCTTTTACGTACAATGAAGCCTTAGTTAAACAGATAAACATTTTAAAATCAAATCGCTAAAACATTTCAATGCCTTTTTAACCAGGCATTGCACACACTTTTTGACCATAGGTGGCACTTTTTGACCATACGTTTTACTCATCTTCGAAAACTATGAGAAATCCCCATTCACTAAATACTCCCATTTCACTAAATATGTAGAATTGGGAAAGTGTCAGCTTGTTATAACAAATCCAAGAAGTAATAGAAGTGAAAAACAGAAATCAATCTTTTGAGTAAATGCACATGCCAATATTTTTGCATAATAAAATATTTTGCTTCCAATTGATAGAACGTTTAAGCATGGCGTTAAGGAGAAGCCGTTTGGACATGTATATTTAGTACAGGATAAATTAACCGAAATAAAATGTAAAAGTCATTTGTTTTAATTTTTCCAAAATGTTCTACTCTCTTGTGAAGGTTTACTTCCACTATCATGCATAGTAACGTAAAATGGAAATATTGTAATGGGGTTAAAACTCCACTTCCTAGATATTGATGAATCTATACGTTTTACTCATCTTTAAATACGAATAAACCATTTTCAATTATGTCTGCCTGTCTGTCTGTGGACACGAAATTTCTCGAACAAATTGCTGAGATTGAATGACATTTGGTATGATTATTTCAATGGGTGAATGTCAGAGGTCTATTGATTTTTGGGGTGAGCGGATTAAGGAAGGGTCCTCAATCTTTCAAACATACTTTTGTTTTCAAAAATCGGAAAAATATTAGAAAAATATAATAGCTTATAAAAATGTTGCAAGAAAGAAAAATATATTTAGCATGTGATTTTGTATTTAAAAACAAATGCCATCTTTTATAAGACGCTGATATGCACCGTTCTTGACATATTTCATGTTTTGAATTAAAAAAAAATCATAAAAATATAAATTAAATTCACTATTATATATAAGTAAATGGTTTTTAATTACTTCTATCTCGAAATAAATGTACACCATTATTTAAAAATTACAACAAGCCGTTTTTGAGTATTGTAAAATTTATTTATTTTCCCCGTGGAGCGCGACATCTTTTGAACAAATCGAATAAAATTTGGTAGGATTTTTCCAATCATGGAATATCAGAAATGTATCGAGGAATTTAAGCCAAGAGGACGCCTTCAATTTTGCAAACATTCTTTAAAGAAAATATAATAAAGACAAAAGGATGTAAAAATCTTTTTCTAACATAATTATTTTATAATTACATTTTTATTTAGAAGTGAAGGGCATAACACACGGAACAATATCCAACTCCGTTCTTGAGATATTGTGTGCTTTTTTTTCTTTTATCTAAAATGGATAAAATCATAAAGGAATAATATTCTCACTATCATCAAATAAGTGAATGCTTTGTAAGTACTTCTAAAAATAAATTAATGAAAACCACTGTTCACTAGTTATCATGGTCCGTTCTCAAAATATTAGAAATTTTACTTTTCCGTAGTGTGCGCGATATCTCTCGAAATGATTTACCGAATTACTTGATCTTTGGAATGCGTATTTTAATTAGTGACAGCAATGATCATTTTGGATTTTAGCGAGATCTATTGAAAAGAAAGCTATAATTTGTATTTTTTTTTCTCACAATATTAAAATTTGCTAATGGCTGGGGAAAATTATGTGTTGGATACATAATTTAGTTTGAGTGGTTGTTCTTAAGCAAATTTTAAAATTTATCTCTATCTCTTTTTTTGCTCTAAATATTTCTTATATTTTTCTTTCGCTACTTAATATAAGCCTTAATTTATTTAGGCTTTTTTAACGGTAGGTGGCGCTATCACTCGTATTTTGTTAGTGAATACATTTTTAACACTTTAAAACATAGTTGTAAAGTGTTTATGACTTTGTTCATTCTGTCTGTCTGTCTCCGTCCGTCCGTTAGCACGATAAGTACCATAAAAATGACTTTGTCGAAATGAAATGTTAGTATGTTGTTCAGACGGTCTGTGGAACTTATGAGAATATAAATGAATAATATCACCTAATTAGTTTTGGACTGAATCCGGGTTGAAAAAATGAAATACATTAAACCCGATGGGACCTAATTTTTCAAACATTTTTTAAGCGAATTTAAAATTCATAAATTGCTTCGAAAGCTTTAGGAAATGTTCAAATTATCCTATAAAAAATCTGAAAAAAATTTCAGCAAAATATATTCGGTAGTTTTTGAAACAAAAACTAAAATAATAATTACACCCATATTATATGAAGAGATCACGTGACTCCCTTCAAAATAAAATATGGCATCCATCTTGTGTCAAAATCGTGATTTTTTTAAGTTTTTTTTTAATTTATATTTAATGTTGTATGCGTCCTTAAACCGCTTTATTTTTGCTTAATTTCTGTGCATCTACATTCTGAAACAACGTAATTACATTATATTTGAGTTTAAATGATCATCAAACTTTGATTATTTCTACAACGAAGCCTAATTTTCACTTATGGAGAATGTAAACACATAAAGATATAAGATGAGTTATATAATAAATGCTGAATTTCTTCAACACAAAATTATTTAGCTCTTTGAGTCTAGCTGATATGAATGAAAAATTCATTGACTTTACATAGAGAACAGCCGATTTTATAGCAGACTTTTTCGATGAAGTTTTAAGCATAGAGTTAAATTACGTTTACCTTCACGGTCTTAAGTTTTTAAATAAAATAAATTATTGTGGTATTGTGCTGAATGAAAGGAATGGAATAAAGTGTATGAATGAAACATTTACAGGTTTTACACAAAGAGCCAGGCGATTTATATTTCAATGACGTCATTTGAATAAAGTTCATTTTTTATCGATGAAGTTTCAAGTTTTCATATGTAATAACTTATTGTATTATTGTGATAATTTTAAAAATATTACCGTTGAATGTATCGCATTTTAGAGATGTTTAAACCAGGGGACTTATATTTCTATGACGTCATTTGAATAAGGTTCATTTCTTTCGATGAAGTTTTAAGTTTTCAAACATAATAAATGAATGTAGCATTGTGATAATTTTAAAAATATTACCGCTGAATATCTCGCAATTTAGAGATGTTTGAATACAACTGCAATTCAGTTGGAAAGTGTATCATAATCAATGCTTTATGCATGATTGATCTATTTTGTTATATGATGCGTTTTGGCGTTCTGCACAAATTTCATTTAAAAAATCCACGTGTTTACAAACAATTGTCTGCTATTTGCAATTAATTTCCGCAGCAATTTACGTTGTTTCATTTATCTATCTTATTATGATGAGTTGCACTATTTGAAGAAAAAATTAATTATTTTAAGGATAAAAGTTTTGTAAAGGGCTTATTTAGTTTGTTTTATGTAATTTACAGCTAAATTATTGGTCATATGTCTTTATCAGTCTTCATATATACTCAGTTGCAAATATATATATATATATATATATATATATATATACAAGGTGTCCCAAAAAGACTGAAACGCGCTTTAATTCTTTACCTGTTGAAGTTAAGTGGGCAATGTAAATTGCAAAAATGTTAAAAGTAAGGTAAGAAATAAGACTAAGTTAATAAAATAGTCCTCCCATTAATTTTCCAAAAGTTACACTTTTTAAATTTTTATACGACGTCCTGAGACAAATATACAACAAGCTTTTAATGCAACAAGATCATTAAAAAAACCGCATATCTGTATCTTTAAAACCAACTTAATCATGATAAAGGAAAAAACTGACATATGCCATTTTTCCGTACCATGTGAATGCTATTGCATCAGTAAAAATGGGGATCATAGACGAATTGACAATGAAAATTGTTTAGATCAAAAATACGTTAATATGTGTCAAAATTTTTTATCACAAATGTAGCTAAATAAAGCATTACACAGACAGAGATCATATAAAGCAGTGGTACTCACTACGCGGTTGGGTATCTTATGTATTATCATTCAGTTTTATCTTTTTTGTGATATGTCACAAATTTACATTTCTAATTTGATATATGGTACCCATTCACAATGTTCAATTTTAAATTAAATATAACTCGCTCAATTTTAAAGACACAGATATGCGGTTTTTTTAATGGTTTTGTTGCATTAAAAATAAAATCTCTCTGATTAACCAAATTTGCGTAAGGGTGTCAAATATCAATAATAATAATGTTTAAACCTGAAGACCGTAATTGATATTATCCAGTGAAAAATGCTATAAGAAAAATCATATCGTTCTTTTCTAAAATATATTTTTATATCCATTTATTTATTATTCAAATCGTAAAAATAATTATTAAAATTAACAGACAGATTTAATTTAATTGCGTTTCTGAGTAACATGATATAAGATAGAATATTTTTCATAAACTGCGAAATTAAATAACCGTTTTGATTTCTTTATACTTTTCATTGTTCAGTAAAGCCTTGTTTATAATAAACCATGGCGATAGATTTTCCATTTAAATCATGTTTCAAACAATTCATGTTTTCAGAAAGTGACTAATTAGCGCAAAAAATCTGCCATCAAACTCAGAGATTAAATTTTAATTCACTTTCAAACGATTTTCAAGTTTTTCGTTTGGATAAACCCGTTTCGTTAGTTAGAGAGTAGAACTCCTAGGAAAGAGTTTCGTTTTTCATTAATATCTCTACAATCCCTGGTCTTAGATACTCGAAAGGTGGGTTAAATTTACGGGGGGCTATTTCAAGGCAATCTACAAAATTTCATCAAATTCGGTTCAGCCGTTCTCCCGTGATGATGAGACAAACGAAAATTTATTTTTTTACTAATATCTCGAGAACCACTGATCATAAAAATTCCAAACATGGACTAAATTTTAAGTGGGACTATTTCCAGACTATCCACAAAATTTCATGAAATTCAGTTCAGCCATTCTGCCGTGATGACGGGACAAGCAGACAGACAAACAGACAGACAGATTTTCAATTTTATGCCTATAAATATGGATACTACGTCACTAGTATTATTTGCAAACGCTAGTGGATCTTTCCTTAATGTTTAACATTATTGTGGCGTGGCTGCGCATCTAACAATCCATTAAGTATGACTGGTATTTATTGCTTTTCTTATACGCATCTTGTTTGTTCCTGGTCCTGATTTCTATTAACTCGACAATGCTCTACAAATTTATAACATGCTTTTTCTCGTCTAACTTGCTTTGCTGCCGAGTTCTTTTTCTTAACTTTTAAATTCTCCACTAGGGGGACTGTAATTAATTTTATTCGATTGGCCATGGGTCCTTTACTATAGACATAAGATGAATATTCATGGACCTTTCTTTATAAAGTTATTGGGAATACTTAAGGACTTTTTAAGAAACATGTATATATTTTTGAATACATTTAACATATGTAGAAGTAAAGATTTGTTAAATTAATTCAATTTCTAAAGCCGAATTTAAAAATTTATTGAAACTTGAATACTAATTGCATTGTATATTAGATTTAATTTTATATAAAAAAAATCTGTAATAGAAATTAAATGCATAGATTTTATGATCTGGGCAAATAATTATCTTCCATAAGAGCTAAATAGAAGTGGTAAAAATTATTAAATAAGGAAAACAGAAATTAGAAATACAATTAGTGACATATTTTTGCATATAATTCGCCGATTAAAAGTTTTAACCTAAATAATTACTTTTTAAATATCCAAATACCTAGGTAATTATAACGGAAGTTAATGTGTTGAATTTAGAGATCTATACATTGCTAATCATCCAATTATGCTGCTTATGAGAGCAATTAGAAGTTATTAAAGCAATTATTTTTAAATCCTCACTTAATACCTTGTAACTGCTCAGTAAATATTTAGCAATTAATTTCATATTTTGCATACAAATGCGGTGCGTGGAAAAAAATTATTCCATATACTCTAGAAACATTACGTTAATTTTTTAATAGGTTTCACACTTGTTGAATGTAACGTATAGTCTTAATTTACTTTTAAAGTGAGATACAAATGCTTCGTAGTTTAAATCGAATGTTATAAATATAACTTATGCTGTCTTGAATTCTTCTTTATGATTGAGATAATTATAAGAAACGTAATTATGTGTTTCACATGTAATTTTAATTTTTTTCAAATATAAATAAAGCTAAATTTCGTAATAGCAAATACTAAATCATAAAAATATCTAACGTAACCAAATAACCAAAAGCATAATATATTAGCATAAAAATAATTTTCGTTTGATTAATTTTGGAAACGAATATTTTTAAGCATGCAGTAATTAAAATAGAGAAATTAATGTATTAATTTATTCCAAATTTCAAATGCATTTTGCTTTTATTTACTTATATTAGTGTAAGTTTTCTTTATATTAACGTAAGTTTGCTAATTTAAATTTATGAGGATTTAAGTTTTATTTCAATATCAAAATATACTACAATTCCTACTCTTAGTAGTTAAATTAACTTTAACTTCGAGAAAACCAAACTTTGAAAATCAAAACCAACAAAAATTCTTGTAGATCCATTTATGAAAGACATGCTTCTCTTTCTGACCATTCACATTAATTAAAGGAAAATTTAATGTGTCCAATATATTAATTTCCTTACGGATTAACAAATTTAGATATTGTGAGAAAAAAAAAATAAAGGCAATTGAAGCTTCCTTATAACTTGATTTGGGTGAATATCAGTAGGATTTTTGATGTTACCTATTAAAATTATCATATATGTTCATATAGTGTCCAAGTTTATAATATATGATGTCCATATTCTACTATATATAGTGTCCAAGTTTATAGTATATGATGTCAATGTTCTACTGTATATAATGTCCAGATATCTGTGATTACACTCTAAACACATACGGGTAAAAACGCACAAAAACTGGGTTTACTGCCACTAGAATGACACTTTTAAACAGGTATATTCCCAGTTACACAGTTAAAAAGTAACTATATCTATATGAATGTGTTATTTTACTCTTTTAGATGATATTTGTACGGAATAATGGGTATATTTTATTTTAAGCTGAAAAATCCATTTTAAGCAGGTCATTTTACTCTCCTGTTTACCTGCTACTCATTTGCTTACCTGCTTAAAAGGGTATTTTGAAAAAGATCCATTAAATCAGGTAAACATGTGCGTTAAAGTGAACCTCTCGTGTTATTTCTTTAATTTGTTTAAAACGGTATTTTCAGCATAAAATAAAATATACCCATTATTCCGTACAATTCTCATATAAAAATGATTGATTTTCCATAGTTTTCGAAGACTAACCTGTGGTTAAACCCTTTGCACACACCTTTTTGATCACAGGTGGTTAAAAGGGTGTGTGCAATGCCTAGTTAAAAAGCATTCAAATGTTTTAGCGATTTGAAGTGTATTGTAAAACACATATCTGTTCAACTAAAGCTTCATTGCACGTAAAAAACGTGCGATCAATAAAACTCAATATGTAGAGCACGTGACTTTATACACAATCTATAATAAACTGGTTGACAACTTAAAATGCAGCAAAAATAAAGTTAACAGAGCATACGTCGTTTCGGAAATTATTTGGATTGTTTTCTTCAGTCCAGCAAGTCTGGACCTGAACGCTCGAATAAGTGCAAGGCTATGTCAGCCGAACTGGAAATAACTAAACGACATACCCCAATATAGACTAGGCACTATAGAGTAAACAGGCATCGGACACACCTTTGGACCATAGGTGTATAAAACTTCGAAAATTATAGAAACTCAGTTTTACTTCCATTTAAGTAAATATGTAGAATTCAGTAACATGCTAAAAAATTATGGGTTATGTCCCATTGATGGCGTCAGATTTGATAAGGTTTGATGATGTCAAATCAGGTAAGGTTTGTTAAAATCTTGTGTGTTTTGGTAATTTCCTCAACGGGTTTCTAGCTGACAAATGATTTGCCGACAAACCTCCCGTCTACAGACGGACAAAATATATAGTTTCGTTACGTAATAAACATCTGCAAAAATTTGCAGCTTATTAATTTGGACGGAAAGGGCTTTCGACAGGAGTGCAATACTTATATTTATTAGCGAGGAAAGTAAAGAAATATCGAGCCAGTAACTGGAAAGGTAGAGCGTTGAAAAGTTAGGTGGAGGTCCTTATGATTTGAATCCAGTCTCTGTCTGAGATAGATGTTCTTTATAACATGTGTATTTAAATTTATTTTAAAATTAACAATCTCTCTTTATATAAATTATGGATATAAAAACTTTATTAATATCGAAACTCGTTTCAAAATTCCCAAAAATGTTTTGATCCCCAAACGCATTGCATCTAAGCAAGATATCTTAATTTGCTACGTTCATTCTTATTTGTTCTTTTCATGTAGTATTTACTTATGATATTTCTAATAAAGTTATATCAATATACTTTTTTAATCTAAATATTTGTCTTCTAATAATGTATTCCGTCGAAAAACGTGAGATTAAATTAAATAAGGTTAGGCCCTCCATTAGGAATTGTATAAAATAAGATTCCCTGTGATTTAATATCTCAAGTCATTTCTAACTCAGAAAATATCAAACACACACGGCTTTTAGAATTAAATTGTTCTAAAATAATAATGTTAAAGATAAACGTAAATTTAAAAATCTCTTTCTAGAATACGATAAAAAGTCGACTTACTTCAACATTTTTTTTGTACAAAACTAAAACTAATTAAGTGCTTTTTGAGACGATTTGTTCTAAAATGAAAAGCAAGAAATTTGAGCTGCGTTTTTCAGCATTTTAAAGAAAAAATCCTTATAATAAAACTGTTTTAAGGCAATTTTATTTGTTATATGTCTTATTTTATGCCATTAACGAGCCGTTAATACCAATAAATTATTTCAATAATGGAATTAAGTCGAAACATTTTCTATTCAAAATCTCGAGAGACAATATTTAGTGTTTAAAAATTTGATATCCTGAGGGATTTCATATATTGAGAATTTTTTTATGGAACTCAAATGGGAGTATATATTTTTCTATTGTTTTGAAATGAATGTTGAACATGTTATTGTGTATTCATTGATGTACCTCCCATGATAGGAGTAAATGTTTATTGTAGGAAACACATAAATTAAATATTGTAAGCTATAAACTATTTTATTAACATGCTCTGAAATATTTATTATATTTAAAAGAAAATATTCTTGTTTTAAAAAATTCAAAATGCCGTTTATCCACAAAATAATTTTATGCCGCCAACGATTTCCTTAGAACACGGTTGTAGAGATTGAATGTTTTCCATTTTAGAACGATTTAGTAATTTCAAATATAAAACAAATTGAAATACTCGACACATTCAGAATTCAAAAGCTTAAAACAGAAAATCAGCGAAAACGCTTTGCGATTTGTATGACTTATACTTATCGATTTTCAAAATGCTGACATCATTTTTCTTTTATATTTTTATGCTTATAAAATAAACAGTCTAAATTCAGAACGAAATCATGGCTTGAAATGTTCCCAATGTTCATGCTTTTACTTAAAATTTGTATTTTAAGAGAGAGAAACTGTTATAACTGAGATAATTATTATATACACAAAAAATTGTAATTACAAAACTGTGCATTATTGCGCAACAATTACTCCAATAGATTACAAAATCATAATTAAGTAAATCTTAAAATTGGCATTTTATCCTAAAATAGAATACGAAATATTTTAAACTAAATAAATGTAAAATCATCGTATAAATATAGAATATAATTAAATATAGGAATCCATCGTTTTCGAAGCAAAAAAAAAATAACACTAAGAAAGCAGATCGCGTTGAAAGTTATACCAAAAATGTCCTATCCGGAGCGAGTGTGATTGAGAAACCAGAGAAACTTTCCAGAAATCCTAATTTGAAGAAAGAATTAGGTGCAAAATTGACTTTGGCTTTCAAAAAATTAAAAACATGATTTGAGTTCCAAGAATGTTCAGCAATTGAAACTAAGTCTTCACAAAATTTAAAGTATCAAGAAATACATAAACATTACACGGCAAGTGGGGTTGAATATTCTATGGCATCTAATCATGCTGCTTGCTTGTTCTCTTTCGAGGAAGACGATACTCTTTTTATGATTGAGCAACCTATTTGTTTAAATGATGATACATTTTTCTGCCCAAAATGTAATGTTATTTGTGAAGACCTAGAAAGATGCCAGTTTCTTGTTAAAGGAAAATCAAATATGTAGTGTAAATGGAATTCTTCTTAGCCGCACATACGTTTCTAGTCTCTTCCCTTTAGTTTCCTTACATAGTACAATGTAAAAGGAAAGTATATAGTGACGGAGTTGAAAATTTGAATTCGAGTTTTCGATGGAAGAGCTCATTTTAAGCACCTCTGAATTCGAATCGAACATCTTTGAGGTGATATGTATGTATCCGCGAGACTGTGGATTCGATATCTCACGAACGAATGGATCGTTGTGAACATAATTTGGTACGATTATTACAATCCATAAGTACTAGAAGGCTATTGATTTTAAACGCTATTGAATGTTCGGAAGACTTCCAATTTTTCGAATGAATTTTTAAAAACAACATGAAAAAATCGGAACATTGAATAAAGTTAAATAAATAATCATGTTATACGTAATTTGTTTTAAAACAAATGACACAAACCTTAGAACGTTAGCTTTAACCATTCTTGAGATATTGCAAGTTTTTCAAACGAATATGTCTAAAAAATTAGATAAAAATGAACAGTAGTATCATCAAATATGTACCATTTTGTGACAAATTTGGCGAAATATTCTCAACTTGGCGGCTTTTCTAATGTGGCGAAATATTCTCAACTTGGCGGCTTTGCTAAATCGACGAAAATGTTATCAAATTTGCGAAAATAACTCCAAATTGATGAATTATTAATAATAAACGCATTTTAATATAATATACTGAAGTATATTGCTTAGCGTATACTAGCAATATTTTCAATTGCCAAGTTATATTTGCGCGAAATATAAGTTAATTTTGCACTTTGAAATAATTTTACTTGTCGTCATCCAGAAAAGCGCCAAATGCCAGTATACTTTAAGAAAAGTTGCACTGTTCATTTTGTCCATTTAAGTAGCTGAATTTTATCCATTTTATTAGCCGAATTTTGTCCATTTTATTAGCCGAATATTTAGACAATCAAGGTTGGCACCTGTTATTCTAGCTTATTGCTAGGCCAGAACTGCTGCAAGATAAGTTAGATTGACTATGAGGAAGAGCTGGTGTCGAGCTCTAGGATTTCAAAAAAAAATTTCAACGCTTTGAAAATTGCAATCTATTCTTCTTGAGACAAGTTATAACCTTTTTTTTATTTTGTTAGACTATCTTTTAATACAATGGCGGTCTTTGAACGTGCAAAAGTGTACAGCTGTGCCATCTGTTGTTTTGGCACATCAGTAAAAATGTTTATGGCAGACTCAAACTTATTTTCCAATCCTTTCAAGTATAGAATATTGCATTCCGATAAGAGGTGCTGAAACTATGTATATCCGTTTTTGTTTTCAAAATATGTTGTTACAATTATGATGCTTGGTTTGAAGAAATTTTTATTGCATCTTAAAACTTTTGTTTGTATTTCTTCTTTACCCATAGCAATTTTACTGTAGGAACTGGGTTTAGTGCTCGGGTAAGCCTTTTAAAATATAAATGACAGAATAAAATATGAAAACAGAAATATTTTAATAGTTTGTCAAAAATAATAAGGGTCCTTCTTTATACCATGGAAGATCTCTAATAAATGTCTAACTGACACTAGTTGTAAATTGTAAAATATTCAGGATTTTGCGGCATATTCACGGATTGTTTCTAGGATCTTTACATTTCGATGTAGTTTATGAGGTACTCTACTTTTTATGTACTTCTGAAGTGAAACATTTTCTTCTGTCTGGGCATGCCCCTCGAGTTTCTCTGTCTGGTACCGCAAGATCTATAGCATACAAAAATATGAAATTTCATATATTTGTAGAGAAATGGCAGGGGCCCAAGATGAAATAAATCCCGTTGCGGGGATTGGCGAAGTTTAGCGAGTTGGGGCGGAGGCCCTTAGTAAAGAATGACAACTTTCATATGTACCTGTGAGATTTTATTTATTAAAAAAAATTAAATACTTTTAGCACTAGGGTTTACTTATGCAATACATCGTTGTAAAGGTAAGATTCCAAACTTTCAGAAAAGTTTATTACCGCAAAATGTGATTTTTTGTCAATTTAGGGTACAGGACCTCTTTAACTATAATTGAATGTCATCTTTTAGGAATTATTACAAAACCTTCTCAGGATAGAAATTTAATTTTCTCACAGAGAAATACACATCTCTCGAAAGAATTGAGATACTTTCATGAAATTTTGTATGTTTATTTGAATTGGGAATGACAAAAATTCCTCATGCTTTTTGTCATAAGCCTATTTTATTAGTAATATCCACTTGAGAATATAGTTAACTATAAACTATATTTTATTAGCTTCTTAAACGTGCATACAATGAAATACAATGCGTGGGAGAGAATTACATCAATTAGATTCACTAAAACCCAACAATCTTTTGTTTCATGCTGGTTTATATTAAAACAATAAAAATTAAAGATGTCATCTTGTACAGATGTCTAGCTAAAAGCCCTGTCTATTATGTATGTTAAAAGGATTACGGGTATTTTGCAGTTCAAACCGCGCTCGGGAATTTATAACCTTAAGTGACTCTAAATGTAGTCATGTTTATTTTGTGATATTAAACAATGCAACAATGATTGTGAAGATAAGTTTCACAAAAGAACTATTTTCAAAGTTCGTATCATGCGCATTAATATTACTTTCCCTACGTAATGGTATAATCTGTAGTGAAATTGTAGTCACGGGTTCGAAAATTCAAATTCAAAATTTTTACGGATTTATAGGTTTTGAGAAATTTAGCAATTTTTTCAAGCTAACACCCTTTATTTAAATTGAAATAAAAACATAAAATTCGTTATCAAAATTTTTAAGCAAGTGGTTATTTTTTGTGTTTTGTATTTAAAATTTGACGGTGTCATTTTTGCTACGTTAACGTTCGCCTTACTCAAGATCTTACATACTTTTTGTTTTACCTAAATGAAAGAAAACTGAAAAAGTATGATCCTGTGGCATAGCAGGATATTTTTCCAAATATTTTAGACATAGCAATGAAAATGTTTAATTAAAATTATAAAATATTTAAATTTAGAATTGTTTAAAATTTTAAATTCAGTTTAAAGTTTAAAATTTTTGCTTTTCTCAACTAAACGAAATGGTGTGGGTAGCAGATGTCTTTCCCTACATAATTACATAATGCAATGACTTAACTTCTTTTACAATAAACTAATAATGTACAAGATCCATGGCATAATATTTTCAATGTTTAATTTTACATTGATATTTGACATTTTTCTGGAAGACAATCTATTTGGAAGCGTCCAAATAATTTATATTTCATGCAAATCTAACTTAACATTTAGAAACGTAGCTATCATCCACTAAGCAATAGAGTCCATATATTAAACGATTTTAATCATTAGAAACTAATATTTTATTATATAAAATCGATGTTTTGATTTACAAACAGATTCCCAAAATTCAAAATTTAAATTCGAATAATGTTTTTTTATATGTAAATAATGTATTTAACATTTCGTTGTTTAATTTGGAATGATGAATTTTGTAAGTATGACAACCATCAAATCATTGCTAAATATACGTTTAACTAAGTTAAGCTAACATGATGGCAGTGAATGAAGTTTTAAAAGGTTCCCTCCCATTTTTCCTTCGTGTCTAACATCCTCGAACAAATGACACGAACCTCTCCAAATTAATATTATTAATTCTTATACAACTCCCTATAGAAACAGCATTGCTATATAACCCCTTACAAAGCGTAATTTGATTATGACAAATTAGACCTCCCCCACCCCCCAGTAAAATGTACCTGTTCGACATAAAGTGAAAGTACTATATTTCGAATTAAAAATATTAATTACCCCAAAGCGACATGATATATAAAAAAAATTAAATTTTATTTCCTAAGACACTGAATTTTTATCAATTTTGGCGGCGTCACTTTCGTTAATAAAGTTTCATTTTTGTCAATTTGGCAACATTTTGAAAAAGTGACTAAGTTGGCGATATTTCGCCAAAGTCAACTTATGTAAGAGTACTTGCTACTTGTCATAAGGTAAATCGTTCTTACCCAAATTTGTTCTACAAGGACTTACCTTTGATGCCTTCACTTAGGGTGGAGTATGAAAACTCCGGCTCACGAGCACAGGAGAACAACACTCAAGACATAAAATAATAACTCTGATTTAAATTGATCAATTCTTTAATTTTATATATATAAATATCTTGATTAATTCATAAAGTTTACTCATAAAATAATTTAAGTGACATATATATCTATAACACATTGTTACTATTATACCGAAAATATACAGTTTTTTTAAACATAATAGTTCTTTACTAAGATTTGAGTTCTTACTCAAGTACTGCTAAATAATCGATATATGTTACGTGCCCTCCTTGATCACTAGTAACAAGTGAAATTTGCATTATTACCTCATTTTTTTTTGCACATTGATATTTAGTCGAGAAAACAATATGCTGGATGCCTGCGTATACTTGATACGCCACTTGTATTCACTATACACATACTGCGCTCACTCATCACATTGATGATCCACGTTTTCTTTGTACGATAAGCTGGAGATTTTCGATACTCCTACATTTACGCGTTTCTAGGATGCTGTCGAAAATTTAATCTGCCGACGCTTCTCGAAATCTCTGGAACCACTTTTTTCTTTCCCACTGTGGTTTCATACCAACTTCTCTGATTTGTTGTTGGTGATGGAGGCGATGCACGCTGTTTAACTATGTGTGAGTTCCAATTGGTTCTCGTGGATGCATTTAAAGTGATTATTATCTTGATTGGCATCTGTATTCAAAATGTCAACATGTCGTGCGACACTAGTAAAACTGGTATCTTAAAAATTTTAATAGCTCCATTCGTTCGTAAGATATCGCTCACACATACACGCACGCACTCACTTCTATGGGTAATGCATGATAAATAAATTTATAAAAAAATATACCGAGGTTCTATTGCTCTGATTTGAGCACTCTTGATGTTTGTCATTTGCCGCGATCTGCCCACACAGCGACCATATTTAATATCAGCTATTTTTTTAATCAGCAGATAACTGCGGGCACCGCTGCTAGTTATAATTAAAAGCTTATGTATGACTGGAAAGGTATTTTCATTACAAACCGAAAGAGCATCTGCTGCATATTTTTTGCCTTTCATAAAAATAAGAATTTGTGCCATAGTATGAATCACGCGCGATATTTTCTGGCAACTTATAAAATTCTACTAATTTTGTCATATTTTTTGCAATTTTTATTTTGTATTATCTGTTTTCAGATCAACAACGGAAATAGCTTTTATTTGTGTATCACTTAATGTGAAACCACAGACAGCAATTATATTGCTGGTTTATTTCTAATAATGAAGGTACTTTGAATATATATATATATATATATATATATATATATATATGTATATATTTTCTGAAATATTTTTTAAATCGGGTTTTTTTTCTGAGGAAGGGGGGTGGAGAGTAAATCTAACCTCCTCCGTAGTTGTGTCACTGACCGCTATTATCACACGAGTGTATGCTTTATTTTTAACGAGAAATCAATTGAAACCGTATTAGAAATTCTAATTTTTTTTTTCCCAAGAAACATGATATCTCTTAAAAGAATTAAGTGATTTCCATGAAATTAGGTATTTTTATTCTAACCGGTATTAAAAATAAGCTTATTGACTTTAATTCAGATTGAATTTTAAGAAAGTTCTAATTTTGTGTTTCAGTTTTCAGAAATATCGAAATGTATTAACCTGTAGTGAAAGTCCTATTCTAGATATATCATCAGAGTTTTAAAACCTGTTTTATACTTTAATATTTAGCACAATTATTACTTCCTTAAAGAAAGCAGATATATGCAAATTACGTGATAACAATTGTTTCAATGGAGTTTGGGTTCTTCTTTATTAGGTCAAAACAGGGTCTTCACTTAACAAACGCCAAGCAAGAACTGTCTCTGATGAAGAGGGAATCAAAACCCCCTCGAAACAATTGTTGTTACGTAATTTGCATATGTCTGCTTTCTGTAAAGAAGTAAAAACTGAGATATTCTCACAAGCAGTAGTTTTTAAAATTTTCCTTCATAGTTGAAAAGTGTTTATGACTTTGTGCATTCTGCTTGTCTGTCTCTTCGCACGATAACTGCTCCAAAACTTGAAACGGTCTGTAGGACATATGGGAATGTAAAAGAATAATATCACCTCATTAGTTTTGGATTGAATCCGGATTAAAAAAGTGAAATACATTGAACCCTATGAGACCTAATTTTTCAAACATTTTTTAAGCAAAGTTAAATTTCACAAATTACTTCGAAAATTTTAGAAATATTTAAATTGTCCCATAAAATATATGAAATGAAATTCAGTAAACTATGTTGGGTAGTTTTTTTAAATAAAAATTAAAATAATAATTAAGCCCATATTATATGAAGGGATCATGTGACCCACTTCAAAATAAAATATAGTATCCATCTTTTTTCCCAGTGTTAAAATCGTGATTCCTAAAGTTCTTTTAAATTTGTATTTAATGTTGCATCCGTTCTAAAACCGCTTTATTTTTGCGTATTTTCTGTGGATCTATATTCTGTGCCAACACAATTACAATATTTTTAGTTTAAATGATCGTCAAACTTTGAATATCTCTACAACGAAGCCTAATTTTAATGGATGCAGAATGTAAATAAGGGATTATAAGATGAGTTGTATAAGAATGGATGAATTTTTTTACGCAAAATTATTTAGCTCTGGAGTCTGAAATAAAAGCAATATGAATGGAATATTCATTGCTTTCACGTAGCGAAAGACACGATTTATATTTCAATGACGTCATTTGAATAAAGTTCATTTTTCCCCGATGACGTTTTCAAAATAAATTATTGTAGTTCTGTAATAAAAATATCACCTCTGAATGTATCGTGTTTCAAAGATGTTTAACTAAAATTGCATTTCAGTTGGAAAGTGTTTCATAATCAATGCTTTATGCATGATTGATCTTTCTTGTTATTTTGTGACGTTAATATGTGTTTGGTATTAAAACATCTATCGACAAAATTTAGCGATAACACACTTTTTTCATAACATTCGAGTTCATGTCTCGTTACTTCCTTTTACTGCATCCCTGCGTTGTTTGATTTGCGATACACGTAAAAACATCATGAGCAATGGGACAATTTCGCCCAAGAAAAGATGAGTTGTTCCAATTTTTCGCAAATGGCGCTTTTCTTTTAGATAACCACTTGCACGTAATAATAGTGTCCGAAGACACACTTCTTTTAAAGAAATATCCTAACCAATCGCATCGGAGTGGACAAAAGGTTTTTCTAACGCGAAACAATCCTATCGGCGCTCCCCCTTTTTTTTGCTTCATCCTGAGCACGTATCGCTCAAGATTTTTATTAATCGATGAATGGATTCCCGATGACAAGTTTTTCGTGCAAAAATGAAGGATATACAACACGGAGAAGAGCGAGACATCGGAAAAAAGCTGTTTCAAAAGACTTTTTTTTACATGTCATTACTTCTTCTTATTCCGAACCTAGACATAATTTAACAAGTTCCTATTATGGAACGAGCTTTTTAAATAAGCACCTAAAACTTTATGTCTGATTAGAAACTGACAGCAATTTGTTCAGTTAAGAAGCAAATTGATATAACGAACCAGAATGTTTTTTCTTCTATTTAACATTGTATTAGCGATTTTCTTTATGTTTTCCGGTTTGGGTAGCAATTCGAAAGCACCCTTTCACAGTATAAAATCTTGTAATTGCCACTTAAATGAGTCTGGATGGCATGTTCCTCTTAATATGGATTTTAAACGAATAAATTTGTATTCAATGATGTTATGCATTCCTTTAATGCTCTATCAGCGTAATGCAATGCCCTCAAACGATGTTAATATTGACAATTTTAAAGTTTAGTATATCTATTAGATGATATTTTATTTACGAAAACAAGCAAACAAGAGTGCTTACTTGATTACTACCCATAGATCATGGTTATTCAGAGACTGACCAAGAAAAGAGTAGTACTGATGTGATGAGTATTATTTGTGGTTAGTCCTAGGAGTGATCAGTGGCGGCTTATGAGGTGACGCAGGATAAGCGTTGCTTCACTTAAAGTTATCGACTGAATGGGTTATTATTATTATTATTATTATTATTATTATTTGACGAATTTTTCGACGGCTATTTTTAGATAATATTTGACTTCTCAGTGGCTAATGGTCATAAAATGTGACATCTACACACTTAATTAAAGTTGTTGACAATCAGATTTAATTGTTGACAGTAAAATTATATCAAATTAGGTATTTATTGTATTTGGAAGACAAAGTGGTGGAAACCCCAGGCCGTCCGACTCGTCCAGAGGACTTGAGTAACAATTTGGACGACCGGGAAAAGAAGACAAAGTGGTGTAAATTTTTAAAAAATCCATGTGTATTTCCACTCCTAATTCAAATAATCAAAATTTTCGACTTTTTCGTTGAACTGGAAGCTGAGACAGATTGAATGAAACCAAAACCAAAACTTTGACTCGAGTGGACGAGCTCGATCATTTTAAAACGATTTTGATTTCTAAGGATTAACAATTTCTATTCTCTTTTTCAAGCAGTGTCTTCCCCGGGGAAAGAAAAGTTTAAATTTAAATAGCAGCCGTGCAATTTGCGGACGGTAGAGGGTGCTGGCAACCGGGTTATAAAAAGACGTAGTGCGAAGCACGAGAGGTTCGAGATGGCAAGGGATGTACGAGTTGATACTTGGAGCGCGTAAATGGATGCAGGCAATGGTCGAAAGGGTGGACCATGTACTACATTCTGATTTCATTATTTGTAAATTACGTTAATGGAGTTTATTTCGTGATTTATACAGTTTAAGAATAAAACTTGTTGTTTTTATCAAAGATGCCTGCTTGTTCATTCCGACACCTTTACAGATTCTCTAATTATTTAACAATTTATCGCAGTTGCTCCTCGTGTAAAAGAAACGAAATTTGCATAAATTCAACGGACGCGTTTAATGTACCAATTAGCGCTCGAACTGAAACATATTATCTGTCTGCCTTATTATTATCATCGTCACCCTAAATTCGAATGCTCGAAATATTGGATATTTTCGTTAATATGGAAGTTGAAACGGATGGAATGAGACCAAAATTATGATTTTAGCTTGAGTGGAACTGTTCGATAACTAAAAAGTCTAATGTGGGCAGCCCATGACTTTCCTTACATAACGGATGTATTTTACTTCGTTCAATGCTAAATAATGATGGACAAGATTCCCGACAAAATGCCTTTTTTCGTAACTTTAACGTCGTCATATTTGCCAATTCGGTGATATTGTTGTCCATTTGTCACTACATCAAAAAAGTTACCAAGTTAGCGACATTTCACCAAATTAATCGCAAATTTGTCGCCGAGTGCTTCATATGTGATGATACTTACTGTTGTTCATGTTTTGTAATTTTTTAGATACATTTATTTGAAAAATGTGTAATATCTCGAAAACGGTTAAAGCTAGCGTTCTAAAATTTATGCCATTCGTTTTGAAACAAAAAATTACGTATAAAATAATTATTTATTTAACATTATTGAATGTTCTAATTTTTTCAGGATGTTTTCAAAAATTCATTCGGTAATTTATGGTTCTTCTGAACGTTCGATCGCTTTTAAAATCAATAGGCTTTCAGTATTCGCGGATTGTAATAATCGTACCAAATTATGTTTGAAACTCCCGATTCGTTCCTGCGATATTTCATCCACAGACTCCCTCTCTCTCTCTCTCTCTCTCTCTCACACACACACACACACAGACATTACCTAAAAACATTTGATTCGAGTTCAGAGATGTTTGAAACGTGCTCGTCTGTCAAAAACTGGAATTCGAATTTTCGACCCCGTTACAAGACTTTCCCTATACATTGTTATTTTCCCTACATAGTATAAAGTGATTTTGAGTTTTTTATTTCTTTGTAGCGTCACTCCTAATTCGAATTATTGAAATTTAAGATTTTACCTTGGTCTCAAAGCTGAGACGGATCAAATGACACCATAACCAAGATTCTAGCTATAGTAGAAGTGTTTGATAATGCTGATATAGCCCCTCCCCTCCTTCACTCAGTTTGTCTGTCCAGAGCATATTATAAAGATTGTAGAGTGTATTGTATAATATATGAGGACTCATGTCTCCCATATTTCTTTGTTTACGAAGATAAAAACGCACACTCTCATACGAAAGTTAATAAACATAAAATGAAGCTATAGAATCTAGTTACCATCGGAATGCACTGTTTTTTTTTATATAAAATTCAGATTCATCAATTTAATTTTTCTTTCCGTACAGCGATGACATCCGAGTGTTCGAAAGAAAAGAAGCAGGGGTCGGAAAGAACGAGAAAATTGTGGAAAAACCTTTTTCCTGCCTTGATAGCTCGTAAAGTCCTGCCATTTCCTTCGTTCTCTCTGTGTTCAATTTGATTGCCTTGAATTTATTTTGTGAGGTTGCAACGCAAAGGAGTAATTCCAATACCAATGATTGAGAGACTTGGAAATGGTTGGTGCGATTCTTTTTATTTATTTTCACTTGACGTTTCCTCTATTCCTAGGTTTGGTATTTTTAGATAAAAAATGCTGGTATAAAGAAAATGGCTATGTGATTAACAACAGGGGGAAATTTTCAATGAAAAAGTCAACTCGTATGTTATAACTAATGTACTGGGGTTGGGGAAGAAGAAAACTGTTACGGATTGTATTTGGGTATTAATTTTGGTATGTCAATAATCAGATTGAAAAACGCATTTATAATAAAATGCTTGCTTTATTTCTGAATTCAGATGAATTATATTAGAGGATAAGTATTTTAAGTATGTATTGACATTTTTTTAATAAATAAATAATGATGTATTAGATGCTACACATTTTAAAATGTATGGTAAGTAATACTGAAATAGAATTTTGTGTTAAGATGCAGGATCCAGAAATGCTACAAAATTAAATATAACTAACTGCTATTTCTTGGTTCAATAATGTTTTTAAATCAAAAATGCTAATTTTACGAGAATACATACACAATTTAAAGTTCAAATAAAACCTAATACATGACTGTATTTAACATTAAACCATAAGTGATAATTTACTGTAAAGTGTCGGTCGTCGGATATTTTCAAAATTGAGTTAAGTATCTTGTCTACTGTTTTCAGGCTGATTGAAAAAGAACCCGCATGTCTTTATGATAATTGTAACTCTTTTTATAAACTTTGCATTATTAATAAAGGGATATTATTAAAATAGAGAAAACAGCTTGAAAGTTTATGAGGTGATAGAAAAAATCTTAATTTCTCATAATAGGCAACACACAGAGCATAATGAAAACGTTTCTCATATTTGAGAAACTTGCGGCCAACTACACTTCCAAAAGTTAAGCCCACGATACAAATTCTCAAATAGCGAAAACATCCGTGGATTTTATTTTATAAAACTTAACTGTTGTAGTCGATGTAAATAGGCAAATATTAAATGAGGTATCTAATAGCGAATAATATGAAAATTAGGTTTGAGGTCAAGACGACTCGTTTGCTCTCACCGTTTCAATACTCAAAGAGAATTTTCTTTAAGAGTGCTAGGGTTGATTTTGGATTAGATTAGCTTTGTTATGACACAAAGGATATGTTTCAAAGATTTTCAACCCTTGCGTGCTGTCGGAAAGCATGAGGTAGGACAATCCATTAAGGAAAGAGTTATATTTTCTGTGGATCATTCTGTCATTTGTCGCTTATGGAAATAATTCCAAACAAGTAATAAAGTTATCCGTAGACCCATTCCAGGCCGTCTTAGGGATACACTATCCACTGATGACCAATACATAGCATTACTGGCCAAACGCAATCTCCGGGTAACAGCACTAGCCCTGCGAACACTGGCTACCACAGTAATAGGAAAGTCAATACCGTTAGTACTGTAAGGTGAAGGCTACATGTCACAGGTACTATACTCCCAGGTACCATGAGTTTGTGTTTCGTTTCGAGCGAAGGCTAGAGTATCAGAATGAAACTGTTGATGTTAGATAGCATGCAACTTGGACAGAAGCGCAAGGGTTCTTGTATTCTTCACGGATCAGTCATGATTTGCTCTATATTTAAACAATAAACGTATAAGAATCTAGAGAAAACGAAAAACACAATATCAACCCCATGATATCTTTGAACATTACGCATTTATTCGTGGTAGCGTGTTGGAATCCATGTGCGTGCGCGTGCGTGCGTGCGTGTGTGCTTGTTAAAATATTTAAAAGTACAACCAGAAAACTGTGCAGTTGTACAATAGTACTATTCGCAGTAGACAGTACAATAACTAGCCTTAAAAATTTAAATATTAACTATGCAATAAAATTACTCTTAAGTATACAATAGAATCAGCCATACTAGATAAGTATACATTGAATTTTTAAGTGCACATTACTTTATTACTTTATTACAATCTAGTATAAAATAAATAAACCATCTTTTAATACAATTACAAATCTGTAAAACTTAACTAATTATTAAATATTTCTTCAGAGACGTGCAAAACTATCCTCCTTTAATAAAATTACAAATTTGCAAGCCTTAACTAAGTATTAAATATTTCTTCAACGACTTATAAACTCTCCGAGTTTTAGATAAATCACGTATACTACTTCTCTGAGAAAATATTATCAGAATAGTTGGCGTAAATGTTTGTAATGAGTTACTGGAAGTGCATTGAGAGACTAGGAAACATGTCACGTCAATCTGTATATACAGAAGCCGATATTCCGCGTTGTTACGGAATCAAATTATATCAGGAAGTTGAATCCGCGGTTAGATTTTAGATATCTTTTACATACTTTACTGAAGGTTATAAAAGACGTACAGTGCTACATTTCTCATTAAATGATTATAGTATACAACTAGAAATTATTAATGGTAGTATCTATGCGCTTGATGTATATATGAATGGTCCAGAATGCTTCTCTATTTTGACTTAAAGAGATTACAGTACAGCTTTTACATCACTATTTTTATTCTAATACATGAGGTATATTGAAATGATAAATTTAATTATTAATGTATATTATATACGGTAATATGTGGGGGATTTTTAAACATGGTATGTAGGGTTCATTTCAACTACAATAAAAAAAACTACTGTTCTTGTAGCTTAATGGATAAAGATTCATTTGATCAGCTAAAGATCTTTGGATCGAATTCCACTTGGGGTAAGAGTTCTATAAAATAGTGCCTAAGATAGAGAAAACACCTAAATTTATCTAAAAATATGGTTAGCTAATTCTGTGGTATTCTGAGAAGACTGCAATTGCCGATTTGAGTGATGAGGTTATTAAATCTTCAAAGACATTGCCAAGAAAGTCGTGAAGTATGTGGTTGAGCGTTGTCTTGTTGGTAAATGGAGCCTGAGCGGCTTAACATCATAGCTAGAACAATCGGCTGCAGAATATCGCCCACAAACAGTCATCCTGCAGCACAATTCGAGGAAATCCGCTGCCCCACGCGATGACTCCCCAGACTGCAACACCTTGTGCGATTGCCGTGTGTCACTCGACAACAAATGCGGGATCGGAACTCTGGACAGTCCTCCTTCACACACGTATGCGACGGTCAACAACAGCACTGAGAGAGAAGCGAGAATCTTCGCTACAGACAACATGACTTCAATCTGACATTGTCCAGGCTGACCAAGCTCGGCACCAAACCATACGACTCTGCCTATGTTGAGGGGTCTGTGGTAAGCGCCTTAATAGAAGTCGGCACCTAGTCCCACCTTCTTCCAGTCTTTTCCGAATAGTATCCCGTGATACAGGATGCATAGACGATTGCAAATGCCTTCAAATTACTGATAGTTAGGCTTTTGGTGTGGATGTGGCCACCTTTCCAGACTGCACGATCCTCTTGAGAAGTTGTCAGTCACTGAAGCTTATGACGCCATTTACAATGTGTCTTCTCTGATCCACTGTTGCCATCACCAAGCAACTACAACATCGCTCTGACCAATGTGGCGACTGATACATCTGTTAGACTAACTAGCTTCGCTTAGGCTTATGATGCGACATCATTTTAAATCTGACAAATGTTCAAGTTACAGCCGAGTACATCTCAAAGGCATCTTTGTACATAACTTGCAGTATTAAAGGAGAAAATTTAATTCTAGTTGCTTGTGAGCGAGAACATAGGTCGTTTTAAATGCTGCACGATGCGTCGCTCTCATGCGCGTTGCATGATCCCTAAAACATTTTTCGCGCTGACAGTTTGATCATTTGCTTAATTATTAAAACGATATTTGCATGCCAAGTTTCGCGGCTGTAGTTCATTTTTTTATGGATGCAAATATTTGTTTACAACAGATTATATTCATCTGTACAAGATTCCAATATTTTAAAACAAATAGGAACGGAAATAGCAACACCTAGTTATTCCAGCATTGCATTAATTCTCATAATTATATTACAATGCATAATTACTCTGCAATGCATGATCGCCTTTTGAATCACACAGAATATATATTTTTCTAGATTAGAGGAAGCTTTATGATGTTTTCTTTTGCAATATTTAAGGCATGATACTGTAAAATGCGAATTTAAAAAGACGTATACAAGTATTCCGTATTACTTTACGTTGGCACATTTGAAGGATTTCGTCGCATATTTATTATTTCTATATAAAGATAACGCCACACACACACACACGCATATATATATAAATAATATATATAAATATATATATATATGTATATATGTATATATATATATAAACATATATATATATATATATATAAATATATATATATATTAATCTATATATATATAAATATATATATATATATATAAATATATATATAAATATATATATAAATATATATTTATAAATATATATTTATAAATATATATATATATAAATATGTATATAAATATAATATATAAAATATTAAGGATATAAAAGAATTAAGAGAAAGAAGGCAATGTAAGGTGCTTACATAATGGCGGTAAGGGGTAGTGACCTTACACCCCAGTTAACAACGTGCACGTCCTTGATGACGCGGCATTGCACTCCTGGACGCCAGCACCGACTGTTGCCGATCTTCGGAGTGACAATCAAAATTATCACAAGACCATTATAAATGGAGTAGTAAAATAAACTGAAGTATCAAGATGGAATGAAATCACTGAGTTGTTACCAGTTTAAATACTTCCTCATGATCTAAATACATCGCTCAAAGCAATGTTGCCATTATTTCCAAAATTCTCAAAGCAAGACCTACAAAAAGATTTCAAAATGAATTTAAAAAGGATTTTAAAAAGTTTTCAAAAAAGAACACAATAGTGATCCATAATGATCATTTTTTCCGTTGAAATTAATTATATAACTTCTCATATAAGGTATTGTTGTTTAAAAGCTTCCTTTATAAAAGCTTGATCGGTTTTCAGTCTGATGAAGTCACTGTTAACAATACGTTTCGCTCTGGTTAATCCTTCAATGAAAACATTTCTGAATATATTCCTGTGCAAATTAGAATTCCAGTGTATTATTCCTGTAATAGGTATTTTATAGGTTTTTCTTTTGTCATAAATGCTAATAAAAAGATTGTGATCGCTGAAATGTATACGCAGATCCAAAAAACATACCACTTTTTTATTATCACTTGGATTTTCTTCCAAGGTTAAAGTAGCAGGATAGAAATTGAAATCCATTTGAAAGTGTTCGTCTTCGTATCCAATGATCAAATCGTCGACGTAACGGAGATATAATATTTCGTTATTAATGTGTGACTGATTTTCGTAATGATTAAGATAAATATCTGTTAATATAGATGAGCATCCCCCTCCCATGGGGATGCCTTTGATTTGCTGATAGAATGACAAACCGTTAAAAAGATAGTTTTCATTTATAACAATCTTGATTAAAGATCTGTATTGGCTGATTTCAATAATGTTATTCATTGCATATTCTTCATATAGTCTGTTCAAAATTTTATATAGATCCTTAAGACCAATGCTATTAAATAATTCTTGAAAATCATAAGTCTTAAAGTACAATCTTGCTGGGTGACTCCTTAAGATATCAATGACCTCATTACTGTTCTTTATGATGTAGGATCCTCTATTATTAATTTTCTTCATAATAGGTTTCAGGATGTTAAGGAGTATGGTATTTGCTTTGGTAAGGTATGTATTAAAACCCACTGTTACGGGTCTGAATCGTAGAGGGGTTTTATGTAGTTTAGGTATATTTATTAGATACGGGTACTTTACACTTCCTGTATATTTGATTCCGGCTTTTACGTATAAGGCTTTAATCCAATTGGTAATCAAAATGGTTGGCGATCCCACGATTCGATATAATACATCATTTTCATAATTGGTTAGCAGGGTTTTGATATATAGGTATTTACAGGTGGATGCATAATTTCCTGCAACTTTATCTGTATAAGTAATTATAAATTGTTCTTGTAATTGCTTGAGTTTGACAAATGGCGATTTATGATTATGTATGATTTTAAATTTTACTATAAAACTTTTTATACCTATAATGAAGGTGTTAAACTAAACATGCAGAAACTCAAGCAATTACAAGAACAATTTATAATTACTTATACAGATAAAGTTTCAGGAAATTATGTATTCACCTGTAAATACCTATATATCAAAACCCTGCGAACCAATTATGAAAATGATGTATTATATCGAATCGTGGGATCGCCAACCATTGTGATTACCAATAGGATTAACGCCTTATACCTAAAAGCCGGAATCAAATAAACAGGAAGTGTAAAGTACCCGTATCTAATAAATATACCTAAACTACATAAAATCCCTCTACGATTCAGACCCGTAACAGTGGGTTTTAATACATACCTTACCAAAGAAAATACTATAGTCCTTAACATCCTGAAACCTGTTATAAAGAAAATTAATAATAGAGGATCCTACATCATAAGAACAGTAATGAGGTCATTGATATCTTAAGGAGTCACCCAGCAAGATTGTACTTTAAGACTTATGATTTTCAAGAATTATTTCATAACATTGATATTAAGTATCTATATAAAATTTTGAACACACTGTATGAAGAATTTGAAATGAATAACATTATCGAAATCAGCCAATACAGATCTTTAATCAAGATTGTTATAAATGAAAACTATCTTTTTAACGGTTTGTCATTCTATCAGCAAATCAAAGGCATCCCCATGGGAGGGGGATGCTCATCTATATTAACAGATATTTATCTTAATCATTACGAAAATCAGTCACACATTAATAACGAAATATTATATCTCCGTTACGTCGACGATTTGATCATTGGATACGAAGACGAACACTTTCAAATGGATTTCAATTTCTATCCTGCTACTTTAACCTTGGAAGAAAATCCAAGTGATAATAAAAAAGTGGTATGCTTTTTGGATCTGTGTATAGATTTCAGCGATCACAATCTTATAATTAGCATTTATGACTAAAGAAAAACCTATAAAATACCTGTTACAGGAATAATACATTGAAATTCTAATTTGCACAGGAATATATTCAGAAATGTTTTCATTGGAGGACTAACCAGAACGAAACGTATTGTTAACAGTGACGTCATCAGACTGAAAACCGATCAAGCTTTTATAAAGGAAGCTTTTAAACAACAATACCCAATACCTTATATGAGAAGTTACATAATTAATTTCTACGGAAAAAATGATCATTATGGATCACTATTGTGTTCTTTTTTGAAAACTTTTTAAAATCCTTTTAAATTCATTTTGAAATCTTTTTGTAGGTCTTGCTTTGAGAATTTTGGAAATAATGGTAACATTGCTTTGAGCGATGTATTTAGATCATGAGGAAGTATTTAAACTGGTGATAACTCAGTGATTTCATTCCATCTTGATACTTCAGCTTATTTTACTACTCCATTTATAATGGTGTTGTGATAATTTTGATTGTCACTCCGAAGGTCGGCAACAGTCGGTGCTGGCGTCCAGGAGTGCAATGCCGCGGCATCAAGGACTTGCACGTTCTTAACTGGGGTGTAAGGTCACTACCCCTTACCGACGTTATGTAAGCACCTTACACTGCCTTCTTTCTCTTAATTCTTTTGTATCCTTAATATTTTATATATTATATTTTGTAATTAGTGTTTATTGCTATTTTGCGCATAAATACTAAAATACTTTCTTTCTTAAGATTCAATTTTAAATTTCTTTATCTTTCAATTTTATATATATATATAAATATATATATATAAATATATATATATATATATATATATATATATATATATATATATATATATATATATATATAAATATATATATATATATATATATATATATATATATATATATATATATATATATATATAATGTGTGTGTGTGTGTGTGTGAAATGTAAGAGGAAACTCTCTCCAAAATGGAAAATTTGTATTAAGCATGCTAATAAAAGATAAAAGTTTTTATCAGTCTAATCTTTAAGGTGCAGTAAAAGGAAAAGTTCTATAAGAATAGTAGAAAAAGCTCCGTTCTTTCATATCAAAGAAATTCTAATGCATGAACAATTGTCAATTGCTCTCAACATTATTAAAGAAAGGTAACATGAGTTAAAGACAACGTAAAAATAATTGAAAATATGTTTTGTTCACATTTATAGAAATGGCAAGTAAAAATAAATAGCTAAGCGAAGAAATCGAAATGAAACCAAAAGCTCTCAGACAATGAGTTGTTTATGACCGGAAGGGAAAAATTCTAACAGAAGATAACATGTGGCATTTTTGTTTTATATCAATGTATGTCAGTTTTTCTCTTTTTTTTTTAGTTTTTCTCCATGGACATATAAATGCACGTCTTTTATATGTCGCTTCTAAAAATCTCCCCAGAAAAGTAATTATTTTCAGTTTAAAAACAGTTTATTGACTTTAGATAGGATTTTATTAATATATTTGTGTATGTTATCGAATGTAGCATCCACGTTTAGAAGATGTAAATAATCGTGTAGTTAAAGAGAAGGAAATAAAACTCCCATGGATGAAATGCTTGAAAATGCCATAATTCTTTTAGAATTCTATCTAGGTGTCGTTAGTGTTGGTAAAGCGCCCTTTATTTCCGTTTGACTTAATAGAGAGGCATAGTATTGAGTATATGTTTTTAAAATATTTTCAAATTAACATTTCCTAATTGGCAGTATAATTAATCAGTATTTTTACATTGTAGGACAGAGTTCAGAATATAGGGAGATAAAAATAAATTCAAAGGGTAAAATAATTTCAAAGACGAAGGAATCTTCCTTATTGTTTCAGTTCTAATTTGCAATTCGCTACTAGCTTATTTTTACAAAATTTACAGTTTAAATAAATATTTTTGGCTTTTCACCATAGAAATCTATACAATGCCAGAATTGCTGTCTCAAATGACATTGACATTTTCTCAGTATGGAGTTTTAACTCCTTTACCTTCATGTAAGTAATCATAATAAACTCCCCTGCTTTAAAAAAAACATACACATTTCGGTTCTTGCATTTTGTCTATTTGTTTCTTTTCAACGTTCTTTTTCAACATTGGTTTAACTTAGTTAGCTGTAATAACACGGTTTTACTTGCATGCCCGTTACTATTATCATAGAAAACTGGATATTTTGCGGAACCATATATCATTTGTTATTAAAAAATCATGTTTTACTATTCCAAATATTGCAAAATTGGCGATGCTGTAGAGCTTTGCTTTTAAACCGTATATGACTCGACGTTTGTGATTTTTATGTTAATCTACGAGAAGAAGTCTCAGTTACATATTTTTATAGCTTTGTGAATTATTTTTAAACAACAGTAAATACTTTCTTGCAGTTTCAAATTGAACATGAGCTTAACTGGATAGTAGTAAATTGGGAAATGACTTGCGATACTGGAAACTAAGCACCTCATCTATATATATGTATTGTCATAAATCTAAAATTTTGTTTTAATTTAACTGTAGCTTTCAGAAATGCTAGAATGTCTCTCGCTACCAGAAACTGACGCGAAGCAGGGTATCTAGCTATATGTTTAATAACTGATACGTATATGTCATGAAAATTGTAAAAACTCAGAATATTAAATCCTAATTATTAAAGAGTAATTAAGGTACTTGGTATCCTAGTAACTTGCACAATTGTATAAGTTATGCCAAACAAATAGAAAATATTGTTGGACATGCTATTGTTTTGAAATTCAATTTTCTTCGTAGATCTAACATTATCTGACATTTGACCTAAGATATCCCAGTAAATCGATCACATTTGGCGATCTCTTTAAATTGAAGAAAAAATCGTCAAAAATTGCAAAACTGTCGCCAAATTAAGAAAAATAACGCCACATTTATGAATTATTAAATATGTTAATATATGTACTTAATGGCTTAATGCGGATGCTGTCAATATTGATAATTGCCAATTTAAAGTTGCGCGAAATATAAGTTAATTGGGTACTTTGAAATAGTTTTGTACGTTGTCATCCGGTAATTTGCCAGATGTAAAATTCAACATTGTGCGTTGGATCTTATACATAATGTTTACATCGCCAAAGAAGTAAATTCATTGTATTAAATAGGGGAAGTCATTTGCTGTCTACATCAGAATTTTAAATCCGCATTTGTATGCATTTATGCAATAGGTAATACATTTTATGCTGTTTCAATCATTAAACTTATATTTATGAAATTGGGTTTGTAAAAAAATATGTTTCATTTATGAGCAGATAAATCTTTGTAAAAGGCGGCTTTAATTTTAAGCATACAAATACCATAAAGTCAGTACAGATTATGTTTCAAACTTTTAAGGCAGAAATATTTTCAACAGGAAAGTGCAACATTGTTTGCTAATGATGTGCTGGGGGCAATTTACTAATGGTATTCCTAAGTTGCTCCAAAAGACGATAGGATTATTTTACGTACAGAAAATGTATAACAAGGGGACCCAAAATCTGAATTGGTTAGGGAAACTACAATTTTAATTGTGGAACTCAAATTACAAACCATTACCATCGAGACGTGCTAATATCGTATATAAGATTACAAAATTTACCTGACGCTGTCTGGGATTTGAGGTTCAAACCTCTGATTAAAATTACATGGAAACTCGCCGTGAATTCTTGAAGAAGAATCAAAGAACTTCGCGATCAAAGAACGCCATAGTAATGAGGCCACTTAGAACAAAAAATAAAAACACGCTGCGGGGCCATGCACGCGATTACACTGCGACCGCTGTACTTTTAAAAGTTCTTAACTGCAATGGATTTCTTGCAGTAGCTCTCGATCACGCGCTAACAAAATATGGGTAAAATCACACAAAAATATGGGTTCAATGCCATCAGAATGACACTTTTAAGGGTGAGCGTCAGTAAATTTTCTGCCCTATCTGCGCTTTGTTAACTTTCGCGGCACACATTTTTCGCCGAAATTCTGCTCAAAAAGTTGCAAAATATTTTCTGAAAGATAAAATGCAATGCTTAGATTATATTAAAACTAAATTTAATACCCAATAAAACATAGAATATATTTTTTATTTTAATTCAAAATATTTTTGGTGCTGCCATCTGTTGTAATTTAATTCATACCGACTATTTTTATTTTTTAATGAACATTTTTAAATGTCTATTCCTTCTAATACGCTATTAAATACAAAAGATCATATATAATAATGCTACAATCACGGAAACGTAATTGAACTTGGACTTGAAGACAAAGGAACTTGAAGACAAAACGGCAGTCCTCAGTGATGTACTCAGATCCCCTTATCAAATTTATAGAATGAGAAATTACCTTTCCGTGATTGTGGCATTATTATATATGATCTGTTGTTGTATTTAATACTGTATTAGAAGGAATAGATATTTAAAAATGTTCTTTAAAAAATAAAAATAATCGGTATGAATTAAATTACGACAGATGGCAGCATCAAAAATATTTTGGATTAAAATAAAAAATATATTCTATGTTTCATTGGGTATTAAATTTAGTTTTAATATAATCTAAGCATTGCATTTTGTCTTTCAGAAAATATTTCGCAACGGTTTGAGCAGAATTTTGGCGAAAAATGTGTGCCGCGAAAGTTAACAAAGCGCGTATAGGGCAGAAAATTTACTGACGCTCACCCTTAAATAGCTAAATTTCCAGTTACACACTTAAAAAGGTGAGTATATCTATGTGAATGTGTTATTTTATTCATTTATATAAGAATTGCACTGAATAATGTATATTTTATTTTACGCTGAAAAGACCGTTTTAAAAATTTCACAAAATAAACCGCTTTTTATCAATTCGTCTGGTTATTCTTCACGTCATTGCGGGTAACCTCCTCTTTCCGTATTTTGAGTTTGTAGCCCCAGAGGTTGTCGAGATCGTAATAAAAACCCGGAATAAAACCATTTGAAGACATTATATCCCTCATACGATTATTTTTTAAACTTTGTTTGAAGAAAATTACATCATGTCGCTTAGAAACAGAATTAAAGTATTTTTAGTGTGTAAAATAATCAAATGTGCGGCAGAAGATGTTGAGTGAATTTATTCGATTTAATCAATAAAGAAAGTGATTGAAAAATAAATGTAATAGAAGATCGAACGGCATTATAATTTGAATTGCGTTATATCAGTTACGGCTATGGGATATATGATAGCGAAATTCCTTGATATTTTACATTTCTTGAGCCATTTTCTTAAAAAGGTTTACTAAATTCATATATTCTCGAACGTGTTGAAGCGATTGCTGCAATAGGGCAAAATAAGGTATGGGAATAATTTTCTACCGTTTCAGTGTCTTCATTTTGGCGTATACTGAGAAAGCTAATTTTTTAAATATGTTTGTAAATGGGACTAGGATGTTTTGTTCTTCAGATTTGCTTGCAAAGATCATTTTGTATAAGGATAACAGAGATAGATGGTCTCCCCCTTTTTATAGGGGGAATAAATTATACATTTTAATGTATTTTTTTATATGGCAATGTGACTGTTTTTTTAATTTGCATATATTTTAACTCATGAGTAACGCCGGGTAAATCTTCTAGTTTAAAATAAATGTGCATAAGTGCACTAGATATCGGAAGCATATTATACTAAAGTGATTTTTATGGTTATACTACTCACAGAAAACGCTTACACGGAGCATTATCAAAGCTAGAATCACGTGATTATTGCAGATACTCGCATTTATGGGCTGACTTCATGGCTTTTTATACGCGTAGAAGCATGGAATAGGCAATAACTTCAATGGCTGAATGATAATTTGCTATGTATACAATTACAATACGCTATGTGTTTCTGTGTCACACTCTATGTGAATGTGTAGCGCATAGCACGTTTTTTCCTGATACTGCAGGTACCGGCTATTCCATGATGATGAGCATACTAAACAATGCGAAACCAGTCCAAAGAGACTCTTATTTGGAATGGAAGCTTGATCTAAATTTGCATGGTATTATATAAACAAAATACAGTGAAACTTGGTTAAAGAGATCACCCTTTGTACTCACAAATCTGGTCATTTTATGACAAGAAAGATCAATCATGCATAAAGCATTGATTATGAAACACTTTCCAACTACAATGCAATTTTATTTAAACAACTCTAAAATGCGATACATTCAGCAGAGATATTTTTAAAGTTATCATAATATTACATAAATTTATTATATTTGAAAACTTCACCGTAAACAAATGAACTTTATTCAAATAACGCCATCGAAATGTAAATCGCCTGGCTCTCTATATAAAAGCTGTGAATATTTCATTCATTTACTTTTTTCCATTCCTTTCATTCAGCGGCGATATTTTTAAAATTATCACAATACTACAATAATTTAATTTACTTAAAAACTTATAAAGTAGCTTTGCTTTTGCCTCCATGGTTTTAACTCCATGCATAAATCTTCATCGAAAAAGGCAGTATAGAATCGTCTGCATTTCTATGTAAAATCAATTAATGTTTCATTCATATTAGCTGTATTGCAGACTCCAGAGCTAAATAGTTTTGCATTAAAGAAATCCAGCAATTCTTATACAACTCATCTTACAGCTTGATGTGTTTACATTCTCCATATTTGAAAATTAGACTTCGTTGCAGAAATAATCAAAGCTTGATGATCATTTAAACTCCAAAATGTTATAATTGCTTTCGCGCAGTATATAGATGAAGAGAAAAAACAAAAATAAAGAGGTTTTAGGACGGATGCAACACTAAATATAAATTAAAAACAACTTTAAAAATCGCGATTCTGACACAAGATGGATGCCATATTTTTTTCTGAAGTGTGTCACATGATCTCTTCATATAATATGGGTGCAATTATTATTTTAATTTTATTTAAAAAACTACCAAACATATTTTGCTGAAATTTTTTTATATATTTTATAGGATAATTTGAATATTTTCTAAATTTTTCGAAGCAATTTGTGAATTTTAAATTTGCTTAAAAAATGTTTGAAGAATTAGGTCCTCTAGGATTCAATGTATTTCATTTTTTCAACTCAGGTTGAATCCAAAGCTAATTGGGTGATGTTATTCATTTACATTCCCATATGTCCCACAAATCGTCTCAATAACATACTAAAATTTCATTTTGATAAAATTATTTTTACGGTAGTTATCGTGCAAACGGACAGACAGATAGGCTGAACAAAGTCATAAACACTTCTTAACTTTGTAAAGTGTTAAAAATGGTTACTTTGGGAAATGTTTTTCCTTCAGCCAGGTGGTCAGTATACTAAGGCAGTGACTTTACCAGGTTTTACGATACATTTTCGCATGCAAATTACGTTATTTATAGCTTACTGATGTATTATTATAGTTTTTGTTTATTTAATTGAATTCTGCTCTAAACTTTATAACAGAGAAGGTAAAAAAAGAGTAGAAGACGTTATGCACGTATCGATAATTAAATACTTTCAAGATATCTGTGAAGTTAGTATGGATGGGAAGATGTATAGGAGTGTGGGAGCAAAATATTATTAAATTCATTAAAATGGCGGTTTTTAGGCTACTGAATTAGTAATTAAATTCCTTATAATTAATACCACATCTTTACAAAATGAGTTGTGAAGATTGTAAATATACTAACTGGGAATCGAACCCTAGATCTCCGAACTGGTCATCCGACGCTCTACCGTTGAGCTACTGGGATGAAATTGCAAGCTCTTATCATCGAAGTGGACTCGCATTCTCCATCCCCTAATGTCAGATTGGCGGGCAACTGGCAATCTGGCTGTCCACCTTCTGCTATTTTTACTTTAGGTTAGCCTCCTGCTACTACTATTTTTACCCAGGTTAGTATCCTGCGTGGTCGTTATTCTCTCAATTTGAAATTGGCGCTCAATCTTCCAGCGTGCACTGAATCCGTACTAGTCGTACCAGGGTCACTTACTGACCTCCGACATCTTTGCACTGACCTACAGGATTGATTTGTTCGGGCACCATTATAAAGAGCCTTGCTGCTCCAACCTGGAATCGAACCCTGGATCTCCGAACTGGTTAGCCGACGCTCTACCGTTGAGTTGAGCTACGGAGACGAAATTGCAAGCTCTTACCGTCGAAGAGGATTCTGTAAGGTTAAGAATCAAGACAATGTCCCATCTATAAATGTCCGGCTGTTAAAATGGTGTAACCTAGTAATTGTAAGTCAAATAATTTAATTTGGAATACTTTAAAGATAGTTTGCATAAAAAATATTTAATTTCATATGCATTTTAAACTGGGTTATTACTATTAAAGCAAAAACAATTCAAAATATCCGTTAACATTAGTGATTAAGGGAGTTTACGATGTGATGACTCACGCAATTTGATTTTTAAAATTCTCTATTCGTATAATATTCATAATGAAATATTCATGTTTGAAATATTTCCTCATCATAAAATTAAATATGCAAATACCTTTGAAAAATCGAATACAAGATGGGTTGGAGAAGCGATGGTGCAATTTGTAGCATGAGCTGATTATCGGTCGTAATTTTGTCTCACAATAAATTTTCATCGGTGTGTCTAACTCACCCGCCATTACCTATGAGTGCTTATTTTCGGTTACTACCATATCCTTGCTCATGATTCTCAGAGCATACATTTTCTTTTTAAGAGTCCAAAATTATCAATACTCTCTCGAATTCTTCGTCACAAGGCAGCTATAATTCAGCTCCGCCCTCTCTCTTAGCCTAAATATATTCTACTACTTTGCAATATTGCAGTTGTTGTTTGATTGATTAGACGATGTTTTGGGGCCGAACCTAATGAAAATTTGTTATTTGGGTCTTACCCAATACCACGATGACCACTACTTATTTATTGTAGAGGTGTAATTTTGAGTTTCATATATCTGTCTAATTTGGCGACATTGAGTCTGTCCAATTGTTTAAGGCAATTTAATTGGCCGAACTCACGTAGTATATATCTGTAGCACCTGGGTGGTCACTGGTTCCTTACATCTGTTTCCCACGTTCACAAATGCTTAATATTGTTCAATTTTCATACTTTAATATATAATCTAAATGTGCGTTTTTGTGTCATTCAAAATAGCAGTATCAGGTTGAACATTGTTTGAAATTAACTATTAATGAAATTACATTTTATAATGTGATTTGAAATATATATAAATAAATTTTAAAGTCCATGTGTTTGTCTGATTTTCTCATTACGAGAAAACGGCCTTACCGAATTTCATGAAATTTTGACTTGTTACCTTGGTATGGTACCACTTAAAATTCAGGCGTCCGTCTATTCTTTTATTTGTCCTTTTGTCCTCCATTTCCTTGCTTTGAGAGTGGCCCATTCGCTATATGATCCTCCAAACAAACGGGACCCAATCCTTATTTGAGTCTCCAAACTAACGTGACCTAATTATTTTTCAATTTCCACTACAAAAAATATATTTAATAATCCGATAACGTGACCCGATCACTCTTTTGTACCTCAATCTTTATAATTTTGGAATTTTTATTAGCAATGACAAACAGAAGAAGCAAGGGCAGACATTCATCAATGCTGCTTTTTGCATATTCAAGTATATGTTGCCTACTCAAGGGCCATAATTGAAAATCTCCTCTTTATTTCTGCTCCTAATAGAAATATCAGAAAAGTAGTCTACAAAGAAACTATTATTTAATTGTAAAATTGTTATTATATATATAAATAATATTGTAAGTTGTGCTTCTCTCTGTCTAATGACATTGTGAGTTATGCTTCTGTCTGTTTAATAACATTGTGAAATGTGTTTCTGTTTGTCTGTTTATTATCTCAGCACGGAAGGACTTGCTTCTTTCCTTTTTGTGAGGATTTAATAAATTTTCAAAAGAAATACTCGAAATTATAAAAGTTCGTCGCAAATTGTGAATTAATTTTCTTCAAGTTATACAGGGTGTTTCAAAATAAATGTAAGACTAAAGAACCATGGGTTAGTGGAATGGTTAAAATGATGGCCCATGGTTTAAATTTAAGAAATGCTTTAATTAAGGTTGACTAACATTGTATGCAAATTTTAATAATGTTAACCCTTTTAGTAAAGAGTATAAAATATAACATTTTGCACGAGCCTCCTAGAAAATAATGTTCAATTATAAAAATATTTTCCACAGCCCAATGAGTCAAACAAATAAATTTCCATTGTCATACGATCAAAATTACCCGAAATATCATTAATTAAACTTTTTGACGGATGATTGGAGACTGTAACAAAATGTTGCTACATACAGATACGCATGCAATTTTTCGAATCAAAATTTTGTCTAAAGAAATTCGATTTTTGTACGATCCCTGAAATATATGTTTTCGACATTCCTTTAGATCGAATCAAAGTGGTTTGTCTTAAAAATGTTTTCAATTTTTTCACGGTTAATTTTGCATATTAGAGAAAAAGTTCTTTAAAATAATAGGAATCAATTTACAAATTGAAACTTCCTTGTAGAGGAACCGTATAAAAAGTTAAATTTTGAACTTTTTTTTACTTTAACGTGTCACGAGACCAAAATTTCCTTGAGGTTCAATCTTATTTGACGCCTTTCTTAAATTGAAACCACACGCCTCCGACCAATCACGTAAGAATCCAGCCATGCAATATTTTTGAAACACCATGTATATTCTGTAAGAACAGGTAAATAATATAGAAAAAGCTACTTTACAATAATTGTCCCATTCGTCTTCTCTTAATTATCTTCGACTTTAAAGGAATTTAAACTTTAAACAACACCATATCTTGGTAATGAAACATATTGTTTTAATAATACTTATTTGCTTTTAAATTGAAAGCCAGCATTAGACTAAAAAGATGAACAGATAATTTCATTATCCCCAGAGCTCTAAATTTAAGCGTAGTATCGTCTATTATAATAGTGGTGTTCTACAAATCAGTCCCAAAATGACAACGCTTTGCAAATTAGTTGACAGAGTCACTCTTGAATGGTCCGACACGTGCTTAACAATGGTTCCACATGTAAATAGTATTGTAAATAGAACGAGTACAATTACTTACTACTGATAAACATTCCGAAATCCTTTCAGAGTTTTTGGATGAAAGCGCAGATTTCAAATGGTGAAGCTCAGCATTCATTGTTAATATCTGGCTGCATGCAAAATTTGTGATTAAAGAATGGAATCCAACACACATTGCACTAATGGGGACAATGCAACTGATATCTTTTGACAAAGATGTGATACTGAACGGAGCAATACAACACAAATACTGTGCTTGAAATGGTGGATGCTAATAAAGAATTTTGTATTCACAAAATGTTAAATTATTTTAAAACTATTAAAAAAATATTTTAAGTGCAAAGGATGTATATTGGTACATATTCAAATTTATATAAAATTGGTTTAATATACAAATGAAAATTTTCAGTGAATATTTCAACCAATGGGTTCTTAGCTACTATTTAACACGTTATGCAATATATCTCTCAAAAGGATCTGCATTTACTTTGTGCGTTATATAATAATATTTAACGAATAACGTTAAAAATCTTTTATAAAAGTATAATATGGTTATAATATATAATTGTATATATCCGCGTTCTAATGTTATGCATTAAATAAATGTAAAAAACCCTTATCTCAATATATTTGTCTGTCTATTAATTTTCATTCACTATAGATACCTTTTTAGACAGTATTTCCAGTACCTTTTTAGACAGTATTACCCAGACTGTCTGATCTACTCGAAGGTGTAATGTAAATATTTGATGGCCGGGAAATGTCAAGTTATAAAAAAAACATCGCAAATTGTGAATTAAGTTTCTTTGAAGAATTGTTATGTTAATAAATGTTCCATGAGTTCAATTTTAATTCTCCCCAACTTCCAATTTTGAACAACCTTACACCTTGGCAAGCAATTTAGTATTTTAATAATATTTATTTACTTTTAAAATGAAAACTAGCTTTTATGATTAAAAAGATGAACAGATAATGAAATGATCCTAAGAGCTCTAAATTTCAACGTAGTGTCGTCTATTATAATAATTGTGATCTGCAAATCAGCCCCAAAATGCCAACGCATTTCAAATTAGTTAGCAGAGTTACTCTTGAATGGTTCAAAACGTACTTCACAATGGTCTCACATGTAAATATTACAATTACATACTACTGATAAACATTCTGAAGTCCTTTCAGCGTTTTTGGATGAAAGCGCAGATTTCAAATGGTGAAGCTCAGCTTTCATTGTTAATATCTGACTTCATGCAAAATTTGTGATTAAAGAATGGAATCCTACACACTAATGGGGACAAAGCAACTGATATCTTTTGACAAAGATGTGATACTGAATGGAACGACACGTCACAAATACTTAGCAACGGTGCATGCCAATAAAGAATTTTGTATTCACAAAATGTAAATTATTTTCAAAATATTGAAATAATATTTCAATTGTTGCAGAATCAACTTCCATGATAAGAACTTGCAATTATGTCCCAGTAGCTCCAGTGTAGGTCATCAATCGACCAGTATGAAGGTATGTGATTCGATTTCCGGTTGGGCCAGCAAGGTACTTTACAATGGCACCCGAACAAATCAACCCTGAAGGTTAGTGCAATGATGTCGGTGGTCCGAAAGTGACCCAAGTACGACTAGCACGAATTCAATGAACTCTGGTTGATTGAACGCCGATTTCAAATCGGGAGATCAATGATCAAGCATAAAGTTTACCTGGAGAATAAAAATAGCAGCAAGAAGTTAATTTGAGGTAAAAATAGTAGGATGTGGTCAGTTAGATCGTCAAGTTACTCGTGAGTCTGACATTAGAAGGAAGAAAGTGCAGAGTCCACGTAAGAGCTTGCAATTTCGTTCCAGTAACTCAACCGTATAGCGTCGTCTGGACAGTACGAAGATCTGTGAATTGATTCCTTTTGACGGCAGCAAGGTACTTTATAATGTAAAAGATAAATATTGATGCCTATTCATATATATTTCAAATTATTTTAATATGCAAATGAAATTCATTTAGTAAATTTATCGACCAATGGAACTGATTAAGTTATTGTTTAAAACGTTATACAAAACCTAAAGATATTTGTTACGTGCGTCATATAATTGTTATAAAAAGGTTATAGGGTTGTGAGGATTCTATTATTCATTATTATTGTATGCTAATTTTACTTTTCATTATGCTAATTTATGTACGAAACGCCTCAACTCTGTTTTCGAGAATCACGTACTCACAACTGGCCAGGTCAATAAAAGAGACAAACGTTAGACAGAAGGAATCGAATATTCGTATTGGTATCCGAGAAAGATGAAAGTGTGAATTATCGTCGTGCAGCATTGGCTGTTATCTTTATACGAGAGTGCGCGGGTGTGGTGGTGGTTCTTTTCATTACTGGAAGTACGCAGCGAAGTTATTGCCCCTACAAGATTGTGAGCATAGATATATATGGTTTAATAGTTGATTAGTAGTTTTAATTCAGTTCAGTAAGAAAATGTTAAGGTTTAGTCTCGGTATAGATATGGTAGTGCTAGCTTTGTAAATATTCTGTGCATGTAATTGTATTTTGAGTTGTCAGCGAAGTTAGCTGGAATAAAGTATGTGTTTGTTAATGTTGTAGATCAGTAGTTGAACTCTAGTCAGTAGATTTAAGATTGAAGTGAGTACACTGGTGAATAAAAGGCATGATTTTGGGAATAGATACCGTAAAGGTTACTTTACAATGGCAACTCCAGAGTAGAAAACTTTACAGGATGATTTTCAAATGAATTGTTTTTTTAAGTTTTACATCACATAAAAATTTGACTTAGATTAAAAATAAAATTATACTCTGTTATTAATTTTTTGTAATCTCTTTTTATACTAGATAAGTAACAATCTTCTCTATGGTCTCTTCCATTAGCTTTGTTACCAACTGAAGAAATCAAAACCTATTTAAAATAATAGCAGTAACACTTCGAAGGTAACACTCATGAGATGTACAGGGGACACATATTAAATTTAAATTTGAAAATATTAATAATTATATTTTAAAGGAATCACTTGCATTTTTGTTAATTAAAATGCAAAACCATATTTTTTGATTCGTATACAAAAGCTAATCTAGTTTGAAAGCATAAAAAGGGACTTCATTAAGTGTGGTGTTTTGAGATAGGACATGCAAATTTATTACTTGAAACTAAAAATAATAGAAAAGAGCTAATATTTTTTAAACATAAACAATTTAATGAGTACATTTTATTAATTATAAACTAATGTACCAATATATGTTCTAAAAGTATAAAAAAAATAATTTTAATAGTATGAAATATGGGTTCAGAAATTGGGACATCAAACAGGCGTTCATTTTGAAAAATCACCCTATAAAATTGTTATAAAAATCATTTTTAACGGTAAAAAAGGGTTGTAATACATAATTGAATTAATCAGCATTTTAATTTAATGTATTAAATAAATGTAAGAAAAGGGGGTTTCTCAGTCTGTTTGTCTGTCTACGTCACTTGTCCATAACTTTAACAAAATATCGCCAATTCCGTGACTTTTTGAAAATATCGTCAAATTTATGGAAATTCAACATCGCGTAAATGTGAGGTTAGTTTCTTTTATAATCTCTATCAATTTTCAGAAATTACCAATTTGCTATTTTTAATTAAAAATATAGTGAGTTTCGCAGTTCGTGGGACATGTTCGTTTCGTTAGGGGGTACTAAATTATTTTTGTTTTGTTAGGAGTTGGTACAGTAATCATGTTTATAATAACATTTAACGCGTCATATGTCTGGCTTTACATAGCGCATTAAATAAATGAATACCCCGAAATAGAAAATATGAAATTGAGAAAAACCGCAAATGACATCTACAGTGGAAATTCTTTGTGAATCCACCAGCCCCCCTCAGATATTCGATACTGAATCTATATCAATCATCATCTCTAAGCTATATCTGTCTAATCCTAAGCAATAGATGTTGCAAGGAAAATGTAATTTTTAACAGAACTGACATCTCTAGAACGGGGAGTGGAAATCTTTAGTGAAACCTCAACTCCCACTGGAATTTAATGCTAAATCCATATTAGTCATTATCTAAGCTATATCTATAGCCAATTTTGAAATATAGATGTTTCAATGAGCATTTTTGAAACGGAAATAGAATTGGAAATTGAAATTATTAGTGAGCCATCCTATCCACTCTAGAATTTAATGCTGAATCTATGGCAGGAAATCTAAGCCACCGAGTTAAGCTCTATTTATAGCCAATCTGGAGATAAATAGATATTTCAAGGAGACTGACAATTTCTGTACCAGAAATAGAAATAAAATTGGAAGTAGAAGTCCTTAGTGAACACCACCTATCTCAAAGTTCAAGCGAAACAGATGGTTTTTGGAGGTATAAAATATTTATTACAATGAAATTTTATTGAAAGTATGAAAAGTATGAACTAGCTTCTAGAGTTGCATTTTGAACAAATAACACGTTTTAGACAAACAGCACTGTATACAGAATCTTGGAAGCAATGGTATTTAAATTCATACGGGATTGAAGAATTTTTTACCCTATACACAGTTAAATTAAATTTAGCAAAAAACGTTTGACAACTTCTAAATATAGATTAATTGCAGTGTTAAGAACATTTTAAAACCATTTTAGATACAATTCTGTCCAAGCCTAGATTCTTTAAAAATTGCAAATATATGTATTATCCAGCTCAGTTTATTTAAAATTTGCAAGCTGAATGAAGCCTTGCCTGGCCCAGTTCTCTCAAAGTTTCAGAAGCTAAGCCGATGAGTCTGACCCTGCCTCGTGCAAACCTATACTTTTAATATTATTGAAGACTGTATCAGTATGTAAGCAGAATTGTGAGTATTTATGACTTATCTTGCAAAACTTAAATAAATAAATAAATAAATAAACGTTACTAAGGACAACGTTACAAATGGAAGTTGAATCTCAAATCAAACAAAAACAAGATAAATGTAATATTCAAACAAGAAAGATCAATCATGCTTAAAGCATTGATTATGAAACACTTTCCAACTTCAATGCAATTTTATTTAAACAAGTCTAAAATGCAATACATTCCACGGTAATATTTTGAAACTTATCACAATACTGCATTAATTTATTATATTTGAAAACTTAAACCTTCATCGAAAAAAATGAACTTCATTCAAATGACGGCATTGAAATATAAATTGCCTGGTTTAAACATCTCAAAAATGTTATACATTCCTCGGTAATAGTTTTAGAATTATCATAATACTACGATAATTTATTATATTTGAAAACTTCATCGAAAACAACTGAAATTAATTCAAATGACGTCATAGAAAAAATAACACGCCTGGATCTCTCTATAAAAACAGGATTTCATTCATAACTTTCTCCCATTCATTTCATTCATCACAATGCTATAATAATTTATTTTATTTAAACATTTTATTTAAGACCATGGAGCTACAAATAATTAAACTCTATGCTTAAAACTTCATCGAAAAAAATCGTCCTTCTCTTTATGAAATCAATTAATATTTCATTCATATCAGCCATGCAGACTCCATGGACTAAATTATTTTGTGTTAAAAAAATACAGGAATTCTAATACAACTCATTCTACATATTTTGCTGTTTACATTTTACATAGGTGAAAAATAGGCTTAGTTGTAGAAATAATCAAATTTAGATGAGCATTTAAACTCAAATATATTTTCATTGCGTTGTTTCAGTATGTAGATGCACAGAATTTAAGCAAAAATAAAGTAGTTTTAGGACGGATACAACACTCAATATGAATTAAAAAGAACTTAAAAAAATCACGATTTTGAAACAAGATGGATGCCATATATCATTTTGAAGTGGGTCATGTGATCGTTTCATATCATGTTCACGTGATCGTTTCATGTAAGGGGTGTAATTATTATTTTAATTTTTACTTAAAAAACTACTGAATATATTTCGCTGAATTTTTTTTTATATATTTTATGAAACAATTTGAATATTACTTAAAATTTTCGAAGCAATTTGTGAATTTTAAATCCGCTTAAAAAATTTTTGAAAAATTAGTTCCCATAGGGCTCAATGTATTTCATTTTTTCAACCCGGGTTCAATCCAAAACTAATTGGGTGATATTATTCATTTATATTCCCATAGGTTCTACAGACCGTCTGAACAACATACTAAAATTTCATTTTGATTAAGTCATTTTTACGGCAGTTATCGTGCTAACGAACAGACAGACAGACAGACAGACAGAATGAACAAAGTCATAAACACTTTTCAACTTTGTTTTAAAGTGTTAAAAACAAAATTTCATTATACATATATGCTTCTATTAAATAAATAAATAAATGTATAGTACTAATAAAACATGCGTTCAAACTGCTGTATGTAAAGTTGTGAAAAAGAATGTTAAGTACAGCACTTATTTGATCAATGACCAGTGAACCAGTGTCGGAGGCATGAGCCAGTGAACCACCTATGAACCAGTGTTGGAGGCAAGAATCGCCATCTTTCAGATAAGACAACTATCTCAGTGATAAGATTATATGATAGTTATTTCATCGAAGAGTTTAAAACGTGCCCCAGTTAATATGGAAGTGCCATCACGAAAAATAAAACTTAAATGAAAAATCCAAGGAGTTACCAATCAATATCAAGCCAAAACCAGTTAGCACTTAAGTCGAAATGAATGAACACACTCAAGCCAGTTAAAGGGGAGGGGAGAACTGGGGCCTTTCACGCGCACAGTTTAGCTATGGTGTCAAACCGACGCCAGATAGTATGTTTGAACTAGTTTCGTGGCAAGCTTTTGACAAGTTTGTTTTTATTCTGATGGCAACTTTATGCTACCTGGGATACGTGTGAAATAATCTGGTGACAGAAGCTTCTCTTGCTTTGAGGTAGTTGCTCTGTTTTATCATTCTGAAAAATGAGTTTTCATCTCTGAAACTGGTAAATACCTTTTATCTATTATGTGCTGTACTTAACGAAGATTTATTTTTCAAAATTGAGCTGAATCAGGGAATCGTGGCTGTAGAAATATCTATACATAGAAATATTTTACACTACCACCTTAAAAATAGACTGACTGGTTATTTCAACTTTTCAAGCACAAGGAAATATTGGGGTATTGAATTCAATCATTGATGTATTCGTTTCTGAAAAATTGTATAAAAATCCATTATTCATATTTTTATATACTTTAAGTTCGAAATCAGAATCAACTATCCATGACGGGAAAAAAGCGAAAGGCAGATAAGAAAAATATCTTTCCCCCAATTTTTAAAACAAATAATCCATCTTCTGTATTTAATAATTGGGAATTTAATTTCAGAGACGCAACCGACACAGAAATGAAACATAGCGGAACACTCTTTGATTAGCAAAAGAGAAGATTTCCGATAAATGAATAATGACGAATCCACGATTAACATATGGCAACAAAAAAGAAAACAATAAAGCCACAAAAGATTGTTCTTTACAATAAAGGGAAAATTCTAACCCGATAATAAAATATAAAAAATACGAAATTCATTAAGTCAACAAAAAGGCTAAACAAGTGTAATCAACAGATGCGCAGCCTCCCACAGCATAAGATAAATAATTTCTTTAGAGAACTGAAGGTTTTTGCATCGTAAATCCCTGATCATGCATCTGCAGAAAAAAAAAGTTTTTATGGTTAGAAAACGAATGCATTCCTTTCTAAAACAATTGTATGATTGATGACTTCAATTCAAGTTCGTGTACCTTTCAATGAAATAAAATATTTAAATGTCCTCTTGGGAGACATAATTACATCTGTGTTTTGTACTTCAAGTGCTCTCGGCTATCCTTCAAATCGGAGAAACAGAATTGATGAAAAGAATATTTTATTTTTCCCAACCATCCCTCTCCTATTTTTAATTCAGGTTTCATTGTGTAAGCAAGATTGTTTTTGTTGTTCACTGTCTTTCCATAGACAGTGTTCTTTCAAATCGAAATAACTTACGAATGCGCTCTTTGCAATTGAAGGCAGAGTTTGAGAGCAAACTGAGTTAATTAGCAATCGAAAATAATGTAATTTGAGAAACGATGATTTTCTGTTCAATCGATTTTATTTTCTTGCAGTCCACTTTTTCAAACGAAGCGGTATTTTCAATAGCTGTAATCAATATAAACGAGTATTTGGTAAAAAAAATATTAAAATAAAGCAATCAGTCCCATCAAATTAAATTTGAGATTCGTTAAAAATGTTGTACTTTTAAAATAAAGGGTATTTGAAACTAGCCATTTCATCAACACTTCACGTGTGTAAAAAGAGATGAAACTTGTTATAATTAGAATCAAAAGTACTATATCAGTTATTCTCGTAAAGAGACTATAAAATATATGTGCTTTCAGTATATATTAGTAAAAATCTGAATTGCGCAACACATGACCTTCCCTGCATAATACAATAAATGAATTTCTTTCAAAGCAAAGTTATGATGCACAAAATTCCACGTAACATTAAATTGAAATTATTCGCTTTTGGCAATTTATTAGTCCAAACAAAGTGACATTGTTATGCTCACTTAGAAAATCCTCAATAAGATGCAATTAACTGTTAATGAATATTCCGTAAAATGAATAAATATTGGCGAATGTCTGGGCGTTAAAATAAAAAAACTAGCACATAAAATGTCTTCTTTCGTGAATGGAATGGACTAGACGCGCAAAAATAATTTTACCAAATTTCTTGCATAATGTTGCATGTAGAAAGTGAACATATTTGATGATACTTACTATTTTCTTTGATTTTATGTAACTGTTTTGATTTATTTAGTTGAAAAATGTACGATATCTTAACGGTTCATGCTAGCGTTCTAAAATTCATGTCATTCATTTGTTAATGAAATATTACGTTGAAAATGATTATTTGTTTATCTTATTACATGCCCTAATTTTTTTAGGATATTTTAAAAATTCATTCAAAAATGTTAGGGAGGGATCTTCAGAATATTTAATTGCATTTAAAATCAATAAGATTGCAGTATACACCGTTTGTAATAATTATACTAAATTATTTTTCAAACGCGTCATTTGTTCGTGGTATCGAAATATTATGCAATAAATGTTTTGCAACAAAGGTTTTGAAATAGTTTTGTATGCTGACGTCAAATGATTTGGCAGCACTTATTTATTTAACTGGATATAGGTATTAAATATCCATTGCATTTTGCTGGATTTTACACGTATGTATAAAAAGATTATTCTGTTTAAACTAATAAGTTGCAAAAAGCGCCCAATTTCACATTAATTCAATATAAAAAATCTGATGTGAGCAGAACGCGATTTTTAATTCATTTTCTCTTTATTTCTTTAATAATTCATTAAATTGAGTTTAAGTGCACAAAATAGCACGCATAATTTTTTAATATTTCACTGAATTTGTTCTTTCAATTCAATATTCGTTTTTATTTGTTAATTTGATGCATTTTCAAAGGCAGCGTTGCAAAAATGCGAAAAAACTTAAATATCTTGAGAACGGCTAGTAATAGAGCAATGGGGTTGATCTTATTCTTTTCATTGTTAAAAATGACTTATAAAGCAAGCATTTAATTGATACATTTGAGAATACGCAGTATTTTAAATTTTGACGTTTTTTGTGGGCCATGTCACAAAATACAGCAGGTTCTTTTTTTCCGTATCATACTAAATTCTAATCAGCACCAGAGCAGCCCACAACTGACTCATATACCAAATTTTGTGAAATTTGGTCAATTAGTTTTTTAGCTAGAGTGGATACGTTTAATTTTTGTTGGCCGCTTTACAAAGAAGGCAGGTTATTTTATCCCGAATCTTACCAAAATCTAAAATTAGCACCATTGTCTCCCACAAGTAACTTACCTATAAAATTTTATGACATTTGGTCAATTAGTTTCTGAGTTAGAGTTGATACATATATTGAACAGACACACACGCAGACGTCACGCTATAATAGTTTTTTCATGCTCTAGAAATCCCAAAACGTGTAGTTCCGTCTGAAACCCGAGTTGCGATTTTCGACATGATTCCAATTCGTTCCCTATACATTACCACGTATTGTAGGGAAAGCAAAAACATTATACTCCGGTTCTTACACAGCATTATTTCACTGTAAAAGAATGAACGTCATTGCATTATGTAGAGAATGTCATGTGCTATTCTCATCATATTTTTATGTCTGTTTGAGAGTGGTTTTCTTTTCATTTCATCCTATTTCCCTTTTATATTTATTTTTAATTATTTTAGTCTTTATAACTGTCTAGCTATAGTTCTTTCTTAGCTTTGTTTAAAGACTGTTCTACCGATTCTCTTGGCTTGAAGAGAGCTTTCAATGCCCTCAAAAGAATTATAGTTACGTAACTCATATACGCTTGCTCTCATCAAGGAAGTTCTGTAAGTGTTTACTCAAAGCTTCTTTAAGCAAATGAAAAATATTCAGTACTACGACAGTTCGTTTACATTCCATCATCTATTCAAGTAAATGAAGCTATAACCGTTAGACGATTCATTGCAGAACAGCTCCGTAACACAAAAGTAACCACGGTAGCAGATGAGGTCCGAAATACATAGGAAGTCACTGAATCCGAAACCGAAACACAGCAGGAAATCAACTTCTGGTCAAGGGAACCGGTGTAATGACACAGTACTTCTTGTAGTCTGCGATCCACAGTTAAACACCAGCTCAACTGGAAAACAAAGACTTATGCAAAGATATTGTGCCATCTGGATGCACCCGCACAGCAGCTGGGTTACGCCGTAATTGATCTTTGACTTGCTTTTGGAAGTCGCTTTGGCCACTATACGGCGGCCTTTGTTAGCAAGCGATCGCATAGCGAGAGGATATGCTGCTTAGTCTACTTATGCAATCCAGATATACTCTCTCAGTAGGCGTGATACGCTCTAAATAAGAGTACAATTTCCGGTTAATAGGGGAATAGGAGCTAAGGTAAATCAAAATGCAGATGAAAATATGGAAGGAAGGTTATGGTAAAAATTATGTCAATTTTCATTGTATTTCAGTAAGTTTTTGAGAATATACTTATAATATTGCGATTCTATTGGTAGCTATAATTTCGTTAGATTCTAAAATCTGAAACTTTATCTTTAAATTCCACTAAATTAGAAAAGCGCAAATTTTATTCTACAAATGTGTAGACAACTGTCGGGAAGAAATTCGTAGTTGTTCTGTGGCAGACGATTAGACAAACAAAGGGATAAACACAGAGTTTTACTCGTTTCTTACATGAGTCGATTTTCGCATTTTTCCGCGGTATGTTATCAATTTTTAAAAATCTTAATCCATAGATCTTTTTTTTTAATTTTCGACTGCAACCACTACCTCTCCACTCATTTAGCTTTCGTAAAATATAAACAAATAAACGCGATTCTAAGTAAGAACTAACAGAAGAAATAGTGCTTTGATGACGTTGTTGTTGAGACACAGACCGTCCGACCTACTGGAAAGGTGTAAGGTAACTGTTTGGACGGCCGAGAAGAACCACCCAATTTAAACCGGAACCCAGTGAGGGAGGCATCCATAGGGAGAGTACCATTCTTCCCCTACCACCAACCTCTCGGAAGGTTTTACGGACCCACATGTTTAACGTGATCGTACTCCGCGTGAACACGGTGGCAGTTTTAGCAGCGGAGGCAATCGAACCTGGGCCTACCGAGTGCAATTCCCGATCGCTAACCACTGGGCTACCGCGCCCTTGTTTCGATGATGTGTAGTTTTACTCGATTTGGAGGCATTTTAAAGTTTTTTTGCAAATATTTAAATGTTAATTCAATTTTTCAAAAGTTTTATGCAACTTCTGGGATCATTAGCTAAATTTTAAAACAAACCGAAAAGTTCAAGGCTGAGTATTAGCTTAGGAATAAGCTCGACATATATACTTAGTCACATAGAAATATGGTGGGCAGCGATTAATAGAGTAGATATTGCTCAGGAGATGTGTTTGGTACGCAAGTAGGTGGGGGTATTATGAACTCAAGGATAGGACGTGCGCAGGTGAGCAAGAATATTTCACATTACTTTACGTATCTTGTCATATGACGAGGTGCTTTAGATATAGTTATACAATCAATAAGTAAAAACTCTTGCAAAAATAAGTTCAGATAACACTTTAGATAATACTTCAGTTATAGTTATATAACCAATAAGTAAAAAACACTTGCAAGAGATAAGGGAGTCTTGAGCAACTTTATGCACAAAGAAAATAATGATGCAGCCCACAGTTTTTTCAAGGATACACTTGATCTTCTTTGTCATTTTTATTCCATTTACGCTTAATTCCGTTGCTCATGTGTTCTTCAAAGTTATACCATACCAATATTTGCAACCATATGAATATAATAAATTGTTACCATCTTAACCATTCCTTTTCTTGACGTAACGTGATATTTCTACCACTATTCTCGAAAAATTTGATTATTTAAGTAGAAATACCATTCGCCCTTCAATTGATCAGCTAACTCCAATCTTCGAGCATCTAGCAATTCTCTTGGGAATAGATTGATGGAACAAAGGGATATAATAAATTGATAGGGTGCTGCACTAGAGCCATTCATTGTGTTTGAGGTAGCAAGTTTGACCCTTACATCCCATTTTATCGCAACAATAATCAATATAAAGAATATAATTCCTCAGATAATTTCCTTTACGCCTTACTTAATTTGTCGGACCGCTTATTAACTTATGGATGAAGAGTCGATATGTTCCATTCTGCAGAAAGAAAAGAAAATGCCGTAATTAGTCATAAATGGATCAAACAGACAGAAGTGGGATAAAACTTAGGATTTCATTCGCGGAAAGATACAAAATATATCAGTATTATAATTTCAATTAATGTTATAGATATTGGGATATATGAATAATATAGGTGTAATAGAAAATTAGGTTAATAATTATTTTAATTAGTAAGTGATATATTAATTAAATTAAATGCTGACATATGTAAATTATCGTTTGTATTATTGTGTTGTTTTTGCTATAGTGTACATTGCATAATTATTATCAGATTTGGTGGAGGAAGGAGGCCAATTCATACGCAATATTTAATCCATTTATTATAAACATTAATAATTATTACATATTACATTCAGTAAATAATTTAATGGGGATTAACGATGTAATCTCAGACAGTTGTTCTAAATCTGTTAGATAGATGTGCCTAAAACTCCTCATTATAATACACTATAACAAAAAAATCAGAGCACCAAGAAGGAGTTGTCCGATTGTGATATAATTTGGTGGATATGAAGAACATAAATAGAAAATGAAACGATTAAAATTTCAGAAAAATTCAATGATTTAAAGTTTGACCGTATACAAAAGGCGTCAAAGTCAGTAAGGCGTTGTTCCACCTCTGGCCTGGATGCAAGATGTCACCCGGCGTGGCATAGACTGATAAAGTTCACGGATGGTGTCCTGCAGAATGTCTTGCCAAATTGTCTCCAACTGTCGAGCTAAATCGTCAACATTTCGGGATGGTTGCAATCGCCTTCCCATAACGACCCAAATGTACTCTATGAGAGAGAGATCAGGAGACCTAGCTGGACAAGTAAGTGTTGGGCAAGCTTGAAGATAATTCATAGCAACACGTGCCGTGTGCGGCCGGGCATTATCTTGTTGAAAAGTAAGTCCGGGGTGTCGCAAAAGGAACGGTAACACAAGCGGTCGTAGAATGTTGTCTACGTACCGCTGCGCTGTCAGTGTGCCAAAAATGACTACCAAAGACGTAAGATATCTGCAGTCGAAATGCAGCAGAAATTTTGACCACAGATTCAGAATCGTTCCTTATATACACCTGCTGAATGCACAGTTCCGATGCGCTAGAGTTCCCACTATTTATTCATTGGACACGAAATTTTATGCATTTGCATGTTTTCTCAAAATGTCTTTGCATACGAAATTTCATTACAATCAGACAACTCCTTTTTGGTGCGTTGATTTTTTTTGTTATAGAGAATAATTTCAAGAAATCGATGCGTTAACCCATGAAGTGAGAAGCCGCATTAGCTTATGTACACATTGGAGGGATTTTTTCACGTTACAATCTCAGTATCGACGCTCTCTCAGTCTTCTAATTTGTTTCATTTAGACACTTTCAGCACTCATTCCGTTATAACATATTCTTACGAACATGTAAAACGCCTTCACCGGAATCTCTTTTGGGTCCTAGAAGGAGAAATCACCTTTACAGACAGACATTCCTATCACCTTAATTTTGGGTTGCCATATTTGAACACATGTGGCAGGGTTGCCATGCATAGTGTAATGGTTACCACAAATTAGCTTGCAGAACCATTTCTCATAAAAACTAGGGAGTAGAGCTGAATAATTTAGAAATTTTTTTATTTTAATAGCCTAGTTGAGCCGGCGCCTTTTCTGACCGCAGTGACTACGCCAGCTCCCGAAATATCGTAAACGAGATGGGGAATAGTTTTTTTTTTCTGGATGGGTTCTTTCTCGTTTTTCGAGATTTTAAAAAATCTGTACAAAAAAAGAAAACTACTGACTTTATCGAAAATCCGGGCTTGAGAGGCCCTTCGAAATCTATAACTTCATTTTTGAATGAGAAGATCGATTTTCCGCACACCCTTTTTTTATTCCCCTCCAAATGTAGCTTTTATAAAGATTTAATATTTTTTAAAATTTTCGCGTTTTCGAAAGTCTCGGAACCCTCTTCGGTTCGATACCAACGTTTAAAAAAATAACACGCGCGCTTCTAGGCCGACTAGGATCTTCGTTTTTGTATTTACATACAAACATAAGCGATTATCTTTTATATAAATAATGTCAACCGGTTTTAGGTGCATATAGACAATATTTTTCGCCAGGGTGGAAAAAAAATAACGGTTGCATAAACATACTCTGAAAACTGTTGTCCAAAGAAGTTGGAGCAACGTTGTTAGTGTAATGGCTCTGATTTTTTTAATCCTAACTAAGGATGCTCATTTATTTTTGAAATCATTTGAAATCGTTAATTTTGCTATAGCACTCCCCCACCCCACTGCAGAAGTGACATAAATTAATATATGTCCATTTACGGTTTAAGACTATACGAAGACAAGTAAAGTGAGCTTTATATTGAGAAAAACCGTCGCAACTTAGCTTCGAATATTTTTCGCTAAAGGGCAGCAAGTTTTATCTCTAAAAAAATGGATATGTTATTATGTTTAATTACGTATATATATATATATATATATATATATATATATATATATATATATATATATGTATATATATATATATATATATATATATAAAGGAAAAAATCTGACCTGTGCCACTTTTCCATACCATGTGAAAGACTGTTTCATCAGTGAAAATAGGGATCATAAACAAATTGAAGATGAAAATTGTTTAGATCAAAAATACGTTAATATGTGTCAAAATTTTTGATCACAAATGCAGCTAAATAAAGCATTACACAGACAGAAATAAAGCAGTGGTACTCAATACGCGGTTGGGTATCCTATGTATTATCATTGAGTTTTATCGTTTCTGTGATATGTCACAAATTTACATTTCAAATTTGATATAGGGTCCCCATTCACAATGTTCAATTTTCAATTCAATATAACTGGCTCAATTTTAAAGATACAGATTTGCGGTTGTTTTAATGATCTTGTTGCATTAAAAATAAAAAAATTCTATTTGACCAAATTTGTCTAAGGAAGTCGTATAAAAATTGAAAAAGTGTAACTTTTTGAAAATTAATGGGAGAACTATTTCATTTACGTAGTCTTATTTCCTACCTTACTTTCAACATTTTTGCAATTTACATTGTCCACTATCTCCAACAGGTAAAGAATTAAAGCTCGTTTCAATCTTTTTAGGACACCCTATATATATATATATATATATATATATATATATATATATATATATATATATATATATATATATATATATATATATATATATATATATAGACTGTTTTATTGAATTTGTCATGATGAATGAGCATTACAATTTAAAACTGCCAAACTACATAAAAATGGGAAAAACTCGAAATGTTGATGAGAATATTGATTTTGAAGTGTTACAACTCAACCCCAAGTGCCACGAGTCAAAATTTCAATGGAACAGCAATAATACTGAAACCACACAATCGACTTCCGGTTTTACAGAAAGTGTAAAAACTATATGAGACGATCTAATTAACGGTAGATTGGTATATTAAAATGACATCAAAAAATGAGGAGTTTAGGTGATTTTACAAAAGACGATTCAATTTTATGAAATTTTTTAATTTGTTTCTCCAGAAATTAATAAATGTTGTTGCTGCACTGTTTATGCAGGTGTGTGATATGTTGTTTTATTAACTAAGAATTTTTGTTTTGTTAGTTAGTACGAAGATTGGTTTTAGTTCACATATTAGTAATGCTAGCTTATATATCCTGAAATTTTGACCAATGCGTATTAGAATATTTTAATTCCGATATCCAGGTGGTAAATTCAAGAACTGGCCTTTAGGAATGTCAAATTATATTAATCTTCTCCGATATCTGTCCTTCTGGTCGGTGACGCTAAATTTGAATGTTCTAGAAATGTTTTAGACAGGTTTCAAATTTCGTTTCACACTTTATGTAATATGTTTCAACTTGTTGTCTGTATTCTGAAATCATATTAGAAATTACGAAGTTAAACGACAGTTTACAAATTATTTATAAATTTTAGGATTCAGTTTATACCTACAAATTTATTTTTACAGATTTAAATGCAATGCAATATTTATTAATTTTACAAGTCTCATTACCAATAAGAAATTTGGAAACGAGCCTTCATATGGTGGCAAATGGTGTGAAGACATTATTTTTTCTTTTTCTGTGTGTTTTTCTTTATCTGTACTTTCATTCTTTTTTGCATAGTTATTTCGTATCAGTCATAGGAATTTTTGGAAAAACATTAAGTGATATCTACAAAATAGGAAATGGAAATCTTTAGTGAACCCTCTATCCCATCTGGAATTCAATGCTGAATCAGTCATTATCTAAGCTGAAATAAATGTTAGAAGGAAAATGTTTGAATCAAAAGTAAATAAATAGAAGTGGAAGCTTTTAGTGCTTCTCCTACCACCTTTTAATTTAGTATTGAACTCATATCTGTTTTCATCTAAGTGTTAACTACAGCCAATCTTGAGAAATAATAGAGGTTTCAAGAAATTGTTTCGAACAGGAAGCAGAAATACTTAGTCAACTCTCCATTTCTCTCCACATTCTGATGCTGAATCCATATCAGTCATCATCTAAGCACTATCTATATCAGATTCTGAGAAATATATGTCTTAAGGAAAATGTACATTTTCGAATCGGAAGTGGAAATCCTTAGTGAGTCCTTTAATTCCCTTCTGAAGAATCCGAAGTCGAAATAAAACCGGACGTAAAAGTTCTTAATGAAATACCCAACCTCATCCAGAATTTGATGCTGAATCCATATCATTTATCATCTATAGCTAATCTTGAGAAATATGTTCTTCAAGTAAAATGATAATTGATCCGGAAAAGGAACTGGAAAAGCAAATAGAAATCCTTAGTGAAACCTCTTTTCCTCATTTTCTTCCAGAATTTGATGCTGAAGTAAAATCAGTTATCATCTGACCTGTATCTATTTCAAACCTCTGAAATAGATGTTTCATGGAAAATTTTTCGTTAAAACAATAGCATTGCAAAATTCTTGCAGCCAATTGTGTTATGAATTCATGCCCGTAGAAGTACTTAAATGTCATTATACTAAAATGTAAAGTTCTACGAAACTGTTCTTACAATACTGCTCTAGATATAATTATACAGACTTAAATATAATATAATTTTTATTGTTTTACAAATTTTGTTGCTGAATATTTTCGTACGTCTGTATGTTATAAAGTCACATTTGCAAGAGTGCTTAAATATATGTATACTAAAATATTGAATACATCATATGTAAAATAAAGATTTACTCTTTTCTCTTTAAGCTATAAATAAAAATACCACTAAATTAAAATGTTATTGAGATTTTTCTCGTAAAGTAATACAAGAACAAATAATAAACGAGCAATTGACAGAAAAATGTTCCTTTGAATTGTTTGAAATCTGAATAATAAATATAAATAGCAGAATTTTCATCAAAATTGAAACTTGCCTTGACACTCCCTTCCTTTGATATTCTTTAGATATTGATTCGAAGAGGAACCATCTCCCTTGTATTTTTCGAGGTAAGACAGAAATTTATAAGTCATGAACGTCATAAAAGAGAAATTCATTGAGAGGGAAAGACCATTTCATGAAATTCTTCCGAAATGTTCTTTTTATCATTTTATGAATAAACGGACACGAAATTTGAAGTCAATATCATAAAAAGTAGTATAATCATAAATACGAATTTTATGTTAAGAATACCAATATGTTTCTGTGACAGAGAGCGTTTCTTTCGTTTATATACGAACTAATGGAAACATTTACACTTTATTGATCTAGACTTTTGATCACGCCGGTACTTCAAGATTGGGGAGTTCTTAGAATGCTGCATGGATGTTTGTAGAGTCTCTGATGCAAGAAGCATAATAAATGTTTTCGTTGTCGTCGTAATACTTTTTAAAAAGAATATTCCAGAAGTTCTAGAAAATTCTGCATTCATAGTCGTTTAAAATAAACTATATATTGCATTTCTCATACATTAAATTTAAAATATTTAAATTTTATATGCTAATAATGTCGCAACAATAAAAAAATGCCCCTTTTGAGTTAGAAAAGCCAGTATCTGTTTCTTGAAATATAGTTTTTATCTGCAAAAGGATTTTAAGGTAAAACTAGATTGCTCACCTTGTAATTCCTTGACTGTTATTTAACTCATCATAATGTAACTGAATTGCTACCTTTAATAGAAGGGAACCTTTATATATGACAATTGCGAGTTTATAGTTTCTCTAGCCATGTTCTTATTTTAGGAAATCGGAAATTAGGAAATTATTTTGGTTCCGCCAAGTATGAATCCGTAGCTGTCAAGTATATATTATACTTGCCAAATCCTAATTTTCAGGGATCTGTAGTTCAGCTCCCTAGTAATACAAGATGCATGATTCTGATTCATCTATAATGGACTTACAATTGTAAAAAAAAAAATTACAAATGGTGCGTTTGCACCCTAGAAAAATAAATTTAAAATGATATTTTTTTAGATTGTCGTTTCTTTTGTTTTGTTTTGTTTTTGGTATTAACGGACCTACAGCTTTAACTACTGAATTAATTTTAATGACCGATTGCTCATTTATGTGTTCTGGTGGGAGGTACATATTTTTCAATTAAAATTTATAGATATATTTGATGTAAATTTCAAAAATCAACCCCCCCCCCCATGATATTTCGGTTGACATAAATTGTAGTGCTTGCTATGTTACTGTTGCATAATTTCTAAAGAGCCTTGCTGTCTCAACCGGGAATCAAACCCTGGATCTCCGAATTAGCCTGCCGACTCTCTACCGTTGACCTACTAAGAAAAAAATTGTAAGGTCTTATCGCCGAAGTTTGACTGTGCATTCTCCATCCTCTTAATGTCAGATTAACGGGCAACTGACAATCTGACTGACCATTTCCTGCTATTTTTACCCCCAGGTTAGCCTCCTGCTACAACTATTTTTACCCAAGTTAGCCTCCTGGTACAACTATTTTTACCCAAGTTAGCTTCCTGCTACAACTATTTTTACTCAAGTTAGTATCCTGCGCGTCGTTATCCTCTCAATTTGAAATCGGAGCTCAATCTTTCAGAGTCTTCACTAAATCTGTACTAGTCGTATTAGGGTCACTTACAGACCTCCGACATCTTTGTACTATTCTACAGGGTTGATTTGTTCGGGCGCCATTATAAAGAACCTTTCTGCCTCAACCGGGAATCGAATCCTGAATCTCCGAACTGGTAAGTCGACGCTCTACGGTTGAGCTACTAGGACGAAATGGAAGCTCTTATCGTCGAAGTGGACCCTGCAAATTATGCTGATAAATATTTCTACAAAAAGTACTGATATCTCACAAAACACCGCTTTATGGTAAAAGACAATCCACCAAGTACAAAAAGACGAAAATATCCTTTCAAAAAAGTTATGAAAACTCAAAATGGTTTGTGCCAGGTTCTTGCAGGGTCCGAGCTATATTATCAGATCTAGGGTATACTGCTGAAGTATCTTTACCCTCCTTCAAATCATACACAGCTCATTTTAGCCGTGGCCAAGTTTTTATAATTACAGTTATGCATTACAACTATCTATTAGTTGTAAGTCTCTTTAACTGTACTTAAAACTAATGTTTATTGATTTGGTTGTTTGTTTCTTGCACATTTGTTTGAAAAATGTTTTGGATGACTCCAGACGTTGTACTTTTTATTTGTTCCAATGCGATATCGTCAATGCTCCAAATATTTAATTTTCAAAGAAGAATCTATAATACTTTAAATTTATAACAGGTCTTTATTTTTAACTTTAATTTAACTCTTTAGCTTTAAATTTATACCATTGCTTCCAGTTTTAATTTATCTGAGTAACATTGCGACTTATTATTGTTTTTTATTCAAATACTTTTTCATTGTATTTACTTTTTCTATAATACATAGTATATGTAAAGTTGATCCTCCTTGACTACGAATCAAACATTTTTCAATGATGTATGTGGGTATGAAAACATTGAAATATGTCACCATGTATATTTAATTTATTTTACGTGTGAGTATATTTCCCTGAAAATTATTTTCTGAAAAACTTTTTAGTTCGAGATTTTGACGAAAAATACGTTTTGTGATCTGCTGAATACTTTTTGGACGCTGTAAGAAAGTAAACAATATACACATATATGTATACATATATATATATATATAATGTCTGTAAAGACTAGGTAAATCAGAGTCAAAGTACATATTGTTATGAAATTTCGTGTGTAGGTACATTATGTAATAAACTAGAATTAGATAAAATTGTTTGTTACATGTATTTAAAAAATACAAATCATTAAAATTTTTAAATTGTTTAAAACAACATTGCTTACGAATAAACACTGATAATTCTTTGAAAAATGATAGTAGTATAGGATATATTAAAAAAAAATGTCTACGCTATAGTTGTATAAATAGAATTGAAATAGTCTATATTAAAGTAAATCAGCCGAATGTATACAATATATCAGCGCGATTAACTTGCAACTTACTTAAGGAACATTTGTTTAATTTAACATTTTAGAAAATAAACAATAAGTTTTATATATTAAAAATGTCTTTAAATTTTAACAGACTGTCATGTTTGAAACTTAACTTCCTGATAAAATGTGATGTGACCATAACCTCATATTTACTTAATACACTGATTTGCATGACATTATATGTGCTCAAATACAAAACCATAACACTGGTTGCATAACAAAACACAGTTACAGTGATCTGACTTATGTCATAAGGCGTTGCATGCAAACTCAACTGGTAATTTCTTATTCACCCGTGAACTATAATTTTTCGGTCGTTGTCTTTCGTCAGCACAAGGCAGGCGATAAGATGACCAACGAGCACAAAATCGATAAATCGAGGGTTTTATAATTTTTATGATACAAATTAAAAAGAAGCCATTGAAATAAAATTAGCCATTGGGAAAAATTCTAAGAGGTCCATATTACAGTGAAACAATTTTTGTCATATAACATTGCTTTACAATATCGGTTCTTTCCGACTTGCAATGTTTTTATCATTTGAGATGCTTTGACTATATTTAAAGAATTTTTCATTTATAGTGAAAATAATTTTTCGTAGAAATTGAAGTGGAAAAAATATTATAATATTTCAATAAAATGAATTTCGAGAATAAAAGCTTTTACAGTGGCAAGGTATGCCTTAACAAAGAAACACAAATGACAACAATAAGAAATATAAAATATTTTAATACACTATTAAAATGAATACCTATATTATAAAAAAATATAAATTTTCTTAAAATTCCGTAGCATTCCTGCATTTATAGAATATGATTACGTATGGAATGTTTCGACTTTTTTAAATCCATGAAAAATGAGAAACGGCTGAAGTTATTTTTGTTTCCGAAAGCCTTTGCTGACGTGACATAAGTTTAATTGAGGATCAAAAATTTCGTTCTCATATGTTTTGTTGACTTAAGGATGTTTTGACGTTAGCCGAGAATTTCCAATTTCTATGGCAAAAAAGTTTTCATATTTGACGAAATAGGAATGATTATAACAAAATTTAAAGAAAAAGTTAACCATGAGAGTAGTTTTAAAATGAAATAAACTGAAATAAAAAAAATCACATTCTAAGTAGTCCAAGAACAGAAGAAAGTAATCGGGGAGGAAGAAAAGTAAAAACATTTAAGCTCTAGTTCCTTCTTTTGTTTAATTCCTTTGTTTCTCCTCTTTTTCATTAGAAATGGTTTCTCTTTTTTTTCTGTGAACATAGCTACGCAGCCCCATTATGCAGCGATTAAGAATTTTGCTTTTCTCTTTCCAAGCTTCACTTTCCTTTCTCTCTATATCCTCGCAACGATATTTTTGTTTCTATTTCTTGCTTTGGCGACCTCCAAAATACCAGGTCAATGATTTTGAAATGAGCGGTATTTCTAAAAAGAAAAATGAATCCAAAAAAGAGTGAAAAAAATTCCCCACGTTATTTTAGTAAGGATATTTTTGTGACGTACGGAGGGAATAGCATTAATTTTTTTTTCTTTTATATTTTGCTGGCTCCGTCGTTTAGAACTTCGCTCTCGTTATTTTTATTGTTATCGCTTGTGTTTCAAAGGTTAGGGGGTCTGGCGTTTCATGGAGCACTAACGTTATTGGTTTCTTTCTCGTTGCAACTATGAAATGCGATTGGTCAAGGGATATAACAGGGAAATATATCACATTCAAAGCTTTCACGTTCTCTTAATGGTTATAGTAATACATATATACTTCGAAATACATATTTCTTCAAAGAGAAAACAATTACCATGAGTGCAGTTTCAGAACTCATATTTTTCTTTAAATGCCATTTCAATGTTTACTTTTTTGATTTGAAAATAAGTCACTTTACATACTGTATAAAATATAGTAATAATTAACAAGGCCGTAAAAAATTATCTTTTTAGTGGAAAAAATGTGTATTGTTGCAAAATGAATTTATATATATATATATATATATATATAACATTTTTTGACTGAATTAAAAAAAATGTTTGGGACCAGGGACAGATATGGGGACCTTAGCGCATGCTTATCTAGAAATATTCTTCATGGGACACTGGTGTGCATTACTATGATGAGAAAAATATATGATGATTTTAAGCAGTAAACAGCTATGACCAGGTTTGAGAAAATAAGCTTGTGCTCAGAATGGTTTTGCTGCATTTCACGTTAAGTATAATTGATAAGTTTCAAACCCTTGAGCCCCCAGAACTTTATCGACGCTTATGCAAATACTCTATAGAGCGGTGAATTAAACTAACCTATATTCGGCAAAAGCGAAATTGCAGCACCAAGAAGGAATGTACGTAGCCATATGCAAGTCACAGTACCCGTAGAAGAGAGAGTCATGTAAATGATTAAAAGTACAAACAAAGGTATGCAAAAGAAACCTGTTTCAGTAAAGAATGTGGCTCCCATGGTGAGCTATATATGCCACTAAACGGCGAGATAAACTATCGATGAGACTATTAATGGTTGCCTGAGGTAATCCTTGTCAAGCAGCTTCCACTGCGGCACGCAGTTCGTTTATGGTATATACAGGTGGTCCCCGGTGCACCTGAAGTGCGATGAAGATCCACACGTATTCAATGGGAGAGAAATCTGGCAAGGCTGCAGGCCAGTAAAGTATATGAATTCAGTTCAGGCTGTTGATAGTTCACCGTGCGGTATGCGGTGTGTCATTGTCTTGCTGGAACACCCTACCTAGGATGGCTTGCCCCAGTGGTCGAACCACAGGCATCACAGCTACGTATCGATCCAATGTCAGATTATTTGCAATGTGCACCAGAGCTGTGCGCTGATCGAACATGATATCGCCACAAGCCATGATGCCCGGTGTGGGACCGGTGTTACTCTTGGTGATATGGGCTGACAAGCGGCATTTCCTGGGAAGCCGCCACCCCAGTCCACGGCTGTCATTCCTCCACAGGCAGAAGCGATATTCATTCGTTAATAATACCCGATGCCATTCATTTGTCCAGTTGCGATGACGACGACACCACTCCAGACGTGCATCCCTCTGCCGTGCGCTTAATGGCACCCCAGTGGCTGGCCGCTGTGCACACAGCTGTTATTCATGCAACTTGTTACGAATGGTTTGTGTGCACGCAAGTGCAACTTTTCATGGTGGAAGTCTGTTTCGGATGTCACTTGCCGTTGCGAACTGGTCTCGACAAGCCGTTCGGTGAATCTGCCGGTCTGTGCTCTCTGCCGTTCGTCTGTTCGATCCACTCCGTCTTTGGCGTGTTTTCTGATATTCCTGCGCCCATCGTGTCACACATCGCTGGATGATATTCACGTAGTGCCCAACACGCAAGGCAATTACAAGCATCGACAAACCCACGTCACGCAGCTCCAGGACACAGACTCGTTCCCCAGCCTTTAACTGCGGGTACACCACTCGCTGAGTCTTTGAGGCATCGCTTCTTTACTGTTTTGAAAGTTCAGCTGCTGCAAATCCTGGCTGATAGCATTTATGGGACGGGCCGTCTATTGATCTTTAACACCCAAAACTGGGTGTCACGTGACCTAATACGTAAGAAAACTTAATCATTTGCATATGATTCTCTCTTCTACCGGTACTGTGATTTGCAAATGTCTACGTTCATTCCTTTATGGTGTTTCAATTTCACTTTTGACGAGTGTATATATTCTACTTTCGGCATTCTAAAATGTAAGATAAAAGGTAAGATAATTTTATTTACGCTTTATACCAACCTTAATATACAAAATATGATTTAGTAAAATTTGAGCTTATTTTTACTGAGTACACGGATTATAAATATTTTTCTTTTATACATATGAAAACAGTTTAAAACTTTGAATGAAAAATTTTCGTCATTAAGTAAGTCATGCATAATATATACTTTAAAGTGTGTAAAATATTATGAATGTATCTTATATTTGCTTTTGCAATGGGAAGTAATTTTTATTTCTTAGTCACAGTCTTCGTGTTTACATTCCAGTGAATTTCAATAACTTACTAGCAGTTCCAACCTTAATAAATTAGGTATCTGGATTATGAAATGGCCGATCGTCTACAAAGCATTGTATCTTCCGAGAGTTAGTACTGTATTTGGACACATACTCTGCTCACAACAGTTACAGGCGCCATCCAATCAAAAAGCGTAATCAATCAGATAGTCATAAAGCGAGACGGAAGTTCAACAAATCCTTGAAGAGAATATTCATGCACTGCAGTGAGTGCTGTTGAAGTTAGTTTCTTTGTAGGCTACACAACTCTGTCTCTTTTGCTGGAGGGTCTCAGACTTTCCTCCTCCAAATCTGGTTGGGCCTATTGTCGGGTTAAGTAACATCATGTGCCTGACCGATAATTGTGTCACGCTCTTTCTATGGAAAATGCAATAAGCTTAAGGGAATTTTGTTAACTCATGCGCCATCACACATATTTAAATATCAATCATGGCACCAGACGGTCGAATCCATTAATATTTCTACATTTTATTAGTATTGCCGAACCGTGCGATCTTTTGATACATATTACAGTTTATTGTACTCAATTTATATTCATGGAATTTTGCTAGATCTGGCCTCCATTATCTGTTAACATATGCGCTGTCACAAAATATCTAATAAACAATTGTCCACCATGGCGCCAGACTGTTAAATACATTGTTATTTCTGCATATTATTAGTATTGGCAAAAAATGTGATCTTTGATACACAGTACAGTTTAGTGTACCTAATGTAGTGTACCTAATGTCCTTCTTGTAGTTTTGCTTTTGCTAGATCTGGCCCACCGGCAGTTAAAGACATAAGTGATGAAATAGAGTTGCGTCCGCTGATACCATTGTTCCCAATGCTTTGTTGCAGAATAACATAAGCACCAGATAAACTTCTGGATAAAACAAAGAAACTATCTGGTTTTGAAAAAGATTATATATAAGTTAATAAGATATAAGTTAACGATTGTATATATAGATAATGTATATAATCTTTAAAGATCTTATTAATTTATATAATCTTTATCTAAGTTAAAGATAATTGATATTTTTATTTTATATATAATATTTAACTTATAAGTTCACAATTTATTTTTATATGAACTTAAAATGTTACACAGAAAAACAAAGTAAAAATAATAACTTTACATATATTAGACTTTAAATTGACAGGTTATCACTCTAGAATTATGATTCAGCTGTCATTAGAATAAGGATCAGCGCGTTTTGTAAGAGCTATTGATTGAATTATATCTATTCCTGATTCTAAAACATATCGGCACATTTATGCTGAGAAAAGTGTTGCACAGTAGTTACGCCGTCTAAATGAACAACATATAACGAAAAATTAACATTAAAAAAAACTTATTTTTTGTGTTTTCCAAACAGCTTAATAGACATAAAGCATACTTCATTCTGCAATATAAGCGTCAAATGTAAAAACGTAATTGCCAAAGTTAATCACGGAAACAAACTAAAATCAATATCATAAACATGCAGCATAAAACAAAACAAAACAAAAAAAACACCATTATGCCACTTTTTTATTTTTCCCATCAAATCTAGTGATTGCTTTTAATTACATATTCAATAAATTATCTCTAGCATGGTAATAGAAAATAATCAGAATACCATATCTCTAATACTTTTTCTTTTTTTAAAATTTAGTTGAGCTCGTAATTGTTCTCATGCGATTTTCTAAATTCTTTTTGCCATTACACGAAGCCAACAATTAACAAAATTTTTCAGAGGATTTAGAGTGATTAATCTTACTGAAAAAATAAAATAAAATGCAACTTCTTGGTTTCATGCAATCTTTTGTTGAAAAAAGAAAGAAAATTGAACTGCAGTGAGAGTGGAAAAGCATTATAAAGTTTCTTAAAGGGGTTGAAATAAAACACTAAACAAATACCTTAGGATTCTTCTTCAAAACATTAGAAAATGCTCTTTATTTTTACAAGATCTTTGGCAAACATAGAACATTAAGAGAGTTTTCATCTTATTCTTTACAACTTTAAAGTACAAATTATCCAGAAAACATTTCTTTTAGAGAACATTTAAAATATTTTGAAGGAAATGGATTATTCTTTTTAAAGAAATGTTTTTTATACTTTCGATGAACTAAGACATTAGCATGGGCCGAGACCGTAAATGAATCAATTTATTCTGAACAAAACCGCCAAAAATTGCAAACTTGCTATCAAACATAATTGAAAACACGTCATTTTGTAAGAATTATTTCCTTTTCAAGAGAAAATCTTTCTACCCAAGATGCATTTGTGTTATTCAGGTTACAAGAACACAGGTGATGACATGTATCACTTTCTGTAACAAATGGATGAAAGGTAATTGTGCAGATCGGTTTCCACGCAATTTATCATTTATATGATATTTTATACTTCTTTATGTACTATGAAAGTATTGTATCAGGTTATAGTATACAAGAATCATGCCTTTTCCAACATTTATTACTATATGTACAATGAAAAGTAAAATCTATGTTATGTTCAGAATTAGAGAAATATATCCATCTTTCTATATCTGTTTTATCAGAAATTCAAATACTTCCACAAATATAAAATAAACATCGACAATGTTGGTATTTATATAATAACTAGCCATTTCACTCACGCTTCGCGCGATCGAAAAGGTTAGTGGTCATTAAATGCGACACTCTTATTCAAAGTTGTTGATAACTTTTTCTGAACATGTAAAAACCCTTTCAGATTTAAACATAAAAATAGCAAACAGTTTTTGTTAACATACTAAATGGGGAAAATATATTGAATCGTATTAGCGCGCGAGACAAAATTATTTAATTGTATAAATTTTTGATTGGCAGTGAAAGAAGTATATAAAATTGTGTTTCAATTGTTACCGTGTCATGAGTATTTCGAATATATTTTCCATAAGACGAAATAATTATTTAATTATTGGGAATCAATTTTTAACAATTAGGCAAGTACCCATTGAATTTATAAATCCGGGCAACTCTAAATTGACAATTATCAATATTAATAGCATCCGAAATAAGCAATATGATCCATATATTAAATATTTTAAAAATTAATTATTCAGTTTGGCGTTATTTTCATTAATTAAGCGTAATTTTTGCAATTTTGACAATATTTTTATCAATTTCGCCAAATTAGTTGACGAGTTTGCCAAATCCATCACCAAGCGTTACAGACAGACTGATAGAAGAGCATTTCTTATACATAAATGACTATTATCGAATTGTTGGGCGTCAAAATACAAAACTATTACCTAAATCATTTTCTCTCGTGAATGGAACGAACTAGATCCATGAGAATAATTTTGAGAAATTTGTAGCATAATATTACATGCGAAAAATGAACTTATTCCGCAATGGTAAATATTTTTTTTAATTTTATGTAATTTCTTGATAAATATACTTGTAAAACGTGCAATATCTCGAGAATAGTTCATACTAGCGTTTAAAAGCTTGTGTCTTTTGTTTTTTAATGGCATGAGATATGATAATTTATGTAATATTATTGAAAGTTCTGAGTTTTTAGTGGTTTTTCGGATTTCTTTTCGAAAATTTAGGAGTCTTTCAAGCATTTTATTGCGTTAAAAATTATTAGCTTTCCAGTATTCCCCGATTGTAATATTTGTACTACATTTCTTTTGAAACGCTCCATTCGTTCGTGAGTTATTGCACCCACAGTATCACGGATACACGCACATACATACATACATAGAGACATCATCTCAAAAATGTTATATTCGAGTTCATGGATGTTTGAAACGTGCTTTTCCGTCGAAAACTCGAATTCGAATTTTCAACCCCGTCGCAATACTTATACATTATGCTATGTACTACTCTGTGCATTATGCTATGTACTACTCTGTACATTATGCTATGTATGTAGTCAAAGTAAACATAACTCAGTTTTTAAGAGTGTTAGTTTTCATGTTTTTAACTTGCTGATAGACTTAAATGCTAGTAATTGAATAAGCCACTAACAAAATATCTGGGCCTACTTTTAAATAAGACGATATGATGCTGTCGCTATGGCTATTTCTGCACTTTATGTACGGTGAAGTATAACTATTTTAAATAATATAAAATAAACTTTGAATTATTCATTAAAATAAGTAATTAGAACATTTTATTTGGAAATTAGATGAAAAAGAATTTTTCATATTTAAAAAATAATACTGCGTATCATATATGGAATATCCACCATTTATCCGCTGCTACTGGATGTTAATGAATTATACTATGATAAAAAGTGGAAACGTGTTCCTTTTGCAAATGATTTATTAAAGTGCCCACTGGCCATTTTTGGGCGCAATGAAATTATTTTGATGAGTTGGCTAACTTTCATTTCCTGAAATGAATGATGATTTATTAGAAGTAAATCTAATAAATCCCAAAATTTGAAAGCGAAAGATCATTTTTGTAAAACCAGATGTGTTTTTATTCCACCATGAACAACATTTGACCACGAATAGCATTTGATGAGCTGCATTTACGTTATATGTTAGAAAAGCCATAAACACTTATGGGTCGTTTTTCAATAACATTTGACTGGAAGCTCGAATGCAGTAATCTGCAATTTAAGTTGCTGTAATTTGGACACCATCGCTTTAATTACTGGATGAAAGATGGCTGAAGACTCAAAATAAAAAAAAAATAACTAGAAAGCAGGCATTTGTCAGTTAAGTGACGACAATTATTTCGAGGACATTATAACTCCCCTTTTTCATGTCAAACAGTATGCGCCCTTAACAACCCAATGGTTGTTAATGGCGTATAATGATTTTGCGTTTCTGTTCATTGCGCAAATTATGCAATGTTCAACACGTCTCATGCAGTTGGAGGTATGTACTGGCATCTATAATTTTATGAGTTGAGTTTTGGAAATATTTTATATTCGGCAAAACAAGGCCGATCCCTACTGTGGTCTAATAATGCTATGATTCTGGTTTCACAATGACACGAGTTAGGTTTCCAATTGCTAAGAATTAATGAATAAAATAAAAATGATGTTGCAATTGATAACGGTAATATTTTAACTAATAACATCAATTTTAAAATACTTAAATATTGATTTTAAAAAATCTGGCCTAAAATTTATCAGGACAATATGTACAAAAATTCTTGTAATTTTGATAATAATTAGCAAGTCAAGATTTTATTCGATGGGGAGTTATTTTTTCATTTATGTTTGTTGGACTCTTGGATGAGAATCCAAATTAAAGGATTTATTTGAGGATCGTATACTAGATGTGCAGTCAACGGAGATCTACGCTCTCGCGTAGCTGGCACATAGGATATTACGAGGGTCGACTGAATACAATTCAGAGCTTTTTGGAAAAGCATATGGTTTTTTCCGAAAGCGGCAATAAATGCAATACATAAATGCAGCATACATAAAAACAGTTCATACATAAAAAAATAAAATGAAGCCATAAATTCAAAAGTCTGAATAACAACATTTGGTTTGTAAGTGCCATTTGCAAATTAGTGACTTTCCGAAAACTGTTTAATAATTTTAATAAGCTGACGTGCCATAATTTTTCTTCAAAATGTCTAAACACCGTTTTCTGTAGAAAAGAGTAAAGCGAGTACACACACGTTTCTTTAAAGTTCCAACAATACAATGAAATCTGTAGAATTTTATCCCTTCTGCCTTCAATTCAACCTCTTAAATATGGACTAAGTAGACAATTTTCGTCCTCCAAACTTGCATACTGAAGAAGAGGAAATTTAAAAGTGAGCCATTCATCTCAACCAAGTTCCTTAATTGGAAAAAGCTTTCTTCGCTACCCCATTTAAGGCGAAGTACTCTAGATAATAAAAGCTGAGATGGTTTCAAATTGAGGCGGTTGCGACACCGAGCGTAAATTACTTTCACACTGAATACTATGTCCGTTCATCAAATGAAAACTCTTCATTCCAAAGAATGTTTCTGGTTTAGTTATAATGAAATGATACTGGAGATGCGATTACAAGGGAAAGCTTCGTTACATCTTCAAATGCATAATGATGAGTACTTGAGATGATTCAGTTTGCATGGAACTCCAGGTTTCTTTTTGTGTCCTTTATACTAATTGAGGGATTAAAGGTGCGAAGACAATGAAGAACAGAAAAAAGTAATTATTCTTAAAGATGGTAATTACTATTTTTTATCGCATTTCTACCACAATTTGCGAATAAAGCTTTATAAATAAAGAACTGTGGAAGAAGTTTTTGTCTCTTAGAGATGACGCAGCATTGTGCAATATCAAATCGGAAAATACTGAGAACTGTTTCAGATTTTTATTCTGTTTGTTTTTTAATAGAAATTGCATGCAGTTTGTTTTTATAATAATGGTTATACATTGAGATTAAAGATTATTATTCTTCATGTTTAAGGATTAGAGGAACAATTAGTTTCAAATGATGAATAAAAAGTATTTCGTTATATTTCCTACATTACACAATAATGGCAAGTATTGCGATGGGGTTAAAAATAAAATTATCGGATTTGAATGGATCTACATGTTTTGAGTATCCCTAAATACGAATCAACAATGTCTAAATGGTGCCTCCGTTACTGTAGGCAGAATATTTCTCTATCGAATAGAGCGAATCGAAAGAAATGGGGTGCAATTATTTCAATAGATAAACGTCAGAGTCAGGAATTTTGAGAGCCTTCAGAGAAAGGATCTCAAATTTTTAAACATTTTTATTAAAAAAAATATATATAAAAAATAAAAATGCTAGAACATGTTACAGTTATAGCCATTTTATATGCAGTTTTTGATTATCGAATAATATCATTTTAAAGAAATAACCAACAAATATGCTATGTACCATAATTTTTGGGAACTTTTATGTATACCTTAAAATGCAGTCTTACAGGCATTGAATTTCCTAAAGATCAAATTGAGGTTGCGCTATATTACAATAGCCCAGCTCATTTTTATAGAATTAGTCAAAAGAGGACGTTTTCAAAGTCCGCGATTCTGGCTTTCTCTCTTTATATAGTTTCTGTGAATATGCTTACAATGACACTAATTGAAATATGTATACTAAATTTTATGAAAATCGCTTAATTATTTCCAGATATATCACATGCGGTGAAAAGTACAGTTTTTAATATCTGGCTCGTTATAATTTCTAAACATATTATGATTTTTCCATTTTATATTAAAAATGGGCCATATCTCCAGAACAACGAATGTTGTAACACTCTGTGAATATTGCCCCTTGTTTTGAAACACAAAATTACATATTAAAACAGTATTCATAAAATAATTTTTAACATAATTTTTTTTACAATTATTTCAAATTTTAAAATTTTTCTTTCGACAATTAAGGGTCTTTATCTGTTACAAGCTTCAAGAAAATCGATGTATTTAACTTATATCGATTGAAGTAATTGTACCGAATTTTATTCAGTTTACTTAATTTGTTCAAGTGTTATCGTGCCCACAGCTCGTAGATAGACAAACAGTTATCATTGGAAAAATGGACTAATTTTCAGAGATGCTCAAAACATGTATATATATCAAAATCCGAGACTAACCATCCAATCAGGCTCCACCATGTAAATTGTACTCCCCCTTGTAGACATTTATCACGGTCCCCTTCACATTTTGTCCCTTTTTTGTGAATATTTTTAGGTATCCTTCTTCCTCAAAATAAAATATCGGGCCCTGAGGTCCTCCCAGGAGCCCGGTCCTACTACTCGAGTGGTATTCGTCTCTTCTATGCTCGGCGTTGATCCCATCCCAATATTTTCCCTTTACATTTTTTATGTGTTGTAGACAAAATTGGGGAGTTTACTTGGCCGTATTGCGGAAACTGTAAAGTGAAAATTACCCAAATAATAATATTTAAAAATTTTATAGACAAAATATCTCGATAAATAAATCTTAAAAATACTGAGTCGTAAAACAGGATAAAATATATTTTAAAAAACTTTGGATCAATATGAATGTTTAACCGTATACTAATCAAAATACTACTGTTGAATATAAATATAAACACTGCACGTTGCACTACAAATATACGTGCCATTCATGTAGCATGTCACGTCTATATTACTTTGAGTTTAACAGAGAATAAACATTCAAAACCTTTAAAGTTGAATATCATTACAATCCCACACTGACATTCCCAAACAAAAATTTAAATCCCTTTTCTCTAAATTGTGAATGTTTCGTGTCACTTTTCTGAGATTTGCGACATCTTGAAATGCCGACGTTCGTATTTCTGACATCCAATAATGGTAGCGTTTATATGTCCCTGTTAAAATGAGAGGAAAAGAAACAATAACAGTTTATTTGCAATTTTATAAAGGTACATAAGAAAAAAAGTTTTTGCATTATAAAAGTATAATTAATACACTACGACTGGAGCGTGAATTGTATAGGGAAGAGTGGGGGGGAGGGGGTCACTTTTTAGTTTCTGATTTTCATAAATATTTTTCTTATACTTCTATCTTAACAAAACACATATCTCATATTCATTGAACACTTCCGCATAAGATAAGATACTTCAAATGTCTTATTGTTCAAATATTCAAGATTGGTATCATGTCCGCATTCAATAGATGAAATCAAGGACAAAGCATTTTAAAAAACGAAAGGTCTTTTATTTAACACATCCTAAAAGACGTACAGCACACATATATTAAAAACTGCCAGAGTGCTTTCGGACGTATATACGCCCTTCATCTGTGGCTACATGAATAGTAAAAACATGGAATGTTTATATATAGAGATACCAGTTTAAAGCAAATTTGCATAAAATATAAAATGGTAAATTAATTTATTAAAAATAATACTAGAAATATACACGGAAATTACAAAATAAGTTTAAACGCTTATGAATTTAAAAATATTACAAGAAAAGAACTAAAACAAATTTTAGAAAAACATCAAGCATGACATTCCTGAGAATGACGTCACAAATAACTTTTAAGAGGTTTGAATTGCATAGAGTTGAGAATGAGTCGCCAAGCAAAACTTAAAATTTGAACAGGATCAAAATTACAAATTGGTTCACGGTAAATATAAATAAAGATGGATTCATAAAGAAGAATACTACGTGGATTGTTATAACGAATCAAAAGGAAAGTTTTTTTCAAAAACGAGAAGAAATTTATCATTAACCACAAATTGAGCAAGAGCCGTAGAAAGTTTACCAGATTTGACATCGCGAGCATGTTCTGCTAAACGGATGCCAATAGTACGTTTTGTTCTACCAATGTAAATTTTATAGTCACCAGCAGTGGGTAACAGGGGATAGGAACTATATATAAACATTCTATGTTTTTTTACTATTCATGTAGCCACTGATGAAGGGCGTATATACGTCCGAAACCGCTCTGGCAGTTTTTAATGTATGTTCTGTACGTTTTTTAGGATGTGTTAAATAAAAGACCTTTCGTTTTTTAAAACGTTTTGTACTTGATTTTGTCTTATTGTTCTTTTTATATATCTTATCAAATGTCTGTCTATTCTTTTCAAACCCCTTCTATTGTCCCAAGGTGCCTCACCTGGTGGCAACAATGCCTTTAATGAATAGGATATTATTAACTGCCAGCTTTTCTGATACACGTTTTAAGTTATATTACCCAATTTAAATAACTTATACAATAGACACTGAATACAATAGAACTGTAGCAGAAACACAATTTTATGTAATGCACATGGATTGAACTAACAGTGAAAAATCTGGAAAACGAAAATCTAACATTTTAACAGATGTAAAATGTATAATCTTCTTGACTCTTAAATTAAACATCTATAACAAATGAAGCTCATTACATACAGCAGTCGCTGTAAAACAATTCCATCACGTGTCCTAAGTTGTCCCATCTGGCCAGATTCTTCCTAAAGGCTTTTATTTTTTTAGGTTTAATTCTACAATGACCATTTTGCATCGAATTCCGCCATAAACATCCCTGTTTCTTTGATATGTAGTTTTATTTAAATAAATTAAATTCTAATCCCACGGGTACTGTCTACAAAATTTGTATTAACTGTTTTAGAAACTAAGAAAGTTTGATAAATTACTACCTAATTGCAGAAGAGCTTTAAATACATAGCAGCAAATGCACAGGAGAGTATTATAGTAGTACATGAATAAGTTTCTATTTTCAAATTTACTTTTAAAATATAGTATGTTCCAAGGTGCCGCACTAAAAACAAAAACACAAAAAATATTTCTTTATTGGAAAGGAAAAGCTGGGAACAAAAAAACTCTTTTAGAAATCTCAAAACATTCCGAGACATGTAACTGTTTAACAGAAGGATACTTGACTCACATAGCCTGAGATTGATGGCATTCTCAGAGATAGAAACGCAGACATTCTACCCATAGAGGACTTTCCGCGAAGTACAAGGCCTACATGTGGCCAACGACTTACTCTCAGGCTTTCATGAACCATGTTTGAATTCCTGGTACAGGTGAAGAGCTCTAATAACGTCATTTACCAGATTGAACTGTACATATATTCAAATTTTGAGGTGGCAGTGTCCTTGTGCAACTGTTTCTCGTGGTGCTGGTTAGGTCTATTGACAGTGGTGAAGACAACTGCTAATTGGGAGCTTACCCGGACATTTTAGACAATTCTGTGCTTCATTAAAGAATTAAGTCATACTATTATCACCAAGACAACGCATTATGCCATAAAGCATGCGTTATTGAATCATTTCAGAAAAACCAAGTCTATTGTTTCAACCAATCTTTACAATTTCCCGATTTGAATCCGATAAAATACTTGTGTGATGCGCCACACAGGCGCCTGTGTTAAAGCGCCACATTAAGAAATTAGAGAATTGTCCTGATTCTACAAGTGAAATGAAAACATATAATTCAACTATTTACTGAAATTAGTAGAAAACGTGCCCCGATGGCTCGAATAATTAGGGCCAATGGGGGACTGACAGAATGAAATAACTTATAGTTCTTTTGCATATGTCTGATATTTGGTGGCTTTTGAACATGTAATGTATTTTTGAAACAAGATCATTAAGTCATAATCACAGAACACACATATTGGGGAATTACTAAAGCTTAGAATCGTGATCCCAGTGCAGCGATCAGCTGATTGAAAAATTAAGAAATTAAATATCAGTGATTCTCAAACATTTTAAACTCGCCGCACATTGTTTCTCAGTGTGGGATACTACGCCGCACAAGTACAGAAGGCGGTAGCACTGCGTTATAGGCAAAACCTCTACCTAGGCCTACATTGGATCCTAAGTATACGGTGTTGGATCTAGAGGAATGATCATTTGAGATATATTGTAGGCCTATCTTTTATTGAGTTCAGTGAGGTGAATCGTAGTTTGAGAAATGTCTTGAATGCTCTCGATTTTTAGCAGAGAGAATATAAAAATGTCAGCAATCAGCGCGTATTGATAAGTTACGTTGTTATGAAATGTCCTCTTATTTTACCATTTCACTAAAAATACGAGTATATGTATTGTTTTTCTGGAGACACAACCAAGCAAGTTCTCGGCACACTAATGCGTCGCGGCACACCTTTTGAGAATAGCTGATATGGGTAAATCTTATAAGGAACTTGAATAAAGTATATAAGTACAAACAACACATTAAAGCAGCATAGGTAATACATAATTAGGTAAATCTTACTTAATAAGGGAAGATATCTGTTTGGGCAGCGTGTAGCGGGGAATCAAAGCTTCGGTGTTATATTTTTTTATTAGTTTGGTATTTGTGTTTTAGTTACTACTATATGTCTTAGCCAGATTAACAATGATTCTGGCCGATATTCGCACAAATTGATTCCTTTTCATAGAGTTTCCGTCTTAACGACATCGGGAAGATTGAGAAATTTCACTTTGAAACAAAGTATGAATGGATTTCTATGCGATTATTAGTCGATGTTTAGTGAATTTTTAATACTTTTCTGGCGTTTTAAACTTCATCGATTTTTATATTACGATATACAGAAATTGATTTGCCATCCATCGTTTATTTTTATTTCAGCTCTTCTGTATAATATCACAGATTACTCTAGAAAAAAATAATTCCATAAGCCCATCCTTTAACTAATTATAAATTTTTTATCTGAGGCATGTTTTATATCCAAATTTAATTACCTTTACCTTAAATTATTGCCCCAAAGTTCTTGGTTTTTATTTATAATTTGCTTCACTAACTGAACTTTTTGAACCTGTATCAAAAAATTTAATTTGATGGATTAAATTTCCCTAAATACTCCAATTAATACCAAATTTATGGCCGTCATTTAAGATTACTCATTTAACAATACAATTGAATCTAACCAAATCTGAATTCTTTTTCACATTTGCAGCCTAGAAATGTATTTTTTTGCTGGAGTGAAATGAAAATACATGAAATACATTCCTTTCCAGCAATATTCGCTTAAATGTGTTTAAAGTTCATTTCATTCAGATATGTTAATTCCATCGAAGTGAAACAAACTCAAAGAAAGAGTGAAATATTAGTCTCTAAAAGAGTTACTTTATACGAAGAAATTTCTTGGGGAAGTTATACGCATGTAAAATCTCGATTCTAGGTGGAACTTGCGCATGAATAATTTCTTTAAGTCAAGTGGAAGATTCACTTGGAAGATTTAAGTATATGTCGTATCGAAGAAAGTTATTCAAATGATGTTCAATATAAATTATATCTCAAAAGAAAGAAGATGGTCATAGCACAGTATTTAACTTGATAATAAATGGAACAACCTATTCAAATAAAATACGTTCACTCTAAAATTATTTTTTATTTGATGCATAGAAATACTTATTGCTGATTAATAAGCGTTTAAAACGAATTGTATCGCATACAATACACGCAAAAAATGTGTATAGAATACATACAAAATGTATGTAACCCATACACTAGAGTTCCTCAAACTATGGACTGCGGGCTGGATCTGAGCCGCGGAATTTGTTTTTCCAGCTGTTGAACGCATTGACAAAAAATAACGAAAAAATTACTTTTAATGAAGACCGAAATGATGCTTTGGTATGCAATACACAAATTCCTACATAATCATTGTTTAAATTTAAAAAAACTTAATGAAGAAATGAAAACTTTATATAACTTTTGTTATATTCTTTTTTTCCAGAAAGTAACTATAGCTCTGCGAAGAATGTTACAAGAAAACTGATTTCCATATTAAAAATTATTTATATATGAGTCCTTCAGATTGAAACATATACAATCAAAACATCAATCAATATTTACTAATGACCCTTTAAAAGATTTTTGTTTTAATTTATGTTTCAGATTTGAAACAAATATTAAAAATATTCAGACATCAAAGCAGGCCTAAAGCAAACGCTTTGCTCTCATTAATTGTTTTTCATGTTTTGTGCCATTGGTTAATAGTCAAGTTTTCTCTTTGTGTTCCATTGTTTCCTAGAAAAACCTATCTTACATTTATTAATTTATTGCTGATACGAATATTTTTCTAATTTGTTTGTTCTCCTTTATTCCACCAGAAATTAAAATTACACCTATTTATGTTTAATTTTGGTTATAAACTGTGTATATACATATATAGAATCATGCATGCTTTTTTTCGATCAAGCCCACCTAGAACTTTCATTACTCTAATGCAGCCCTCCCGTTGAAAATTTTGGGAACCTCTGATACATGCATTTTATGTGAAATATATGTATATATCTTGTACACAAACAGTACAAACAAAATGTATTTACCTCATAAAAATTAAATATATAAAAAATGCATGCATCCTTTAGACATATAATGCATACGAAATGTATACAGTGCATTTTAGCATAGTTAACTTCAACTTTCGAACTTAGGCTATTGATTTTAAACATATACTTCCAATTAAAAAGTTTGTTAAAACTAAATGTACATATTTTCATCATTTTGGGGTGGGTGAATTATTTTAAAAATAGGGAAGGAGGGGGGTCTAAAGTTTTAAAATGTACCTTGAGAAGATAAATTCAATCATAAAATTTGCTCAGTGAGTAACTTATAGAAAGAAAAAAACTCTATGTAATTGTCTGCAATTTTTAGAAAGGTATTTACAATAGAAAGAACAGACTACCAAAATAAGCTAAAATTGGTATTGGATTTTTTTTCGACTCGTTCTGTAGGGGCTGACTACAAATTGAAACCAGATTTTGGATAAAACGTGCCTACTCAATTTCATTCGCAGCTGACTTCGGGTTTGTAGGGAAATAATTTCCGAATTTTTATTAAGCCATAATTCACCGAATATTTCAAGATAATTGCACAGTTTTTTCTTTAGTTGAGACTTTCTTCTTCAACTAGTTGCTACATAGAACATTTTGTATTTGAACCTTTTACAAGAAAACAAAAATAATTTTAGACCCCCCCCCCGTATTTTTATGAAAATACCACCTACCGGAAAAATATATGATAACATTTTGCATTAAATTTCAAATAACTTTCAATAGGGAAATATTTTTCGGAAACTAATTGCCGAAGCTCGAAAAGTGGGGACAACTGTGCTTAAATAATTTTTCTGTCTGTTCAGTTTATAGCGGGAAATCTAGGCATTACATGACCATGGAATTCTGTGCATACATACTCTGGGACCCGAATAGGTGCACCTCGGCTTTATTTTTTTTTTAATTTAGAATTAGTTTTTGTGGCGCATTAAAAACAAAAACAAATTTTAAAGTAGAATTTTTAGACTTATATTTTAGTAAGATTATTATTAATGCGTTGACTACACTTAATACCACATCTTAAGAATAAAACATTAAAGTTTAATTATTCTTAGTTGCGTTGATTATTTAATAATACCTCTTTAACTATCATACAAGAATTAAGCAAAAACATAATATTAAATTGATTTATCTGAACATGGCCGTAAAATCGTATTCGTGGAACTCATTAAATTATGCGTTGTGCCGCTGATAACCCTCCAATTTTTATCTTTAGTGCAAGTTCTGTAAAAGAATATTAATTAACATATTACTAAATTAATTTTACCATTTTAACTTTAACAATAAATCATTTATTAACAATATAGATCATTTAATTACTCAATTACAACAATTATTCCTCTCATTCGCGCCGGAGAGAGACAATGTGAGACCAATAGTTAAAAATGCCTAAAATGTATTTAAGACCTTCAACAATATTTAATGGGAACATACCTTCACTTTCGGTTTTGGTCATAGACCACAATTCTTGCATCAGCATATCGTACCGGCCGTAACTGTATGTGTTTGGCTCCAACTCGTACTGCTAATTGGACTGCAATTGATCTAGCCATTCTTTTGGAATCTCTACGGAACACACTACAACACTTGCGCAACACTTCTCAACTGCATCTCTCTACTGAGCGGTCTCATGAAAATACTCGGGAATAGTCATGGTATTTTGCCCTCTTGCTTCGGACTTTATCAACTACTTTATCACTTGTTTCATAACTCTTTACTCGTATTCTCGTAGAAGTTGTGTAATATCATATCGTGGTTGCCGCCTCTTTTTGCCTGAAGTCTGACACACCTCTTTTGTTCTTATTGGTAGCCTTCAGGGCGAAGCTATAAGCATCTTCTCAATTGGTCAACCTTTTACCCAATGTCGTTTCTTCACCTTATCCTTAGAGTCCTTCGACCAACAGCCTTGACGCCCCTAAATTTATGATTTCTGTTGACTTTTGGGTCAGTGTGTTGTAAAAACTGGCGTTATTTCGTCTGAAGCATTGTTTGGTATTGCAGCAAATCATAAATATTGAACATAAAATTGTCTCACCAGAAACCGGTGTCAGATCTATTTCTGGTCTCACAGTTTTTTAGTTATTTTATGTTTTTGTCCGATTTAGGCCGATAATTGCACATATTGATTCCTTAGTGACCTAAAATATTATCACAAAGATTTTATTCTGAGATCGTCGGAAAGATAGAAAAGTTTTCTTTAAAACAAATTTTGAACAGAGTCCGTAAAATGAGTTTTAATGATTTTTTTTATGATTTTTAATGAGTTTTAATGATTTTTTAAAAAATATATACACTTTGTGCGTTTTTAAATCTCTCCGATTTATATATTACGATATACAAAAGTTGACATCCTATCCAAAGTTCATATTTTAATAGCAGCTTTTAAATATATCATAGACTACTCCAGAAAAAAGAATTTCATATATCCGTCTGTTGATTAATTATAAATTTTTAACCCAGCCATATCTTTGATTTTGTTAATAAAGCTAGCAGTCAGCTGACCCCTCGCCTCAACGTGGTGAGGGGTCGAAATTTACAGGGCAAGGAATTCGGTTTGTTGAGGGGAGACAGGGATTTAACTTTCTCTCTTCCGGAATCTGGAGATATCCTGTCTGAGATTCTTTGAGGTTTTGAGTTCTTCAAGATTTGGAGTATTGTGTTATCTGTATTAGTATTATTTAAAAAGTGGGCGCTTATTTTGCGGTGGTCAATTTATAAATTCGTTTAATTGTACTGAGATTGTGGAAATTGAGATTTAAATTGTGGCATTCAAATTTCACTATTATTTATATAATAAAAATGTATTTGTTTTGTTATTTTATATAACTATAATCCTTTAACTCCCAGACAACGCTGTGTACATTTTCTTATATCATATATAATACATACGAAATGTCTGTATCTGTAGGAATACAATACATATAATAAAATACATATCCCAGACACATGCAAAACATACAATACATGCATAATTCATGCATTACTTATATTATGCATCACATGCATTATACATCAGACAAACTACATGTCCATCCTTTGCATATTAAAACTTGAACAAATACATAATTTGCGCTTTTGACGCTTAAATGTTTTATTAAAAATAATGTATTCCGAAAATTATAAAAAAACCGATATAAAAATGTCCCGGCTCCAAATTTTCCAATATAAAATTAATCTGACACTTTGCAGCATATTCAAAACGATATTGGGGATGAGAATCCAAAAAATAAACGGAAGAGTACTTACACAATATCTATGAATGACTCCCAAATACCATTTGCGACCGCGCTTCAAGGGGTCATTTGCGTCAAAAGAAGAGTTGTAGGATTAATGTTCCAGGCTGCTGTAATTATATCCATAGACCGGTGATCAATACCGTGCTACTATCTTTATATTTTATCTCGCATTGCTGGAACTGTATATCTGGAACTGGATTTCTCATAAATAATGTCTCTTATAGATTTCCCATGAACACCAATCCTGAAAAAATACTCCGCTTGCTTCTTTGTGTGCATGTTTTGAGTAAGTTCTTTGGTCTGTTATTGGATTTTAAGTTTCAACTCTGCGTTACAGCCTTTAAGATGATTTCTTTCTCTTTATTCTTAAACCCCTGACTGAATACGTGAAGTGTTTATCTTTATAAGGAAAAATTTTGAATTTATTTGATTCAAAAATAAAAACATTTTATTTATGTAATAAAATGTACATTATATTTTAACATCAAAACCATATTTTCCAATAAATAAAAATGCTTGCAATAAATCATTTCAAAAAGGTGTATAGCTTTATGTTTGAAATTATATAAATGCAAGAACATTAAAGTATAACTTGTAATATTAGTCGGTACAATTGCCCATAAATGATATAAATGATAAATATATATATATATATATATATATATATATATATATATATATACACAAATGAGATCGTATAAAAATCTTAAATTGTTTATTTAAGAGAGGAATGAAACCGATTAAATTCGTGTATAGATGAATGCACCCATTATCACTCAGAGCTCATGTATATTGACATAAATATACTCTCACATCTACTCTGAGAAAATACGCTTAATCGGGTGAAATATGATTACAATTGATTGTTAATATTTCCAAAAGTATGACCCAAGTAAATAAAATCATAATAAATACAAGTATAATAAAGTAGAGGTAACAACGAAGAAAAATAAACTATTAAGTCATCATTTCACTTTATATAAATGTACAGCGAAACACATTTGAGGTAAATAAAGATCGGGAGATTACATAATTGGTAATGTTTATTGAGATTTTAACAAAGGAAGATAAAAGTAAGTAGCAGATTCTATGCAATGAATTGTTTATAATTGATGCAGAGTAAGACATGCACTACCTTTTGATATGAGAAGTTTCAAAATCGTCAACAATATTGAAAATTTTCTAATATGCACTGATCATTGTAAACACACACACCAATTCGTTCCTGCTAAATGTAGTAAATACATATATAGATACTTTCTTTATACAAAAATTCATGTATAAGATCATTCACGGCCCTGTTAAAATGACTCAAATATACTTATTCAGATCGCAACATAAGCTAAATACCTTCCATATGTTTGATCTTCTTTCCGTATAAGAGTCACAACTTAATCTGATTTCTATGGGAAATGTAGAAATAGTGTGCATTGCAGTCTCGCAAAACTTACAATGCAGGAGGCATTGCAGTCACGCAAAACTTACAATGTAGGAGGCATTGCAGTCTCGCAAAACTTACAATGCAGGAGGCATTGCAGTCTCGCAAAACTTACAATGCAGGAGGCATTGTAGTCTTCCCAATGTATTAAGAGTTTTAAAAGAAGTGACTATTAAGACCATTGCAAAACGAGAAAGGGGTTCAAAATAAAGTCTAGTTGTAGGGTACGAGCTGAGCTTGTTACACCACTGAATTCAAAAATAAGTGAGTTGAAACTATTGACTGATCTTTAAGTTGGATACTTAAAATATAAGTTGCGGAGTTTCATCAGGAACTAGAGCCAGTTGTTAAAAGCACACGTGAGAATTTCCTGTCTCGATCAAACTTCCAAGGTCAAATAATAGTCGGAACGATTGCAACCAGAAAAGCATGCTAGATTTCCAATTCAATTGAATGGGAAAATTCGAGAAAGAGCATCTTGAATTTTCGGCTGATATAATTTTATAACGGAAACGTAATCTAGATGCTCATCATTCAGGAGGAAAAGAGAACAATTCCGGGCCTAGCTTAAGGCATAAAATGCATTGTCTGTTTGGCAGAAATTTCGAAAACAGCACATCTCGAAGAGATGTGAACTATTTGAACTTTAACTTTACTTCTAGGTTAAAAACTGATATTCAGATATATTGTACAGTATGGCATTATTAACTTCATAAAGTAGTCGTCATTGAACTTCAGGAAAACTTCACTTTCATTCAGAAGTTATCGAAACATGTCTGCAAAGAACATAAATTGCAATTTCAAGTTTAATCTTTTTATGTATTTGAATTTGACCCCGAAAAGTGTGGTGATTTGCTCAATATTAAATTGACAATGCAATATCAAAGAAAATATTCTCCCCTTCTAAAGTTAGAGCAACATGTGCCAAATTACCAGACATAGTATATGTGTGTCTACTTCTCTTGGTAAATTACCAATAAACAATCTGATTATAGCCGATCTAGAAAAAGTGCAGCAGGATGTGCTAACAGGATTTAGAGATTTCTTCAACGAAATTCTCCAGTGATATACAACTCCAAATATAGAGTCTCTTTAAGAGGATTTTTGATGAGTTATTGATCCAATTTTCGATACTTGAAGTGTTTCATTATTTTTTTTTGCATTACAAATAATTGCATTAACGACAATTTATTTATGAATAATTGTAATTCGGAATGTAATAATTGAATAATTGTAATAATATTGCGAATAATTGTATTCCTTTTTGTTTTGTGCTAAAAATAAGATTTTACAGTTCTATGTTTTAATGAAAATGCTTTGACTTTTCTCTCGATTTTGAAAATGGCACATCTCAGGAAAGTTCAAGGAATATTTCCATGGTCCTAAAATATTTTTAAAATATTAATTCCATTGCTATTATACAACGATTTCGCGCTAAATACCCCTGTAAATTATAGATTTCTTACCATCACTACTGTGGGAAAATTATTTATTTTGTTTTTGTAACATTTCTGTTTTCGAAGATGTGCCTTTTTCGAAATTTCCTATTTAATTACTAGATTTTCCCGAACACGTTATTGAAAATCAAAAACATTAAAGTGCATTAAACTCCATTTGATAGAAATCACTTGGAATTACACTGCGTTTTCACGCTTTCAATGCTATCAGGGAATTTTTTGCAACCAAACTAACCACATATAATCAGACTGAACGAAAGTTCGGAACACAGCTTGGATTGTGTCAAACTGGAATGCCAGAAAATTTGAGTCTTCCGTCGTTGATATACACACATATATACAGGGTGTTCCAAAAACATTGACCTCGGCTTTTTTTTCTTAAATATTGGTCTTAGACATATATAATAAATTCCAAAGTTGCTTAAAAAAGATACATAATTTTATGAAATCGATTAAAATTTTCAAGGGAAACACATTTTAATAAAATACAAAATTTAAATTTTTATACGGTCCCCGTACAAAAATATTTCCAATGAGTAAAATGTGCCCCATACACTAATAAGGTGATGCACAACATTTCAGCATTTTATCAAAAAAAGATGAGAAGACAGAAATGCTGACTTAAACCGCTTTTCGATGCATCGACATGGGTTCCCAGGGAAAATTCATGTCGGCAGATCGCATTTCAGAGGTCATACACAAATTGCGAAAGAAAACAATGATTATATAAATAAATAATAATTCTGCTATTTATTGGTACAATAGTATCTACACTGTGTAGAAATAATAACTTTACACAAAGATTACAAAGCTTGTCCAAAATGTTTTCTATCCATGCCAAAGATCCATTAAAGATAAGAGGCAGATATTAATTGCCTATGATGCATTTCTGCTTTGCGTCATTTGCACTTTTGCAGTAAACATTTACATTTTAATTTGTGATTAATCCCTCAGCAACTTTGTTTAAACATATTTCTGGGACTTTTTATGATAAAATGCTGAGATTTTGTACATCAGTTTATTAGTGTATGGGGCACATTTTACTCATTGGAAATGTTTTTGTAATAAAAATTTAAATTTTGTATTTCTTCAAATTTAATCTCCTGAAAATTTTAATCGATGTTATAAAATTCTGTACCGTTTTTTTACGCAACTTTGTAATTTATTATATATATCTAAGATCAATATTTAGGGAATAAAAGCCGAGGTTAATATTTTTGGAACACCCTGTATAGATATATATATATATATATATATAAATAAAAAATGAAAGATTTTAATCGTAAATTATGCATAAACTACTGTATGAACAAAAAAACCCATCTCTAGCATATCTGTTACAAATGAGTAACTATAGACCAAGACTAAGGATAAAAATAGAAGGTAACATATCACTACAATGGAAAGGGGGATGAGAAGAATATTAGGATACAAAATTCACAATTAAAAGTATATAAATATAAATAAAAATAAAAAGAAAACACGGCAAAAATGAGAAAAGGCAATAATAATTAGCTCAAGATAAAAGATTAAGACATAGAGAAAACAATCAATTGGAACTACACAAAAAATGGAGGTTAGTTCGAAATTGCATTCTCATCAGGACAGCCATACAATTCGAATTAAAACCGATAGAATAGCCAGTTTCTGACAATGGCGATAGTATTTAACTATAGACACCATTGGAACTGTCTACTGGCTAGTGGAAGGAGAAAAATAAATCAATTGAATTACAAATCTGAAAAATAATACCTCCTCGAACAGAAATATGAACTCACAAGCATTGCTACCACGTGTAAGTTGAACTAGCGACTGAGCATTTCACCTCACTTCGTCAATGCGAGTGGGCACCGGAATGAATACATTTGAACGATACATAATATGTATGGAGACTTTCAAAAATAGTAATCAGTATAGGACTCAGGACAAGTGGAAAATAGTCATTCGAAAATAGTAAACAGTATTAGACTCAGGCCAAGTGGTAAGTTTGGTGATAGGAATGGGTGAATTCTCAAAAATGAGTTAACCAATCAAAGATAAATAATGCATGTGTAAAATTATTACGTGGTATATTTGAAATTATTAGTAATATTATATTTACAAATGCTTCCGGATATTGGTAATTTTGACAAATGCGTTTAAGATTATTGATGTGGAGAAAGTGAAACCGAGGATCAGAAAGTCGATGTATTCGAAATAGCTGGTTTAAAATGATGTTTCTAAACAATTGAATAGAATTACAAGATTGATATGATAGCAGCTTTATGATAGTGAAGTTGTAAGAATCTTTTTTATCATATAGATTGGTGATTACATGATTATGGAGGGACTAGCTCATTAGGAATTTGACTAGCGCTAGGCTCATTAGGAATTAATTCTAGGTTAGATGGGTAAAAATCAATATTAATTGGTTCGGAATCATCAATGATAATACAACATATCTATATATACAACATATACAGCATATCTACATACAATACAACATATCTACATATCTGTCGTCAACATATCTATATATAAGATATGAATTAGAGTTAAAATGACATTCACAATAATAAAGATATAAGTTAGCGAGTATACTACTACTACAGCCACCTTGTGGTACACCAGATGTTTGTAAATAAATGTTATCACCTTGGATAATATAATTGTTGTATAACACAAAGTGCAAGAGCATAGGAAAGTTTGTGACATTAAATGCAACATTATTGGAAGATAGATAGTCATGATAAAGAGAGATAATAACTTTATATAAATCTTTAATGACAATATTATTAAATAGGTCTTTAAAATCAAAGGTATGGAAACCGAGAATGAGTGGAAGCTTGCTAAGGTGATTTACTAAATCAAAACTATTGTTTAAAATGAAATATCCTGAATTCCTAAATTTAAGAGATTCATTAACTCTATTTAAACAGTTAAGCAAAAATTTACTAGCTGTAGTGGTAAAGGTATTATGTCCACAAGTGACTGTTCTAAAACTGAGAGGCTGTTTCATAAGGAAATATTTAGTCTATAGGCTCTAAAATCAAAGACAACCAACTAAGTGGTTAAAAAGTCATTTATTAAAATCGCCTTATTATGACGTGCACAATCACATAGCCAAAGTGATTTCGGACATTAACACGCCCTTTATCAGTGGCGAAGTGAAATAAAGTGCAAACACTTGTCTAAATATAGGCCATTCTCGTCAGGCAAAATTTACATATATCAACTACATACAAAATTACATACATCAATTTATATATTTTTAATCTTTTAAAAAGCGGCGAGATAAAAAAAATTTTCATAATACATGTAATTTTGTATGTAGTTGATAATAATTAAGGTTAAACAGGGTGATTATAATTAAAGTTGCGATTTTAAAACGCTGTAAAGTAATAACTATTGGTCAGAATGACCTAATATTTGACCTAAGTATACGCAAAGCAATGGAATTTTGTTTGGCGAAAAAAAATTTATTTCAAAAATGTACCGATAGATGGCAATGGCAATCCAACATGGAATTTGCTTGACGAAAAACGAAAAAATTAGCCGCTAGGCCGCGGGCGGAAGCACACCTCTAATCTGGAGGTATGCTAATTAAGACTGGGCATGTGCACCGCACATTACAGTTGGGATAAAAACGAGGAGCACATGCAGTTTGCCGGATATCACAACTTTTATGCCAGATGGCGTTCCTCCGCACATTGCAACACCAGTGAAGCAGATGCTGAATATCAATTTCGGAAATGAGAGGATTATCAGCCTCATTTTCCAACAGACTGGCCGCCACGTTCACCTGACTTTAATCTTTGCGACTTCTGGCTTTGGGGGCACCTCAAGAATGTGGTGTACAGTGGTCGGATTGCGAACTTAGCTGACGCATGCATTACTCACCACATCCACAGCATCCACATCCACATCCACAGCATCTGATGCACTCCGATCTGTTGTTGAACATGCTGTTTTGCGCTTCCAACTCGTAGCCGAACACGGTGGACAGCATATTGAACATTTCTTGAGTTTATATCGTAGGTGTTTGTTTCATATTTTCATGATGTTTCAATCAATTATTAAATTAAGTGATGTTGATTAAATTGTCGTTTTCTTTAGTTGTCTCTTGGTTTCTTTCGGTTAACAACACCCCGTGTTTGGTAAATACAGCGCTTCTATAGGTACATTTTTGAAGTATTTTTTTCCCTTAGCAAAACAAAATTCCATTGCTTCACGTATACTCATGTCAAATTTCAGATTATTCTGACCAGTGGATCTTACTTTACAGAGTTTTAAAATCGCAACTTTAAATATAATCACACTGTATGTAAATTTTTCCTGGCGGGTATGGCCTATATTTAGGCACTTGTTCGCACTTTATTTTACTTCGCCACTGATGAAGGGCATAATGTCTGAAAGCGCTTTGGCTATGTGATTGTGTACGTCATAATAAGGCGGTTTTAATAAATGACTTTTTAACCATTTATTTGGTTGTCTTTGATTTTAGAGTTTATTGGTTGACGTGTTTACCATGCTGTTTATATTTATATTCTGTAAGCTTTCGATTTCCTCAACAAAGACAGGTGACAGGCTTGAATTTTTAGGTGATTACATTTCATCGGTTGTCTTAATTTAGGTAAATTAAAATATTTATATCTTGCTAAGGAACTTTGTGTCTTTGGTAATTAAAAATATATTATATCGATATCTAAATTTATTTAAATATACATTACCTGGCAGAAATCATGTTTGCATTATAATATAATATTGAATGTTATTTGGAATTCATATTACTTTTATAACAATGCATTTAAAAGTTCGTGTTTGAAATGTATTGTCTCATAACTTGTATAAAATAGGGAAATAACGGATGTTTAACGTAATTCTTTTTTTGGGGGGTGGGGGAGGGGATAGGGGGAAACGAGGTTATATCTTTACTATTATTGTTTAAGTTTGAAAATTCACTACGTACCATAATGTTAGTCTCATCCTGATATTATTTACTGAAGTATTATGATGCTTTCAAAGTGAACATTTTATAAAAGGAGTTTAAATCATAGTCCTTCACAGTAAGACTCGTAATAATATTTGTTTCGAGTTTCCATGAATGTAAATGTATTTATATATTTTGTGTGCATGCATGTTTGTAGAATACATGAATGTGCAACATGGGTAAAATAATATAAAAATGTTATTCGTGAATAATATATATATGAACTTGTGAATAATGCAAAAAAGCATAGGACGCAACTTTGCGTACAATCAAAAGAAATAACCCGGTTACAATGCAAATAAGGCTTAGTAAGCAGACGTACGTTTCGGAAATGTTGTGATTTCCATTTTCAGTGCAAGGAAGTCTGGACTTGAATGCCCAAATGCGAGTTAGGGTATTCTGAGCAAGCAGAAAAATGAATAACCATAAACCCAGTATAGTTTTGGCACTTTAACTATATTATAGTGGATTTCTTTCGTTTAGATATGTTTCTACTCCCCCGGTATGGTCTAGCTCTCACTTGGTCGTTCAGACTCAGGCTTACTCGCATTGAAGAAGGAAATCCCAAAATTTGCGAAACGTACATCTATTTACTGCACCTAATTTGTTTATTTTACGTTGCAAACTTGTTTGTTATAAAAATGATGTTCAAATTAAATTGCAGAGGAAAATGCAACAGTGATTTGCATTAAGGGGGCTCATGGGCTAAATGCAGTCTGTGATACCGCCAGATATGGTTCTCTTGTATTGAAATTGGTTGGTAAAAAATCAAACAAAAATATACTTTTTAATAATATTTTTCAAAATATGTATATAAAAAAATCCTACGTGAGATTAGATTTAGATGCTTTTCCCAAAATACAAAATGATGGAGTGATGTGTTTTGGAGGAAACATGTAGAAAGCCGAATAACTAAAATATATTTTATCTGATCTCTTCATGATAATGCATGCATATACGTATAATAATCTTTAACAGTTATGTCATTAAAGTGTCTCAAGAGTAAAGACATGGAAATAGAGATTATAAAAACATAAATAATAAATAATTAACACATTCCCTTTTATTATGTTTGTTTCTACAATTTGATATGGAGTGTGACATAAAAAATTTAATATGAAAGTTTGACTAAACATAAAAATATACTAGAATTTGACTAACATACTGAATTTTATGAATTTGTAGGTATTCAATTTCGTTAGTACTGAAAGCAGACAATATATTGCCTATATCAAAATATATTATATTATAATATATCATTAAAGAAAAACGTAAGGCTATCCAGTAGTTAAGAAAAATGACAGCTATGTCAGAAATAAGCCAGCTATGCTGCTAGAATTGTAGCAGCTAAGCCAGAAACAAGGCAGATATGCCAGAAAAAGCAGGAAATTGTTTCTTGATAGAAACTTGCTTGACACGAGAAGAAATGTAGTTTAAAACCAACACCCCTCTCACCCTCACCAAAAAAATAAAAAAAAATATGTTTCCAATGCAAAAATTAAGGAATGCTAAATGATTTTTTAAAATAAATTAAAGGGCAGAGAAAATAAGAATTAAACAAGATATTTTCAAGGAATTAAGAGATAATTGTTGGTAACAAAGACAGCTCAATTTTGTAAAAATTAAAAAACTTTCAAAAAAGGGAAATTCCAAAATGGTTTTATATGTAAAAAATAGCGATACAAAAATGTTGTATAAAAAGTAGAATAATTTTGCTGCATAGGATACTTGGGACATGCACGAAGTATTAAAAAACGAGAAATTTTACAAAAGGCGGAATATTCCCGTAACTATAAGGAACTATTGCGTTTAAGGTTATAAGCAATGTCGTTGTTTTGTAAAGGTAAAGAACTCGTATCAAAACTGAGGGGAAGATAATCCAAATTTTGTTCCACACATTCGATAGTAAAATGAAATTTTTCTTAAAATCCAGCTGTTTAATTTGATAGACTATAACGCAATGTATACGCTTGTGGAAAGATTTATTTCTAATGTACCACAGCAGGAACGACAGATAAAAAAGAACTATAATCCATGTCATGAAATAAATATTCTTTAATCAATGCGCGAAACAAATGGTATTAACAAAGTAGTATATTAGATGAATTATATATAAAAATATTAAATAGAATATTTAAATATTAATAAATTAGCAGATGAATAATAGTTTCTAAACAATTCTTGCAGTGAAGATACTTAATAAAATTAGTAAAATATCAATGTCGATCGTTACAAGTTTGACACGTTGAGATTCAAAAGTTTTCCAAAGTTATTTGCAATGATCTCTGATATTTAATAGAGAAAACTTATTTGGAAAAGCAAATCAAAATATTTGAACAAGGCTTTGATACTAAAACTAGAGGCGTACAAATGATTGAATTCGAAGAAAACGATCTCTGCAAATGTATCTTGAAATATAGTTTATATAAATTACTTTGCCCCCACTTCGTGCTTAATCCCCAATTAAATAACAATCACTGGTGAAGCTTTCCCCAGTAATTAGGGGTCTCTTCTGAAAAGCTACGTTGCAGAATACTTTTACTGAACTCATTTTTTTATTGTTTTGATTAATTTACTCACTGAAAATAAATTACTGTTTCTTTATTAATAGCAATCAATATTTAGCATCATTTGAGTACTTTTTACACTTGATATTATGTATCGGTGTCCGTTGCCTATCAGGATTCATTGGATGTAACATTTTCTAAGTGCATTATATTGCTTTTTTTTAATAAATAATCAGATTTGATTCTGACAAACGGGAAACATATGTGGAGTCTTCCCTCTTAGGAATTACATACCTTATAAATTTAATAAATTCACATCCTTTTATCGTTTCAACTTTTATCTTGTCCTGTAGTTTGAAGTGGATCTCATCCTACTTTGAATATGCAAGTAGTTAGGTTTTATGTATACTTAGGACATGTATGTATATTTCATTACTTTCCTAACATACTCAATTTGCTTTTCTCGCCTTTCAAGGTTCTATTCATTTTCTTATTGATTTTAAATCAATGTTTGTAATATTATATTGAAAGTTGAAACCTTTTGCTCTCTGTAAGGATGTGTAGTCAGAAGGCGAAATCACTAACTGGGCAGTTCTGGGGTCTGATCACGGAGCTAAAGCGTGGTATGCCAGTATCATACAGCTGAGTTACATTTCCAGTTCAAGGCATTTAATGCTGCCTTTGAGCGTTCGCTATAGTACTCCCCCTACCAGCGAGTTATCGATTACCTGACGATTCTGTTGCTGGGTTGCATATGAGGCGTGCAAGCTATAAGTTAAAGGAAAAAATGAGGTCCTGAGGGGATTGTGTCGCCATTCAGTGGAAGAAAGCACATGCTATTCTTGAATACTTTATTGAACTGCATGGCGCCATCATATGCGGAGTAGAAAAACACATTTTCCCAATGTATATATAATTACCAGAAATCTGAATTATTGATTAGAAAACAGGATATCGAGAAGGTCAGAAAATAGTGAAAAGGCAAAATCACAAACTGGGAAGTGCCAGGGAGTGATAGGCCAGCATCATAGCACTGAGCTAAAGACGTCTTCAGCTGAAGGTATTTATACTGCCTTATGAGCGTTTGCTAAAACTGTCTTCTTAAAACTACAAAGCATTTTTTCATATAAGTTTAAATACTATACCTCTAGCTTTAGAACCTACAGTATTAACTGTTGTTCTAGAGGTGGGTATTGCAGTTCGCATGAGGTCTACGACGAGTAGTTGTTCCGTATTTAGCTGAGTAGGGAATTTCTTAAAGAGAAACCTTAATTTTTTAATTGAATAATGTATGAACTTGAAAACATTTTACAAAAAAATGAGCATTAATGACATTTAATTTTCTGCAATATACATGACCATGCATATCGCTCTGACCAGGAATAGTTTAATTATGTTCATTCTGTATTTAGATAAAAGTTCGTGCCGCCATAATCTACTTCATTATTTGGTGGCAAAATTGTTGCCATATTATTGTTTTTACGAAACATATTTCCTTGAAGCATCTATTTCTGAGGATCTGCTATAGATAGAACTCATATGATGACTGATTTGGATTCATCATTGAATTCCTGAAAGAAATAGAGAATTCACTAAGTATTTCTATTTCCGGTTCTTTTTCAGTTTTCAAAATTTTTATTTTACATTAAGTATCTATTCCTCAAGATAGGCTATAGATGGAGCTTCTATGATAACCGTTATGAATTTAGCATTGAATTATGAAGGAGTAGAGTGATTCACTAAGAATTTTCACTTAAGGTTTCTTTTCCATATTTGGTTAAAAAATTTCCCTTGAAACATTTATTTCTCAGGATAGCTATAGATTGATAAAACTGATATGGATTCAGAATCAAATTCCGAAGGGGAGGTTTAGGGACTCACTAAAGATTTTCACTTCTGGAAATGTCACTTCCGATTTAGAAATTTACATTGTCCTTGAAATATCTATTTTCTGGGATCTGCTTTAGATGATGATGACAGGTATATATTCAGCATCAAATTCAGGAGGAGAATGTGTTTTTTTTCGCTTTTAGTTCAAAACATTTTTTTTTCAAATAGCTGCCTCTCAGGATTGGATATAGATAGAGCTTAGTTGATGACTGATATGGATGCTGCATCGAATTATAGAGGGTTTGGGGGGTTGACCAAGGATCGTTATTTCAAGTTCTGGAGATGTTACTTTCTGTTTTTCCGAAAATTCGTATGGCTGTACGAAATAAGAATGCAAAAGATAATAAAAAGGTTTAATAATTTCTTCTAAAATGAAGTATAAACATCATTTGACATCATATTAAGGTTCCTTTATAAATGTCATGGCTTAATATTATTTTGTGTATATTTTAAATCAAGTCTATCTCTATTTGCATTAATTAGGAGATGAATTTATTCGCAAATATACGTAGATGGACATGCTACAGAAGTAGTCGAAATGTATTCAAATGATTTAAAAACATAAACTTTTTTATCAACTTTTGAATTCGAAATGTTTTGTAACAATAATACGTTTTGAGAAATAAAAATGTGTGTCTGTTGAGTAGAAATAAATATAGTATTAACTTCAATAAATCTTATGAATGTTTTAAAGGAAGAAGGTATGCGGGAAATATGCAACTGTGTTAGTGTACAGAATATTTTTTCTTTTGTAATTGTTCAATAAATTGTTTAGTTTTATTCCATTTTTAACTATAAAAGCAAATGTTTGGAAATTAATTTTTTTATCAGATTTAAGTACACTCACATGTATAAAGATTTGATTTCTTTGAGTAAATTAAATCAATTATTTTCTGCCAAATTTACTTATTACAGCAGGTTGAAAGGTATTCTAATTATGACTAATTAAACATTTGCATTGGATCATTTATTTATAAATACCAACTTCTTTCTGTACCATAGGATAACTATATTTTAGATATATCATAATGATATAAAATAAACGTTTTAAATAAAGGAATATTTTCATTCCAAGACATACAAGAAAAATAATTGGAATTTCATAATGTAACCCTAAGAAAAAATAGAAGATAAGAGTCTTAAAACTGTTGCCCAAACTATTTCACAATAGCACCATTTCCCAACTATTTCTCATTAAGCAATGGGGCAGTTCTTTAAAATGTTTGTAATAAATTATTAATTTTCACTTTCGTTCTCAATAATTTTTAACTTGAAAATCTGGTATAACCAATCATTCAAACCGTTTAAACAAGCGCAGATAAGAGTTAAGGGTATTTTCAATATTAGCACAGCGCTCCAAATTGTTTAAACAAGAGCTAGAACAAACTATTTGAGACAGCAGTGGCCCCTTCTCTTTATTTTAAGTCAAGAAACCAAATTATTGCTATTGTCGAAAATGGAGGTTTAAAGTTAATGATTACATTCTCAAGAGACTCTTCTTTTCTTTCTTGATTTGTTAAATTATTTGGTATGGTAACGATATACTTATTTGCAAGAGAAATAAAAACATAAAAGCCAATCTTAAGAACGTTGCTGAATTCGGAAAACAGGACAGAAATTAACTCTTTGGAATTCAATACATTGCTTTTCAATGGATATTAAATGAAACTGCATTTAAATCTGAGCTTGTATATCTTGAGGGAGACCATTTTATTTCATTCCAACAACGCTCAAAATTGTTCTCTAAGACGATTTAATTCATTTCGAATTTATCTTCTGTTTGCGGGGAAAAGCGGGATAGTGTTTTATTTTAAGTATTATTTATATTCTTTACAGTTTATTTTAGGCTTCTAAGCAAAATGTATAGTATGATATTATTGAAAGATTGTTTCATGATTGCAAATATATGTTTAAGTATAAAGTTATACCAAGTTAAAAGTTGACAGAGAATTGAAACTTAAATGAATTTTTGCATTCCCTGCGATACATAGCGTATATAAAAGGAAATTATTTAATAGGGGCAAATATTCGATTGTCAATTTTGAATATCCTGCTCGTATTGAGCATCCCTGAATGAATTATTACTTTCCCTACGATACATGACAATGTGTAGAGCCAACGGCCCTACCGTGTGAAAACACCGGTTCTCGTTAGATCACCGCAGTCAAGCAGCATCGGGCGCGGTTAGTAATTGGGTGGGTGACCACCTGGGAACACCGCGTGCTGTTGGCACATTTCGGGCGCGGTAGCCCGGTGGTTTGCGCTCTGGATTTGCATGCTGCCACAACTACTTCCCGGCCGTCCAAACAGTTACCTTACACCTTTCTGGTAGGTTGGACGGTCTGGGTCTCAACAACAACAACAACAACGCTGCCACAACTGCCGCCGTGTTCATGCGGAGTACGATCACGTTAAACATGTGGGTCCGTAAGTCCTTCCGAGAGGTTGGTGGTAGGGGAAGGAGGGCACGGTCCCTGTGGATGTCTCCCCCACTGGGTTCCGGTCTAAATTGGGTGGCACTTCCCGGCCGTCCAAACGGTTACCTTACATCTTTCTGGTAGGTCGGACGGTCTGGGTCTCAACAACAACAACATGACAATGTGTAGGAAAGTATTGGCATCGTGTCGAAAACTAGAACTGGAGTTTTCGACGGATCTACGCGTTTCGATACCTTAGAACACGAAAATACTGTTTTTAGAGTGACGTCTGTGTGTGTCTGTATCTATACGATGTATGTACACATCATAGCTCGAAAACTATTCGACGGAAATTTACCAAATTTTGGGGGCAAGTCACTCGTGGGTTATCCTGGTGCTGATTAGATTTTGGTACCATTCAAAATAAAAGAAACTGACTTGTTTTGCGAAATGACCTTTAAAATTCCACAAAATCTAAAATAAAAGACTACGTATTTCCAAATACATCAATTAAATGCCTGTTTTATACGTAATTTTTTATGAGAAAAAATTAGACCAACCCCATTACTTAAGAACTAGCCGTCGTTAAGAAATTTCAGTTTTTTTTATATTTTTGAAATGTCGCCTTTGAAAATACGTCCAGTTGCCAAATGAAAATGAAAATTGAATTAAAATTGCAAATCCAGTATCATTTCAAATCATTATCCCTGTAATTTTGTACAATTAAATTTAGTTTAATGAATTATGAAACAAGAAAAAAAAATGAATTTGAGTTTGTATGGAAAGTCATGTGCTTCCCACATCAGATATTTTAAAATGGTGTGTCTGACTATGTGTATGTGAAGATTAATTATATCCTATGGAAAAAATCGAGATATTCAAATGCAATTTGCTGCAGGGATTTGGATTAGTATACACAAAAAATTGTATTGAATGCATTTGTAATAAAACAACAGAGAGGGGCTCATTTTTTTTGCTTATCTTTAGTCATTTTGTATGTAATTGCTCTTATTGAACAGCAAATGGTAGTTTTTAAGACATTAAAATGGGCCATTTTCTTGATATTGACTTTTTACTTTATCTACAATATATGATAATATATAGGGAAAGTATTGAAAGAGTATCGATAATCGAATTACGAGATTTTGACGAATCTACACGTTTTGAGTATTGTAGAACACGAATCCACCATTTCAGCGTGGCTTTCAGCGTATGTGTGTGTGTCTGTGTCTGTTCAATGTATGTATCCACTCTAGATCAAAACTATTCAACGAAATGTCATAAAATTTGGTACGCTGGTCACTTGTGGGTAAGTGTTAATTGTATTTTGGTATGACTCGGAAAAATGAAAAAAATCACGTTTTCGCGGTGTGAGCCGTGACAATTGTCAAAATCAGAAACTAAAGACCAAATATTCTCCTATGTGTTGATTAAATGCTTGTTTTATGTCTAAATTTTTATGACAGAAAATAATAAAACCAACCCCATTACTCTAAGAAAGGCTTTTTTCCAGAGAAATATCTGGAAAATGATTTCGAGAAGTTTTCTTACTTTCTGAGATTTTCGGGAGCTGAAGATGATTTATTTCACTGCAGTTAAAAATTATTCAAAGAACTTTTTTAAAATTTGGAAGTCCAATCCCTTGTGGTTTACACTGGCACTGATTAGATTTTGGTATAATTAAAAAAACAAAGCAGCTCTTGTTTTGCAAAATGGCTAACAAAAAATCGTTAAAATTTTAAATATATGCTTAAACGTAATTATTAAATATTTGTTTTATACATCATTTTCAACGAAAAGCTAGATAAGATTCCTCTAGGATGAACCGTATACCTAAGTATATATATATATATGTATATATACTATCCTTCAATTACTTACTATCAATATACTATCCCTTAATTTACTATCAATTTTACTATCCTTTCAGGAAGGGTATGGCATCTCTCGAAAGAATTACGCAAATGGGATGAAATTTGGTATGTTAATTTTAATTTATCAATTGCTGAAACTGATTTATTTTCGGCAAGATAATATAATACCAAAACTGTATTTAGTCCCACCCCCCAATTAAATTTTTTATTTTGCTAGGTGGGTCATGTGCTCAATAAATCAGAATTTTTTTTGCCTACTATTTTTAGAATAACTGAATATTAAAAGATATTTTATAGTAAAGTAGTTAACATTTCTTACTTAAAATTTCATAATCTCCTTTTCTAAAAGGAGTACAGTAGTAATGTTTTATAAAGTCAACAGTCGTACGCGCAAGAATATATTTCAATTAAATTTCCGGCGACTTCAATTTTGCCTAGAAAGAGTGTGGTAAGTTACGTATTTACATGGTCTGAATACTGCAATCGACAGAATGTCTGTACACAGGTCAAAAAGCTTGGGTTTGATCACGGTTCTGGTCGAGTTTTTGTTTAAGTGTTTGTTCAAATTAAGTATTAATACTTTACAAGTGACATAGTTACAACGAATATGTTGATTTTGAACTGGAATTAAAGATATTATGAGTTAACTAAGTTGATTTTGCTGTCATTTATAATGAAAAATATATGGTTTCAATAACATAAAATAATTTCAAATAACTTTAAACTGTATGCTACCGATTCATACCCTACAATTCCCCAAATTTCTTAAAAACCGCTACAACATTTATGATTTTTGCATTTGATTCGTCTAATTTTTCCTCCCTCTATTTCATTATTTTCTTTTCTTGTCAAGATTTTACCGATTTTAAATTCTTACAGGTACTTCTATTCAGTTTTATTTTATATCTCATATAACCATTCATTTCCTTTTTTCCCGCGGATGAGTAGGCGTGAACGGAAGAAGTTTTACCGTAAAATTGCTGAAATATTTATTGCTTTGGTTTCGATAAGCAAAGGCCAATGCATCGCTCATTTACGTTTCCACTTTGATCGTTTGTTTTTTGCCTGTTACCGTCCCAGTTGTATTTAATATTTCGATTAGTATGTACTCTTTTTGTAAGCTGCTTTCGATTAATATGCACTGTTTTTGTAAGCTGACGTCTTTTTGCCTGTCACCATCGCAGCTGCAGTTAATATTTCGATTAGTATGCACAGAAGTTAATAGCGCACGAAACAATTGCATTCCTCCAATTTTCATATGATTGCTTCTATTAAGAAAGTGTTTGTATTCTCACAAGCAACAGTGATATACATTGTAAAGTAAAGCAGAACAAATTTTTATGTTGCTACTGCCATTAACAGCTATCCAGTACTTCGGAGGGTGAAATAGGTCTATTGAGGTTTGTTTCTGTAGTGATACAAAATATTTTCTTTGCAGTGCATGAGCAAAAATCTGAAATTGGCAGGACATGAATTTCCCAACAGAATGAAATTAATTTTCGTTTTCATATCCCATTAAAGAGTTTAATTGCACAAAATAAAATGGATAATTATTTTATATTACTCTGAATTCGCAGTTTAAAACGACACATATACTTGTCCAATATTATATCACATTGCAGTTCTAATGCGACTTCTTTGTTAGAGAGCCTAATGCATTTCAAAACGATGCCAACTAACTCAAATTTCAAAAAAAGAAAATTTATATTTTGAAAACGGCTCGTCTCACAGTAATGAGGTTGATATTATTCGTTGTGTTATTAAAAAGTGCGTATAAAGCAAGTATTTAATTAATACATTTAAGCATATTTAATTTTTATTTCGGATTTCGACTATTACTTTCCCTGCAATACATGGTAATGTATAGGGAAAGTATTGGAATCATGCCGAAAATCGCAACTCGAGTTTCAACGGATCTACACGTTTCGAGACCTCTAGAATACGAAAAAACTATTTTTAGCGTGACGTCTGTGTGTGTGTCTGTGTGTGTCTGTGTGTCTGTCTGTGTGCCTGTCTGTCTGTCTGTGCAGATTTTGTATCCACTTTAACTAAAAAAGTAATGGACCGAATTTCACAACATTTGGTAGGTAAGTTACTTGTAAGCGAGTCTGGTGCTGATTAGTTTTCGGTTCGATTCGGGATAAAAGAACCCGCCTTTTTTTTGCGAAATGGCCCGCAAAAGCTTGTATCCACTCTAACTAAAAAAATAATGGACCGAATTTCACAAAATTCGGTAGATAAGTCACTTGTGGGTTACCCTGGTGCTGATTAGATTTTAGTACGATTCGGAAAAAAATGACCTGTTTTTTTGCAAAATGGCCCGCAAAAATCGTCCAAATCTGAACTAAAGAACTGGGTATACTCAAATATATCCATTAAATGCTGATTTAATACGTGATGTTTAACGACGAAAAGAATAAGACCAACCCCATTACACTAGGACTAGCCGTTCTCGAGATATTTCAGTTTTTCGTACTTTCCCTACGCCACCTTTGAAAATAAGCTCGGTTACCAAATGAGAACGAAAATTGAAAATAAAGTGAAATAAATTTAATTAATATAAAGAGAACGTTAATATAAGTCTGCAGGGAAAGTCATGTGCTGCCCACATCAGATATTTTTTACTGGTTATATCGCCAAGATAAAAGGCTTTGTTTCTCCTAATCGTAACAACATCTAGTCAGCACCTGGACAAACCAAAAGGGACTTACAAAATCGTTGTTAAATCTCGTCAAAATAGTTTAGAGCTGGAGTGTATATACACTGCTCTCTTTCTCTCTCTCTCTCTCGCTCTCTTTCTCTCTCTCTCTCTTTCTCACAAACACACACATACACACACACACATGTACGATAACCTAAAGATGGTGGATTTGTGTTCTAGAGTGCTCAAATTGCATAAATTCGCCGAATGCTCGATTTTCGATTTATTTCCAATACTTTTCTTATACATTACTATGTATGTAATAAGGAAGGTAAGATGAACATTTCATGTGGGCTACATGACTTTCCCCGCAAACATAAATTCGTTGTTTAAATTAATACCGATACTTATTTGATATTATATCTAGTTTTCAATTTTAATACGTCTCTTTTATTCATTAGGCAACCTAACGCATTTAAAACGCAGCCATTGTCCCAAATATTCAAAGAACTTTAACATCTCAAAATGGGTTCATCCTTTAGAGTAATATAGTTGGTGTTATTGGTTTTGTCATTAAAAATTACGTATAAATCAAGCATGAATACTTTTGCGGTTATTTCACAGTGAACAGTGACATAACAACTGTGGAAAGCATCGTCAGCTCCTCAAAATTCTAAAAACTCTAATATAGAGAATGCTCCATTCTAGAGTAATGAGATTGGCCATTCGTTTTGACGTTAAAATTACGTATAACACAAGAGTTTAATTATTAGAATTTAGAGTAATGAGATTGGCCTTTCGTTTTGACGTTAAAATTACGTATAACACAAGAGTTTAATTATTAGAATTTAGAGTAATGAGATTGGCCATTCGTTTTGACGTTAAAATTACGTATAACACAAGAGTTTAATTATTAGAATTTAGAGTAATGAGATTGGCCATTCGTTTTGACGTTAAAATTACGTATAACACAAGAGTTTAATTATTAGAATTTAGAGTAATGAGATTGGCCATTAGTTTTGACTTTAAAATTACGTATAACGCAAGAGTTCATTTATTACAATTTAGAGTAATGAGATTGGCCATTCGTTTTGACGTTAAAATTACATATAACACAAGAGTTTAATTATTAGAATTTAGAGTAATGAGATTGGCCATTCGTTTTGACGTTAAAATTACGTATAACACAAGAATTTAATTATTACAATTTAGATTAATGAGATTGTTCATTCGTTTTGACGTTAAAATTACGTATAACAGAAGAGTTTAATTATTACAATTTAGAGTAATGAGATTGGCCAGTCGTTTTGACGTTAAAATTACGTATAACACAAGAGTTTAATTATTACAATTGAGAGTAATGAGATTGGTCATTTGTTTTGATGTTAAAATTACGTATAATACAAGAATTTAATTATTACAATTTAGCATATTCAGGGATTCGGATGTTGACAATTTTTACGGGCCATTTTGTAAAAAAAGACAAGTTTCAGTTCTCCGAATCATTTCAAAATCTTATCACGATAAGTCCCACGCACATAAGTGACTTACTTACTAAATTTTGTAAAATTTCTTTGTATAGTTTTTGAGCTAGATTGGATACATCCATTGCGGAAATAGACATGCATATATATAGAGACTCACACAGACGTCACGATAAAAATCGGTTTCTTTTGTTTTTGTTTTAGAGTGCCTAAAACGTGTTGATTCGTTGAAAACTTGAGTTCCGATTTTTAACATGATTCCAATAGTTTTCTTACACATTACTATACATTCTAGGGAACATAAAAAATTATGATTATAAAAATATAATAGGCCACTTCAGAAGAAAATATTTTCATAAACCCATCCTTTGATTCATTATAAAATTTTTATTCTAACGGTGTCCTAAAATTTTTTAACCTTTGTAGCTTTTGTAGCCTTTGCAACGTTTGTAGCCTTTGTAACTTTTGTAGACGATGTCTTCAAATTTTGTAGGTCTCCAATGACTTAGGACTCTTTGAGTTTTGACTACAAACGCCATCTATTGCCGTTATAGAATGTAGTGTCCGCTTCAACGATAAAAGTTGCAATTTTGTCCCAGTAGCTCAACGGTAGAGCATCGACTTACCCGTCTAGCGATCCAGGATTCGGCTCCCGGTTGGAGTAGCAAGGTTCTTTACAATGGCGTTCGAACAAATCCACCCTGTAGGTTAGTGCAAAGATGTCGGAGATCTGAAAATGACCTGAATATGACTAATACGGATTCAGTGGACTCTGGAAGATTGAGTGCTGATTTCAAATTGGGAGAATAACGACCACGCAGGATACTAAGCTGGGTAAAAGAAGTAGTAGCAGGAGGCTAACCTGAGGTAAAAATAGCCGGAGGTTATCAGTCAGATTGTCAGTTGCCAGCCAATTTGACATCAGAGGGAGGATAATGTAGAATCTACTTCTGCGATAAGAGCTTGCAGCTCCGTTCTAGTAGCTCAACGTTAGAGCGTCCTCTGGTCGGTTCGGAAATCCGATCCAGGGTTCGATTCCCAGTTGGGGCAGCAAGCCTCTTTACAAGTCCGTTACCCCCAGGTTTTCTAATTTTTCAAATTTAAAATATGTTGTCTTAATATTTTTAATTTGTTGTTTATTTATCATTATGCGTATTGCGATAAAATTTGTCGGAAATTGAGTGAAAAGATAGTAATACATTTCGCGTTTAAAAGACCTTTTTTGCGATTTTATGTATTTTCCTTTATTTGTGTCACGAGCAGGATTCCGTCTGTAGATTTTAATGTAGAATGTAGTGTCTCCGCAAGTGACGAGTTTCGGTTTTGTGAATTGGGAGTCTGGGTTTCTGCGTCTCACGCCCGTTGCGTCGATGTACACAGGATTTTTATTTTGCTTTTCATATAACTACCCTGCTTTAACTCTCGGGCAACACAGACTACACTTTCTAGTTACATCTAAAAGCATGAAACTTCTCCGCTATTTAAATAAATTCTAGTCAGCAATATGTTTCGAAGCAGCTAATACTCATTTGACGAGATTGCAATATTACTCTAATATTGTAAACCAATATCACTGGATCAATTTTAGGGTCTATAGTTGGAGGCGTCATTAATATCTTAGTAATTTTCTGACATTTCTCTATCCGTACCAAGTATTGACTCAAATGTCACGCAGACTATTTGTGTTGCAAAGTATTCTACCATTACCCGGAAGGTCTTGAAGTAATTAATTTGAAGCTAAACCGCACATTTATCTACAGTTTTAAGAGAAGTTGTTCAGGTTTGAAATGAGGTATATGAGGTGGAAAGAGTACTATTTAGTACAGAATCAGGGGTTTTCTGTAATATTTAAAGCTTTAGTATTTTTAACGCATTCACACACACACACTCGCGTATATATGTTTTACTTAATAAAGAAATGTGTCTGGGTGTGTATCGGTACAGTCTGTAGCTGGAAATCGAATCGTAGTACGACCATGAAATTTAGTACACAGGGACTTTAAGGCACAAATAAATGCACTTAGGTATTTTTTTAAATTTCAAATTAGTTTTTTAACACTTTACAACAAAGTTGAAAAGTGTTTATGACTTTGTTCATTCTGTCTGTCTGTCTGTCTGTCTCTCCGTTAGCACGATAACTGCCGTAAAAATGACTTAATCAAAATTAAATTTTAGTATGTTGTTCAGACGGTCTGTAGGACCTATGGGAATATAAATGAATAATATCACCCAATTAGTTTTGGATTGAACCCGGGTTGAAAAAATGAAATACATTGAGCCCTATGGGACCTAATTTTTCAAACATTTTTTAAGCAGATTTAAAATTCACAAATTGCTTCAAAAATGTTAGGTAATATTCAAATTGTTCCATAAAATATATAAAAAAAAATTCAGCGAAATATATTCTGTAGTTTTTTAAATAAAAATTAAAATATTAATTACACCTCTTATATGAAACGATCACCTGACCATGATATGAAACGATCACATGACCCACTTCAAAATGATATATGGCATCCATCTTGTTTCAAAATCGTGATTTTTTTAAGTTCTTTTTAATTCATATTGAGTGTTGTATCGGTCCTAAAACTACTTTATTTTTGCTTAAATTCTGTGCATCTACATATTTAAACAACGCAAATACAATATATTTCAGTTTAAAGGATTATCCAAATTTGATTATTTCTAAAACGAAGCATATTTTTCACTTATGTAAAATGTAAACAGCAAAATATGTAGAATGAGTTGTATTAGAATTGCTGTATTTCTTTAAAACAAAATAATTTAGTCCATGGAGTCTGCATGGCTGATATGAATGAAATATTAATTGATTTTATGAAGAGAAGGACGATTTTTTTCGATGAAGTTTTAAGCATAGAGTTTTATTACTTGTAGCTCCATGGTCTTAATTTTTAAATAAAAGAAATTATTATAGTATTGTGATGAATGAAATGAATGGGAGAAAGTTATGAATGAAATCCTGCTTTTACAGAGAGATCCAGGCGTGTTATTTTTTCTAAGACGTCATTTGAATTAATTTTAGTTGTTTTCGATGAAGTTTTCAAATATAATAAATTATCGTAGTATTATGATAGTTTTGAAAATATTACCGTGGAATGTATCACATTTTAGAAATATTTAAACCAGGCAATTTATATTTCAATGCCGTCATTTGAATGAAGTTCATTTTTTTCAATGAAGGTTTAAGTTTTCAAATATAATAAATTAATGTAGTATTGTGATAAGTTTTAAAATATTACCGAGGAATGTATTGCATTTTCGACTTTTTTAAATAAAAGTGCATTTAAGTTGGAAAGTGTTTCATAATCAATGCTTTAAGCATGATTGATCTTTCTTGTTAGTTATTCTATGTTTTAGCCTGATTTACACCGAATTTGGGCGATATTCACATAATTCGATTGTTTAGCGACTTAAAATATTATCACAGCGTTTCCATCCTCACATCATCGGAAACACCGAAAAATTATTTTTTTAAACAAAGTGTAAACGGAATTCATACAATTTGTAGACGAATTATCGTGATTTTTTGAAAATATATGCTTTTCATGGGTTTCAAACCTCTCTGAGTTTTACATTACGGAATAAAAAAAAGTGACATGCCATCCTACTTTTATCATTTAATAAAAGTTCCTAAATATATCACAGACTAGTTCAGAAGAACAAAGTCCATAAACCCACCTGTTGATTAATTATAAATTTTTTAACCGAACCATGTCTTAGAATTTTGAATAAGCCAAACGCTTTCTCATGACGGAGCGGACTCTTTTGCGGTACTTCTCTAGCAACTGAGGCCATTTCCCATGTCCGTTGTCTTTATACTTTAAATTATTATATAATAATTATAAAATTATAAAATTATTATAAAATATTATACTTTAAATACGGAGCAAAGGGGATTTTCAGTATTAGTGAAGTATTTATGCAGCCATTATCAAATTGCGCTATGCAATTGGCTTGGCTGCAAATGGGAAAAAATTGAGTGCGGAAACGATTTTTGTTCAACACGATATTTCAGAAATTGAGTAGTGTTATTTCCATCATCATTTGTATTTATTAACACAGCGGGCGGATACTTACGACCTGGGCGACTCCGGTTAATTCTTTCTAATAGTTATATATATATATATATATATATATATATATATATATATATATATATATATATATATATATATATATATATATATAATGTAGTTTACGTTATTCTAGCAATAATTACCTTATTTTAAATAATAGTAAAGAATTAAAGAATAAATAAACATCACTAGGTAAACTAATTGGATTTCAAACTTTCGATTTTAAAGATCTTTTTAATAATATTAAGATCTCTGATCTATGTGTTGTAATTTTAGCTCTATATAATGCTTATATTGCTAATAAATCTACTCATACGATATTTATCAATTTTCCAAAACTTCTTCACTTCGTTCTTTTGAATAATTATATATTTCAAGGTAATAAAATATACTTACAAGTTTCAGGGTTTCCACAAGGTGGCTGCAGTAGCAGTAAGTTAGCTAATTTATACCTTTATCATTATGGACAGTCTTTTATTTCAATAGATTATAAAATTTACAGATATGTTGATGATCTGATTTGTTTAATATTTACTGAAATCTATGCCATAGGTATAAATTTCTATCCAGACAATTGGGAATTAATTCCTAATGAAGCCACTATTAGGAATAATATTAATTGTTGGGATTTAAATCTAATTATTGAACATACTAATGGAATAGTTAATAATTTATATGATAAAAAATACTATTTTAATTTTAATATTAATAAAATATTACCATTTATTCCTGCAACTCGATTCAATTGTTTAGAAATTGTATACCTTATCAACTTTTTAGACTTTATAGATTATCAGATAAAAAATTTCATGCTATGCATATTAATAATCTAAATATTACCAGCAAATTATATAACTATCCAGCATATTTAGTAAATGGTATAATTAAAAAGATGGATTAGCTGAATTTTCTTGAATTCTCTTCTTAGTATCTTATATTAGCCAGACATCAACATTCTCTTGAAAAAACATTACATTGTATTTACATCACCTTATATATTAGCTTCACTAGTTTCGATTATATTATACGCTCCATTATTTTGTAGCTCTCACGGTAGAATATCACCTTTAGGTAGAATATCACTTCTCACGGTAGAATATCACCTTTTATTGCCGCCGCCGCGGCTGTTTAACAAATTTCTCGTTCCTCTGAGTTTCTCTGCTTTTTACCGCAAAAACTGTAGCATACAAAAATGCAAAATTTAGTACACTTGTAGAGAAAGATCTGGAGAATACGCTGAAATAAACAGTTTTTTGACATATATTGTAGTTTATAAAATATTTAATGACAAAGTTAAAGACAAAATATTTGAGCTGAGAGTTCGCGTCCTGGATAGATTAACAATAGAAATACCGCGGATTTTTGCAGGCAGATACCTACATAGTTGAATTTTTGCAGATAGCAGTCATTTTTTAATTTCGATGTAGTTTACGAGATATTTAGTTTTTATGAATTTCTGAAGTGAAAAATTTTCTTTTTTGTGTTGACACGTTCATCGATAATTTTTGTCGCGTACCGTAAACGCTATAGCATACAAAAACATGAAATACGGTACATTTATAGAGAAATAACAGGGTAACAAGATGAAATAAACCGGTTACTAATTAAAACTTTAGTTTGGCTTGGAATAGCTCGCGAAGCGAGTTACGGGAGTTGGCGAAGCGTAGGCCGCAGGGAGCAGAGCCCCAAGTCCTGTAAATATATGTACTAGAAAATATACTCTGTGTTGCCCGAGAGTTAAAGCAGGGATTAATTGCATTCATCAATCTAAAAGCAGGCATAATTAGTTTAAACGCATTTGCCGTCGCGCACAACAGTTCGTCAATCCGAATGCAAGGCGCAGACTTTAACCTCTAGGTTCTCAAACTGCAAACATTCTTGTTGAAGCATCATCTGTCACGATAAAAAAAATAATTTTGAGGCTGAAAATAAAAATCTGATGTGGGCAGCACATGACTTTCCCTGCAGACTTATATTAACGTTATCTTTATTTTAATTAAATTTATTTCACTTTTAATTCAATTTTCGTTCTTATTCGGTAACCGGACTTATTTTCAAAGATGGCGTAGAGAAAATACGGAAACTAAAATATCTCGAGAACGGCTAGCCCTAGAGTAATGGGGTTGGTCTTATTATTTTCGTCGTTAAAAATTACGTATTAAACGAGCACTTAATGGATATATTTGAGTATACCTAGTTCTTGAGTTTAGATTTTGACGATTTTCACGGACCGTTTTGCAAGGGCGCGGTAGCCCATTGGTTAGCGCGCTGGAGTTGCACTCGGTAGGCCCGGGTTCGATTCCAGCCACTGCCAAAACTGCCGCCGTGTTCATGCGGAGTACGATCACGTTAAACATGTGGGTCCGAAAGTCCTTCCGAGAGGTTGGTGGTAGGGGAAGGAGGGTACGGTCCCTGTGGATGCCTCCCCCACTGGGTTCCGGTCTAAATTGGGTGGCACTTCCCGACCGTCCAAACAGTTACCTTACACCTTTCTGGTAGGTCGGACGGTCTGGATTTCAACAACAACGGGCCGTTTTGCAAAAAAAGGCAGGTTATTTTTTTCCGAATCGTTAAAAATCTAATCAGCACCAGAATAACCCACAAGTGACTCATCTACCGAATTTTGTGAAATTCGGTTTAGTAGTTTTTCAGTTAGAGTGGATATAAGCTTTTGCGGGCCATTTCGCAAAAAAAGGCGGGTTCTTTTATTCCGAATCGTACCCAAAACTAATCAGCACCAGACTCGCTCACAAGTGACTTACCTACCAAATTTTGTGAAATTCGGTCCATTAGTTTTTTAGTTAGAGTGGATACAAAATCTGCACAGACAGACAAACAGACACATAGACAGACACACAGACTGATACACAGACAGACACACAGACAAACACACAGACGTCACGCTAAAAATGGTTTTTTCGTATTCTATAGGTCTCGAAACGTGTAGATCCGTCGAAAACTCGAGTTGCGATTTTCGACATGATTCCAATACTTTCCCTATACATTACCATGTATATCAGGGAAAGTAAAAATCTGATGTGGGCAGCACATGACTTTCCCTGCAGACTTATATAAACATTCTCTTATTTTAATTAAATTTAATTCACTATTAATTCAATTTTCGTTCTCATTTGGTAACTGGACTCATTTTCAAAGGTGGCATAGAGAAAAAAAACGAAAACAAAAATATCTCGAGAACGGCTAGTCCTAGTTTAATGGTATTGGTCTTATTCTTTTCTTCGTTAAAAATTACGTATAAAACAAGCATTTAATGGATATATTTCAGCATACGTAGTTTTTTATTTTAGATTTTGTCGATTTTTGCGGGCCATTTTGCAAAAAAAGGCAGGTTATTTTTTTCCGAATCTTACCAAAATCTAATCAGCACCAGGGTGTCCCTCAAGAAACTTACCTACCAAATTTTGTTTAATTCGGTCCTTTAGTTTTTCACCTACAGTGGATAAAAGCTTTTGCGGGCCATTTTGAAAAAAAAAGGCGGGTTCTTTTATCCCGAATCATACCCAAAACTAATCAGCACCAGATTCGCACACAAAAGAGTTACCTACCAAATTTTATGAAATTCGGTCAATTACTTTTTTAGTTAGAGTGGATACAAAATCTGCACACACACAGACGTCACGCTAAAAATAGTTTTTTCGTATTCTAGAGGTCTCGAAACGTGTAGATCCGTCGAAAACTCGAGTTGCGACTTTCGACATGATTCCAATACTTTCCCTATACATTACCATGTATTGCAGGGAAAGTAAAAATACATTTGTATATGCTATTTTAAAAGTTTACTTTCTATTAAAATCTTCGATTATAATATTGAAACAGTTTTATGTTCCGAAGATGGAAAATTAACCTTTAAATCCAACAAAATTAGAAAATTTTAAATTTAATAGCACTGCGTGTCCGAGATTTTGTTAGCAGAATAAGCACCTGCGGAAGAAAGTGATCGCCTTCGATTAGAATATTCCTCTGCTCAGTAAAATGATAATAAATGCATAATTTCCCGTCTAATTCAGGTGTTAAAAGTTAAAAACTTTTAATCTAATTCCAATTTTAAAAAATCTGATGTGGGCAGCACATGACTTTCCCTGCAGACTTATATTCACATTTTCTTTATTTAAATTAAATTTAATTCACTATTAATTCAATTTTCGTTCTCATTTGGCAACTGGACTCATTTTCAAAGGTGGCGTAGAGAAAAAACGAAAAAACGAAAATATATCGAGAACGGCACGTTGTACTGTAATGGGGTTGGTCTTATTCTTTTCTTCGTTAAAAATTACGTATAAAACAGGCATTTAATGGATATATTTCAGTATACGTAGGTTTTTTATTTTAGATTTTGTAGATTTTTGCTGGCCATTTTGCAGAAAAAGGCAGGTCATTTTTTTCCGAGTCATACCAAAATCTAATCAGCACCAGGGTGAACTACAAGCGACTTATATACCAAATTTTGTGAAATTCAGTCCATTAGATTTTCAGCTACAGTGGATACAAACTTTCGTGGGCCATTTCGCAAAAAAAGGCGGGTTCTTTTACTCCGAATCATACGCAAAACTAATCAGCACCAGACTCGCCCACAAGTGACTTTACTAAATACCAAATAATCTACCAAATTTTATGAAATTTGGTCTTTTTGTTTTTTAGTTAGAGTGGATACAAAATCTGCACAGACAGACACACACAGACACACACAGACACTCACACAGACGTCACGCTAAAAATAGTTTTTTCGTATTCCCGAGGTCTCGAAACGTGTAGATCCGTCGAAAACTCGAGTTACGATTTTCGGCACGATTCCAATACTTTCCCTATACATTACCATGTATTGCAGGGAAAGTAAAAATTCGACGAGATATTGGTACGGAAAGATTAACTCAGTACCGAATTTCGTGGCTATCCGAAGCTTGGATTTTTTCCACTACAGAAGGCACAGATGGACAGACAGATATATTCATGTATTATGTAAGATTGTAGATATACTTAAAAGTGTTACTAGCTCTGATAAAAAATATTTGCATGTCACTTTTATTCTGATCGAATGTAATCGTTTGTGTAATGGAGAAAATAGAAAAAAAGAGTAATATTTTAACAAAGTCAAAGTCAAAGGTACTCATTCTCAAAAGCTAGTTGGAACATCATTTTTCATTTCAGACACTGAATCTAATATATCTAGGAAGAAAAAAATGTCTGGATCCGGAATGGAATAGAATGAAATAAACTTAAAAAGTATAATTCTTTCTTTAAAAGTTCTACTATAAGATCAAACGGCTAAAAAAATGAAACACGTGTATTTATTAAAATATTATATTCTACAAAATTTGATATTTTTTAAGTTCTTGTGATTTTAAAGGTCGGCATTTTTTTTTCTTTATAATGATACTGGATCTCATTTTTAAGCACAAAATAATGTTAATGATAGGCAAAAATTTTTTCCAGGATTGTACAAATTGTTCTATGCTCGGGTTAAAGTTAAGAGACGGGAATATGTAAATAGATTTTACGAAAATAAATTTGGACAGAGAATATTTAAATGTGCACATTTTTTTACTGTATCACACATGAATTTTAGTGCAAGCATCAGTTACAGAAGCTAGTGGTTATGTAACTCATTGCGTTGGTACAATAAAGCAGCGGTTCCCAAACTTTTATCACCCGAGTATCCACTGACTGTCAGTTTATTTTACTTGTACTCTTGATTGCCGTTATTACTTTCCCTACAATACATGGTAATGTATAGGGAGAGTATTGGAATCATACCGAAAATCACAACACGAGTTTTCGACGGATCTATATGCTTCGAGATCTCTAGAATACGAAGAAACTTTTTTTAGCTTGACGTCTGTGTGTGTGCAGATTTTGTATCCACTCTAACTAAAAAAGTAATTGACCGAATTTCATAAAATTTGGTAGGTAACTCATTTGTGTGCGAATCTGGTGCTGATTAGTTTTGGGTACGATTCGGGATAAAAGAACCCGCCTTTTTTTGCGAAATGGCCCGCAAAAGCTTGTATCCACTTTAACTGAAAACCTAATGAACCTAATTTCACCAAATTCGGTAGATGAGTCACTTGTGGGTTACCCTGGTGCTGATTAGATTTTGGTACGATTCAGAAAAAATAACCTGCCTTTTTTTGCTGAATGGCCCGCAAAAATCGTCAAAATCTAAATTAAAGAACTAGGTATACTCAAATATATCAACTAAATGCTCGTTTAATACGATACGTAATTTTTAACGACGAAAAGAATAAGACCAAGCCCATTACACTAGGATTAGCTGTTCTCGAGATATTTTAGTGTTTCGTATTTTCTCTACGCCACCTTTGAAAATAAGTCCGGTTACCGAATGAGAACGAAAATCGAATTAAAAGTGAAATAAATTTAATTAAAATAAAGATAACGTGAATATAAGTCTGCAGGGAAAGTCATGTGCTGCCCACATCAGATTTTTTTAATTGCACCCCTTGTTACTTCCCCCATATACATAGTATAATGTATTGGTAAAGTATTGTCGAAATTTTTGCATTTTACTTGAAGCATTAATTTCTCAAGATCGTCTATAGATAGAGAATAGACAATAATCGATGTGAATTCAGCATCGAATTCTGAAGGGAGGTTTATTAAGGGTTTTAACTTCCGGTTATTTGTCCATTTGCGATTCAAATTTTACCTTGAAACATTTATTGCTCAAGATTGGCTATAGATAGAGCTTAGTTGATGAATTCTGTGAGGACAGAGGGGTTTACTAAGGATTTCCACTTCCGATTGGTTTTTATTTCTGGTTCAAATAATTTCCTTCAAACGTCTATTCATTAGTATTGACAATAGATAGAGCTTTGATCATGACTGATATAGATTCAGAATACGCAGCTCAAAGGAGGTAAGATAAGGTAAAATTTCACTTCCGGTTTAAAACATTTCCTTGAAATATCTATTTTCCATGATTGGTTACAGATAAAGTTTAGATGATGACTGATATGGATACAGCATTGAAGTACAGATGAGGTAGGGGTTCACTAAGGATTTACATCTTCCGTTTCTGGAGATGTCACTTCCGATTTGTACAAAAATTCGTATGATTGTGCTAAATGAGTATGCAAAGGGAATAAAAATATTTAGTAGTTTCGTAAAAAAGAAATGCCATTAGCTATTAGAAGAAGGTTTCTTCATAAATTTCTTGTCCTATTTATTTAGTGCATAAAACGACACTTAACTACTCATGGAAATAGAAAAATGTATAAAATTCTAAATTTCCTTTGAACGGAAAGTATTTACAATCGGATACTTTTAAATGCTGTAGTTTATCACTGCTAAAGAAGGAACCAATACTCTGTTAATCGTTAAGTCGATAAGACGGGCCTCAACTGCTTAAAATATATAAAAAACAAATTTATCTTCTTTCCATATGATGGAAAGACAGATAGAACCAGTAACAGCTTTACAGACTCACTAGAATAAATCAATAGCTAAATAAAAGATCTTGTCGCAACAAAAAAAAAGTACTATATAGTGAAAGGAAAAGCTAGAGATAATGCTTTTGCTGCAATTGTAGTTCCGGCTGCCTGAAACCAATTCAATATAAATTAATCGAAATTACTCGGCATTTCCTGGGAAAGATTGATAATCATTAAGCATCATTAATCTCTCCCGATAATAACTTAGAGTTCTTATAAAACTTGTTGAAATGTATGAGCTCTTATTTTTAGTTAAGGTGAAATTTTGAAAAAAAAGCATAATAAATTACTTTCGTGAAAATGATACAATGCAAAGAAAGTTCGCTTATTTTGGCAGTGAAAATTTTGTGCTTTTATCACAATTAGCATTGAAAGCACTTTCATGTAGTTCGCCTGATTAGTAATTAATGAAATTATATTTCAGCGAAAGAGAGTGTTTATGGATCTGTATATTGCATAGAATGTATGCTCAGGTAATCGTTTATTATATAGATATACATCGTTCCTAGGAAAATCCTTCAGTATTCCCATAACTGTGTAAGCAAAGTTCTATGAGTGTATATATATATATATATATATACACACACATTATACCTATTTATAATAAAGTGACCATGCTTGATCAAATGAAAGTGAGTTGCAGAGCCTCAAGCGGATAATTTAGAAAGTTAGGATAATAAACTTGGCATAAATTGAGATAAACGAAACAAGCCAATTTTAAAGTTGCAGAGCATTGCCTAACGTATATGAATCATACTCTGTGTGTCTGTTTGTGCAGTTTGTAGCGAAAATCCAAGCATCGTATGGTCGTGAAATTCGGTACACAGGTACTTCAGGACTCCGAAAGGTTCATCTCGGCGTTATTGTTTTACTTTTAATTTGTTATTTTAGGTTTTAGCACGATTTGATTGGTACGATTACAGCAAATGACGATTGAAAGCAATTATAAGTAGTAATATTAGAAACAGTAATTTAATGGTTTACTGCAAATAACTGCTGAAGCAAATAACAAATGCAAGCAAGATCAAATATTTCAGCTAGCAATCGCGACAAAAACACTACAAATAATGATCTACCAGAAGCTCTGAATACCTGATGCATCTTATGCAGTTTCCATCTCTATCGATAAATACAAATATAATTCGAAAATATTACTATCGATAATTTACTGTATTCTTTTTTGATACCAACTCATCAAGAAGTGTATTTACTGATCCAGTGAAGATTTCGCATGCATACGCGGACTGTCAGACATGTATCTCCCCCCCCCCGGGGTGGCGTCACCTTAGATGTGGTGTGCGGATCTTAGCTTTGTAGCTCTGGTCCTCCGTATCTGGGGGGCATAAAAATCCGGGGAACCGGCTGTCGAGGAACCGGCCGACGTACCGGTGAGGCAGTTAGGCCTCGGACACTTCCAGGTGACTGTGATCTCACGCACTGTGTCTATTCATGACCTGAGCCTAGATCTGGGTCGGTCCCGACGGCCGGGGTCGGGCCTGGCGGGTGTTCTGCGGACCCTGCCCGGTGAATGATCCCGTCAAGAACGTGGCCCCCGACTGCGGCTCTACTGGATGGGAGATTGAACCTTGGTCATGGAGAGTTTATAGGCATAAACCCCCACGTCTGTCTTCTCCATTGGTTTTATCTCTGTCAGACATGTATCATTCGACAAATTCTTTATGTTCAGGGATGTCCAAACTACGAAAATCTACCAAAATGCGGTATTCAGATTTTTGACCTCTTCACGACATTTTCCATTATCCTGTTATAGGAAAACTATAAAACGCCATGCAAGTAAGAGTTTTATAAAAATAATTACGGAGATAATATATAAAGAAGGCATCTAAATCCATTTACAATTGCAAAGCCATATAAATGTTGGTTGAATAAATTGATTTAATGGTTAGGTCTCCAGACAAGAAGTGTGTCTTTTTATTTTACTGTATAAAAAACTCGTATCTCATCGGGGAACTAAACCAACACCAATGTTAGGTTAGTCAGATGACGCTCTTACTATTTAGTTACTGAGTTACTTTTGTATTTGAAGCAAACTCCCCATTTTCCTTTTCCAAAATTCCGATCGAAGCATGCACAGCTTCTGACTTCTTTAACCACCTTAGCCCTCTGCATTTTCATACAGAGTATCACCATGTCCCACGTGACTTTGTGTGAATTGAAACTGCTATCAAAAATTGTTGGATTCTGGGGAAATTCTAATTAAAATAATATTCCCTTTCCGAGTCACCTAAAGGACCATTTGAAACTCTCTGTGCAAACTTTAATAGGAGATAGGGAACAATAAAACAAATAGTTTTCGTTAATGATTGTATGTCCATAGACGTGATTCTTTGGAGCTAGAAGGATACTATTGGGTAACGCGGGGTTTTTCGTCATTTCGCGGGGTCATTCGATATGCGGAATTTCTAAATGTAACACGGAGCATTGCACAGGCCAACGGCCGTACCGTGCTGAAAACACCGGTTCTCGTTAGATCACCGAAGTCAAGCAGCATCGGGCGCGGTTAGTACTTGGTGGGTGACCACCTCGGAACACCGCGTGCTGTTGGCCATCTCGGGTGCGGTATCCCCGTGGTTTACGCGCTAGATTTGCACGCTACCACAAATGCCGCCGTGTTCATGCGGAGTACGATCACGTTAAACATGTGGATCCGTAAGTCCTTCCGAGAGGTTGGTGGTAGGGGAAGGAGGGTACGGTCCCTGTGGATGCCTCCCCCACTGGGTTCCGGTCTAAATTGGGTGGCACTTCCCGGCCGTCCATACGGTTACCTTACACCTTTCTGGTAGGTCGGACGGTCTGGGTCTCAACGGAGCATTGCACAAAATCTAATGTGGCTGATATACATCTGGCGTATTGGGATGCCAATGGAAGGCGAGCTGCTGTAAGATTATCGGTAAATATTACAGCAGCTCTTCTATTTTGATTGGCAGTCTCATACGCTAGATGCATATCAGTTGCATGCTAGATGCATGTCAGGCGGATGGGGTAAAACACCCCCAACTGTCTGACTTAATCGAAGGTGTAAGGCATTTGTTTAGATGTCTGAGAGAGAACCACCCAATTAAGTTCGGAACCCAATAGATATGGCAATCACAGGGAACGTACTTCTCGTGATTCCTCACATCTCAGGCGAATAGACTTTCGGAAACACATATTTATGGTGCCCATACTGCACGTACAGATGGGGATAGTTTTGCTTGCCTGCGAGTATCGAACACGGGTCTTACTGAGTCTGCCATAGCCATTGCACTGTTCCAGCTCAGATGCATGTCAGCTATCCCAGTACTCGATAAATGCCCAATTTTAGATGTATGGCGTCCACGTTACGAACGACGGAGAGAAATTACTAATTTCCGGACCGTCCAACAGCGAACTCTAGCCCCAAATGTGATATCTACTGCCTTACATTCATTAAAGAAAAATGTTTGTTTTAGTGTTCTTTATCTCCCATTGAAATTTGTACACAAAGTTAAAATGCACCCTGTATTACCACGAATCTGCAGTGATGAGTTGTTTGCGTGCTACTTAAGAATTTTGTGAAAAAACGTTTGTTTCAACAGACAATTGAACCCTCTATCTTCTACAAATCAGCCAGTGCACTTTCTATTGGTCTATGTAGACAATTATCTTTTCTTTGATTTGTAATATAGACTCCATAGTTTATGAACGCCTATATTATAAATTGTACACAGACAAATCTACATTTAAGATTATAGTAACATGTTTCTAAAATATTTGATTTAGTGCCCTACTGTTTGTGAAAATTGAATTACTACGAAAGACTAATGGCATTAGCTTGAAATTTACGGATTATGTACATAAGGTTGGAACTAATGGATTAAATTTAGTGAAAATGCTCTTGCGTTTTCGGAGAAGCATCCTCTGAACTTTCCGATCTTGGGTATAAATAGCTGGCTCAACTGCGATGTTGCAATTAATAAAGAGACGAAATTGAGTCAAAAGGGCGTTTCTTGTATCTATCTCTCTATGTTCATCACCACAGAAAGCCAGATGATGAGCACCTGCTGGATTTTGAGAGAGGAAAGATTATTGTATTGACAAAATTTGAATTTCTTTACCACAGAATTGTCACTTGTATCAGATGAAACGCAAGTGGAGTGATGGAAACCTGGTGTCAATGGATAAATGAGATTAGGCCTTCTAGAAATTCGGGAACTGGACTGCAAAATCATACGACTGCACGGGATGACAGACATCACTATCGCATGGCAGTGACCGATTGCACAGCAACATGTAAGGTGTTATCACAGCAGTGCAGCACTGTCACACGACAAGCTTTATCTTCACAGTACAGTTCCACGCCGTCTTCTCAACAAAGAAAAGGCCACTCACAGATCATTGTTGCGACTTTATTTGACTTGCAACCACAGTCATTTCGGCCTGAATTGTGGGTCTGAAACATAGACATTGACGTGCTGACTAGCAACAGGTCATGTTTTCTGAAGCGTCACGATTCCACTTACTGTATCATGATGGTCACATATGTGTGGCTTAGGTCACAACGGTGGTTTAGAGCATGCATTTTATAATGTCAGACTGGCCCAAAGTCAGGTGTCATGATTTGGGTTGCTATTAGGTATTATCGACGATGTCGCTTGATATAAATTCAGAGAACCGCCAGCAACCAACGATGTACTAGAGATGTTTTATAGACATAATATCCTCCTTTTAGAGTTTGATTGGCGCTATATTCCATCAGGACAATGCTAGCTCACATTTGGCTCGAAATGTCAAAGATATCTTCCATGCATTGCAGATACTGCTTCTTCTTTGGTCTGCACGTTTTCCAGACATGTCCCAATCAAATTGTCTCGGACATGGTAGCTAAGCTACTGACCCGTCAAGAGCCTTCGCTATCCATCACAAATAAACTCTGGAAGCAGCCTTCTAGGTTCTTCCCTACAACGATATGAAAAACATTTTCCTTTTAATGCCACGCCGTATAGAAACTGTTATTACTGCTTGAAGTGGCTTTACATGATACTAAATTTTGAAGCAAAAAAATCTTGAATAGTGTCTGTAAACGTAATCAATAATCTACTGGAACGTGAGTAATCTGCGAGATAAATTTCATTTGAATAGTGCAATTCTTTCTTAGTGTTATAATTTTCACAAACAGCATGCTTTTTTGAAAAGGCAAACGTTTTATACTTTGAGTGAAAACACATTTAACAAATATTTGCTAAAATGACTCATTTACTCTTACATACGAATATTCTTAATATATTATCATTAAGCTAATGCAATGGTATAGAAATTAATTTAAACGTTTCTTTTCTTTCCTTCTTAACCGAAACTACAATTACAGTTAAAGTGCATTGGAAGAAAACAATAAAAAAAGTCGTTATTTTTTTTTTCTAGCCACGTATATCGCATTAAACTAAAATATTCTTGTGATTTCAATTGGGCATCAACTTTAGTTTTTTTTTTATAATTTCTTAAAACTAATAATAGCAAGAGCAGAAGATACCGTTTTAGGCCCATTTCCATACTGCGGAAAAAATACCTTTCATCCTTTTTTTTCTGTATAATACCCCTTGAATTTCTCCCTTTTTGTTATACATCAAGAAAAGTTTCGGTTTTTTTCTGTTACAGCATTTTTGATTGTAGGTTGAGTGCCAGTGAAACAGAAGTAGCATTTCATCTAACGATCTGTACAGATGGTGAAAAATTCTCACTGCCATTTTTTTTTCTATATTTATTTCTGTCTTTTCAGAGGCTCGCTCGGTTCTACATTTCCTCTAGATTCATCGTTCCGCCTTTTATGTTATTTTATTTTTATTTTTAAGCGAATTTTTTATTCTACTTTTGGTTTTGTTCCGCTTTTTATTTTATACTTTACATTTGAAATCGATTTATACAATGCTTTGGACGAGTAAAGCGACTTTTCTTTTTCCCTTGCATCATTGTATAAGTATTTGCCTATTGTAAGAAAATTGATTGAAAGAGGAGGGAGGATCAGTAAAAAGGGAAAAAGAAGGGAAAAAATACGATACTGAAACATAAGGAGAATGAGACGTGTCTTTTTTTTCCGGACGCACGACGCTCAATCAGTGTTATGTTAACAGAGGAATATTTTTGAGAAGCATATGTAAGAGTTCAGTAACAATACAGGTAAGCATGTTTGTGCATTTTGTTCGGCTTTTTTTAAATTCTTAAAAGTTGAGAGAATGTGAATGATTATCTAAAATATTAATATCTTGAGATACAAATTAATTGGTATTAAATTTTTTTCAAGATAGTTGTGCATATGTATGGAAAAGTAATAAGGATTTTGATGGGTGAAAGACTGAAAGTCAGAACTTGTACTCCTAGTCCAGCAACTTTCATCGCTGTACAGCTTTTGATCTCGTTAAAGATCGTCAAAATATAAATCTTGTTACCAGTGCAACTACCTGCTAACAAAAATTTGTGTGCAGTAGTTTTAAAAACTACTACGGTAATTACTGAAATCAGAAGAACCATGTATTCGATATCAAATTTAAAGATGTTTGAGCTGAAATAGTTCGAGGCTGCAAGGTGAGATACAACAAAACCTGTCAAAAGGAGGTGATCTAAGTTTCAAAACAATGCTTCCAATGGTTAGTAAATTTGCGACAATTAACATATTTTATTTTCGCCAGTGTATTAAACAGCTATCTGATGATGAGCTCTAATGAAAGTCAAACTAGTTAAACAATGTTGGTTGCAGTCCAGAACAATGATTTAGCCTACAACCTATTGGCGAGTTTTATGATTATGGATGTGATCATAGGAAATTATTTATTCCAATTGTTAGTTCGGAATGGACAGGACTAGCGTGGTAATTTACCAGATAGATTACAAGATGTAACGAAATCACGAAATCAGTTTTCTGTTCAAATTGTCCCTTTTGTTAATATGGTTTCCCGCATCAAAAACGTCCTTACTGCAAACAAAACTGTTCGTTTTCTAACAGATTTTGAGAGGTTTAATGGAGAAGACACCAAAATCTCAATTAATACGTTAATAAAATGTAATCTGCTTACAATTCTCATTAAAAATACCCTAAAAATGTTTCACTTACGTTCCATAGATAATTCCATCGCAATCAGCGGTAAATATTTATATGGGGGATATAGCAAATTAGTTTCAGTGATAAATATTCAGGGTGAAAAAAATACATAATTGCATTTTTTATGTAAAAAATGAAATATCAGAAATTCTAAATGCGTCTTGTATTGCAAATTGTGTATTGAGTTTTACTTTGAAATCATATTTAAACATTCTAAATCACCCGCAACGTGTTCATCATCAATGTACAATATATTTGCAAGAGGCAGTGCATTTCACTGGATTGTGGTTAATAATAATCGAACAGTCTTATTTGGAATGTCACCCAAAAGGCGCCTTTCACCCTTTGTTCATCTCTGTCCTTGGTAAAATAAATAAATGCTTTTCAGTCCCTTGAATTAGTGCATCACTGTAATGGAAATATCTTTTCATTTGGTATATCTGACATGAACTTCACGCATCCATTGAAGAGCAATTGAAGTTAATGCAACTTTTTACAAAGTGGTATACATGCACATATACTGAAATAGTTTTACTTTTGTGTCTACTCTTATTATTTAGAGATATGTGTTCTCATTATAAAATTTTGCCCGCTACTAAGATTTTTCACTATCGTTTGGCTTTCTTTACGTTTCAGCATTACAACATAATCAGCATAGTAGCATCTTTTTTGCTAATTTTCACAATCATAATTATAATACTCGAAATAGAAATCAAACTTTACCCCCTTTTTCTCATATAAATAGATTATACCTAAATATAAATTCTACCGGTTTAAGATTATGGAATTCTTCACCTTTCTTAAAATCACTGAAATACGAAAATAGTTTTAAGAAGTACAAATCAATGAAATTTATTTTGTTTTGGTAGAAGAGAGTAATGAAATGATGTTTCGGTAGCATTTGTCTGCAAATCCATCCGCCCTACTTAGTAACATATTTAGTGAATTTTTAAAATGTCACCGAATTGATAAAAAGGTTTATAATCCATAAAAATATCATGAAATTGATAATATTTGCTTAATAAATGAAAGTAATTGTGTTTTTAAGACGATAGTATTCTGATGATGTTTCGTCAATTTGTCGCTAAACAGTCCCACTTAGCGATAAATTTGACGATTTTTTAAAATGTCGCCAAAACTTTCATGGATATAACATTATTCAGACGATGTTTTTTCCACCAATTTATTTGAAGTAAATGATACCATATCGCTTAGTAACGGATTTAAATCAATGTGTTTATGCGGTTATGATTTCTATTAAATCTTTTCCGATTTGAGTAAGAAAGATATGTATATAAAATAAATTTTATTGCATTGCATTTTTGACTGGATAATAACAATTACGGTCTTCAGGTTTAAGCATTATTTTTATTGATATTTTCTGGGATTATTGATATTTTCAATTTATTATGTTGTTTTATTATTACAGAAATTGTTGAAACTCATTGTACGTTGTACAAGTAACCTTCTACGAATGCATTGAGATATTTTCTTATCTATGAGAATGTAAATAGTACAGGTATATTGGCATATATTTTGATATTATATTGGCATATATTGGAATCAATTACGGCCTTCTGGTATAAAGATTACGGGGATTATTTATATTTTCAATTTATTACGTCATCTGTTTTACTTTGGCAAATATTTTTGAGACTCATATTGTAATACGAGTAATCTTCTACTAATAGATTAGCATATTTTCTAATCTGCGACAATATAAGTAGGACAGGTATATATATTCCAATATAATTTCAGCGCTTTCAATTCGGCATATATTGGAATATATTCGGCGTAATTACGTCCTTCAGGTTTAACATTTACGGGTTTATTGATATTTTCAATTTATACATGTAATCTACTAATACAGGTTATATCTTCTAATATTTGTGTATATAAGTAATACGGGTCCCATCCAATTTTAACGCTTTTATTTTGCATATATAGATTCAATTTCCTATTTTTTGTAAGTTTGCTTACAAAAGGGGCAGGATGTTTCTTTCTTCAGATCTGCCCATGAAGATAATTTTGCATAGTGAGAACTTATTCTTAAATTTATTATTCTTAAATTTATTTTTTCAAGAGCAATAAATTTAATATTTCAACAGAATATTTTGATTAACAATATCATTTAGTGTACTATAGGAATTTGCACATGATTGTGAACGGATATATGATAGGACGGATACAGCAATAAATATAAATTAAAAAGAATTATAAAAATCACGATTTTGACACAAGATGGATACCATATTTTATTTTGAAGTGGGGCACGTGATCGCTTCATATAAACGGTGTAATTATTATTTTAATTTTTATTAAAAAACTACTGAATATATTTGTATGATTTTAGGTATTTGAATATTTCCTAAAACTTTCGAAGCAATGTGTGAATTTTAAATTCGCTTAAAAAATGTTTGAAAAATTAGGTCCCAGAGGTATTTCATTTTTTCAACCCGGGTTCAATCCAAAACTAATTGTGTGATATTATTCATTTATATTACCGTAGGTACCACAGACCGTCTGAGCAACATACTAAAATTTCATTTTGATAAAGTCATTTTTACGGCAGTTATCGTGCTAACTGGCAGAGAATGAATAAAGTCATAAACACTTTTCAACTATGTTTTAAAGTGTTAAAAATTCACCTATATTAAGTTTTGTCAGATGATATATACTATAAATGTATAAAGGTTCATACATATAGGTAACTTGGGGGCTTCCAGGGGGTCTGAAAAGACTTTTAGAACTCTTATTTTCTCCATTCCTTAGAATCGAAAATCCGGTTTTTTAAGGTTCTGTACTGTAGTCGATACTATAAATGCGGAAAAATTAACACCGAGGGGCTTCTGGAGGGTCTGGCAATCCAAAACCACGTTTGGCAATTACATATAGTGATATTTTGAATTCAATTCGTTCTAAAGAAAGGCAAAATTAGAATTATGCTATCTAAGAGAATATTTAAATAGAAAAGTTTTCCTTTATTTCACTTTAGTTTTAAATAATTGTTTCACTTAATTAGACCATAAACTAGGGTGACTGCATTTTACGTGTCGCTTGCTATTAGCAAGGAGGAGAAAGGCAAGTATTTTAACGGCTAGGATGTGGAAAATATTAGTAGAGATTTTTAATTCTTCTTACATGCGCATCATCACGCAAAGAAAGCAATACTGCCGCGTAAAAAACAGAGTAATAACCTAGAAAAATATTTAGGATTAAAAAGCTACGTAGTTGCGTAACAAAATAATTAGCATAGTGCAAGAGTTTCGTAAGGAATATTAAAACTTATTCTTAATGGTGACGTATATTGCTCATCTTCCTATTCATAAGGCGGTACACGTTTTTCTAACTATGGAAATAGTGCTATTCTTTTGTTAAATAGCAGGGGAAGATGGGAACGTATATAAAAATCCTGAAATAAATTTATCGGTTCAGTCGAATAACAGTGTTAAAATAGTTCGTGGTTAAACTAATATTTATTGAATAATGACATCACTAGGGTTAGTGTATCCTAGAGAGAATAAATATCTTCAGTAATTAAATATAAAGTGAAGTTTAAGTCTCATTAAAGAATGATAACTGGTTACGTTACTGGCAAGATTTTGTTTTGTTATTAAAGATATTTGTTTATAATATGAGTTATTTACAGATTTCACAAAGACAGCAACAGGATGCCACATCTGGCTGTCTGCCTCATCATCACGGAAGAATGGCTGAATCGAATTTCTTGAAATTTTGTAGGAGACTTGAAAGAGTCCCATTTAAAATTTAGTCTATGTTTTGAGTTTGTAGGACCAGAGGTTGTCCAGATATTAATTAAAAACGCACAGTTAAACCTTCCATAGACATAGCATTATGAAGACGATATTTTTTATTTGACGATTTTGAAGACGATATTTATTAGACGGTTCTTAGCAACGGATTTAAATCCAATGTGTTTATGCTGCAGACGAATTTTATTAAATCATTTCCGATTTAAATAATAAAGATATGTATATAAAATAAATTTCATTGATAATGAATTATTGACTGGATGATTTCAATTACGGTATTCAGGTTTAAATATTATTATTATTCATATTTTCGGGGATTATTGATATTTTCAAGTTATTACGTCATTGTTTTATTTTGCAAAAATTGTTGAAACTCATATATTGTACGTAGTATGGGCAATCTTATACAAATGCACGGGTATATCTTCAAATCTACGAGAATATAAATAGTACATGTATATTGGCATTTATTGGAATCAATTACGGCCTTTTGGTATAAATGCTACAGGGATTATGGATATTTTCAATTTATTAAGTCATCTGTTTTATTTTGGCAAGGATTTTTTAGACTCATATTGCAATATGGGTTATCTTCTACTAACACACAGACATATCTTCTAATCTACGACAATATAAGTAGTACGGGTATCTTCCCATATAATTTTAGCACTTTAAATTTGGCATATATTGGAATCACTTATTGCCTTTAGTTTTAAAGGTTAAGGATTTATTGATATTTTCAATTTATACGTGTAATCTACTAATACAGGGTATATATTCTGTGGGCTTTAAGCTGCCCTTTGCCATTCGTGGCGGGCGCCACGCTCAGAGTTTTTCAGGGTATATCTTCTATTCGATAAAGTCAGAATATAAAGAATAATTCGATAACATCATAATACAAATAGAAGTTATAGACGAATAATAAATAGAAGGTTTAGATTGTACTATTTTGCGAAAAAAAAATTCTGCTGTCCTTAATTTCAAAGTTGATGTTAACTAATTTTGGCATGCTGAAGGCAGATTTTTAGTCAAATATTTCATTTCCCGCCAGAGATTTGAAATATGCTTGCCCCCAATCTGCATAGTCATTTATAATATCGTTTTTGGCCATGAACTCGGGACGGTTTCAATGGCACATGGATTCAATATTAACATACTAGAACCTCATAAAAGCCTGCAATATTTTTTAAATGTAAAACTCGAATTGAGTTGGATCTAATATGTTCAAAAGTATACGATCTATTCTGATTAGAACGATATATTTTTTATGATTTGCCAAATCTTTGACGCTGTAAAATCTACATACTAAAATGCGTTATAAATCATATTATAAAACATATCTTGATATATATATATATATATATATATATATATATATATATGAAATATGCTATCGTCTATTCGTTATCAACATGTAGTTATAATTTTTTTAATTATATGCCATGTTTACACTGCCCCTTCAAATGTTAAGCACGGAACAGTAAATCGGACATAATTCAGAAAATTCTGCACTGATTGACACCAAATTTTGCATGAACATACTCTAATGGGGTACTTTTTCATACAAACTTCAATGAGACAAAGCATGTCATGTAGGGGTTTTATTTACCCATAAAATTCAAAATAGTGTATAGAGAGCATAAACAATCTGAATGAGGCATAGAATGGCTAAATTATGTTTAATATGAAACATGGTGTCCTCGGACCTTGACACAATCTTTGCACCGACGATTCAGACCCTCAATCAAATAATTCAGGGCGACAAAGGATACAGACTACTATTCATATACAAGAACAGTTTATAGTTACTGGGGGGTGGGGCAGGATTGCCTAGCGATTACAGCACGGTAATTTCACTCGGATGACCCGAATGCGATGCCCGACTCTGTCCAAACTGTCCAAGTGTCGGCGCGAGTACCGGCACGTTACATATGTGGGTTCGAAAGTCTTTCTGAGATGTTGGTGTTAGGGGAAGCAGGTTACGATCCTTGCGGATGTCACACCCACTCGATTCCGGTCTAAATTGGCTGGTACTGTTCAGGCCGTCCAAATAGATACCATGCACCTTCGAGTAGGTCGGACGGTCTGGGTCGAAAGATAGATAGAAAAAAAGAAGGTACTGGACTGTGGTGGTAGAGGAGGGCAGGCGGATAAAAACAGCTTTTAGAAGGACATTTTAAACATTTTAGATGGCATTAGAATCCGAGGAATACGCTGGTCACTCCATACGTTCAGTACTTTTGCTTTAAAGGTAGTTCTTCATTAGGCTAGCTATTTGTAGACGAACATGTCGCCCATTAAGCAAAAATACTGACCGAATGCATCTACATAAAATCTGATATATGGATCAAATAGCGCATATCAACATATTACCACGATTGACGATGGTGTTAAACGATGCATGGTGTTAAACGATGTTGCCGGACTGGCTGCGTGTTCCTTTTCCTCTGCAAACTTGTACACGTTTACTGTTAGACTTCAGAGAAAATGACGATTTGTGGGTGAAGAGAATATTCGCACATTGCGTTAGGATTCAAATAACATGCCCAAGACACCAATATAAACGTACTCTTTTGTCCTTGTAGCTCAAAGACGCACACTTTTTTTTTTATATTTGTGCATAGAGACCTCCCGTTTGCAATCATTGCCTCAAAGCTTTGGTGGATATCGGCCTCCATATGACTGCAGAAGTAACTGCTTGTCTAGTTAGTGCTGCCGCTCGGTGATTAAGTCTCGCCAGTAAAGCTATATACCGATCATTTGAAGCTATATACCGATTATTTGTGTCTCCAAGGCGTCCCAATTGTGATTTCTGGTGATTGTTCCACTCGTTTGGAATTGTGTCGATAGACGAAAATAATGGAATGAGTTAATGCAATTTGCTCTATCTGTGATGTATTCAGTTTTACATCTCCCATTACTTTAAGACATGCCGTTCTCGAGATAATTTATATTTTGCACATTATTGCTACGTCATTTTTGAAAATACTTCCAGTTACTAAATGAAAACAAAAATTGAATTAAAATACAAATTCAGTGTAATTTAAAATAATTATGCGTGCTATTTTTTGTGCAATTAAACTCAATTTAATGAATTGTTAAAGAAATAAAAAGAAAATGAATTTAGGTCTGTAGGGAAAGTCAGGTGCTGCCCACATCAGAGTTTTAATTTAGCGAGCATTAATTTTCAGGGGAATCGTGATTTATAGCGTACATAAGCAATGAAAAAATTTGAGGATTAGAAATAAGATCCTTAAGACATTTAGTTGAAAATAATGAAGTAGAGAAGATGTAATTTTCTCGCGTTACAAAAGCTTCACCAAAAGTTATAATAACACTAAATACTTCCTCCTTGATAGAATTAACCATCTAGGGAAAAAGTTTACTTTGCAATTCATTCCGGCTCACGTTGATACTGAGGGCAATGAAAAAGCCGACAATTTGGCCAAAGAAGCGTGGTACTTCAATAAAGCTACAACAAATCATGTTACCCATTATGATGCAAATACAATCGCAAGATACAGGCTAAAAGTACAATCCATTACAAAATCTGGTCAGGTCTATGAAATTAATGAAAACAAGACAATTACCAAAACGATTACAAGAGTAATTACGATTACTCGTCATCACAGAGGATTAAAAATTAGCAGCGATGGAACAAGAACTTATAGTTTTTGTAGAAACTGTCCAATGACGGAACTTTTCCCAGAGCATATTTTCACCTGTCCAGCCATTATAGTGGCATTGCAGAATATTGATAAATTTCCACAGGAAAAACTATACTCAGATTCAATCATTCCAATTGAATAGGCTGTCATATCTGTTCACGGATGTACTTAAAACCTTACTCTAACGGACACGACACCAACCAACCAATCAACACACTATATACAAGCACATTATTTCTCGCGTGTCTTTAAGTTAACTTGGGTACCTTACTGTATGTAAAATAAACCAATTGGGTCATTTGATCTGTGTAATTTGTACCCCGTGTTCTTATTGGAACTCTGTTATCTTACACATCCGTATATGCAGAATGAAATTTTTGCACGCTTCATGATATTCTAAATGCATCGTAAAGCTTAAGATTCACAGTTTACCGCCGCCTTTGCAAATGACCATTGAAGTGTGAAATATTTTATTTTCTTCACAGTTTCGGTTTTATTTTAGGTAGCAAAATTATACCACTTACTGACTTATTTAAGAATAAAAATTAAATGTGACTTTTTGAAGTCATTCATTTATAAATTTTTACCACAGCTGACCACAGATGTTCATTTTAGAAGCAATATATTCTGAATTTCAGAAATTTATGAAAACTCGAACTGCACAAAAACTGTAAGTGATGTGAAAAAAGGGATATCGTTTTTTTAATTCAACGTATCAAATTGAATATAAATTACCTTCTTATTCTGTAACCACAAAATCATCGCAAGTTAGTGATTTTCTTTAACAAAAACAGTAAGCAGACGAACTTTGGCTAGATTTGCTTGAACTAATTATAAAAGTGTTTTACTTTTTAAAAAGATGTTGCTTTCAATCTCATTGTTCAGCATGACGGATTTTCTCTTTAAAATTTAAGAGCCCTGCCGATTGTTAGGAGCTATATTGCCAGACCTACATCAATAACATTGATATCATTTCATGATGCACACAAAACCAAATGAAAAATCTATTTTAGAAATTTTAAAACGAAATTTTTTCCATTCAAAACTAGCCTGCTGAATTGAACGGAATTTTGGGATACTTGTTAGGAAGTATAATTAATTGAAGATTCATTTATATGTTCACACTCATTTGTATATTTTACTTCGTATATTGTACAAGACATTAGCTATTTATTGTGAGATAACAATATTTATTGTGAGATGAGATTGATATTCTCATGTATCAATGAAATGAGAGTATTATTACTTAAATTCATTAAATACAAGATCATAGATATATTAGATGACGTTTGATTTACTTTTTATTGAATAGTAGAATAAATAGCTAATAGATATGTAATAAGATTAATATTTTTATATATTTCAAAGAAGTGCAAGAGTATTAGTCCGTAGATCTCCTAGATGACGATTTTACTTCATTTACTGTTCAGTAGATTCAATAGCCAATAGATATGTAATAATATTAATATTTTTATATAGCTCAAAGATGTGCAAGGTTACTTTAATCTAATAAATATAGGCAGGTGAATCGACTAGATGGCGATTTTACTTCATTTATTGAACAGTAGAATAATTAATAATTAGGTAATAGATATGTAATGAGAATGATATTTTTATATAGCCTAAATAAGTGCAAGATTATTACTTTAATTTATTAAACATAAGTTCATAGATCTATGACGACTTTATTTCAATTATTGAATAGTAGTAGAATAATTAGTGAAGACATAATGAGATATTCTTATATACTTCAAAGTAGAGTAAGAGTATTACTTTAATGCTTTAAGTATATAGATCTACTACATGGCGATTTTACTTCATTTATTGAACAGGAGAATAATTAGCTAAGATATGTGCAATAAGATTGACATTCTTATGTATCTCAAAAAAGTGCAAAAGCATTACTTAAATCCATTATATAAAAGTCCATAGAGATAATGATTTAACACGTTAACGGGATTTTATATTTGTTAACTTTTAATTTCTAAAAACAATAACATTCTTTCAAAAATCTCCAAATGTAACTTTTCTGAAACTGAATTGGACGTAATACTATTGTGATGCGAATTTCTCTCCCATTTTTTTTTCAAAAGAAATGTCAATAATTCGACTTTTAGCGTTATTTTATAAATATTTTCGGATTGCACATCTGTATTTTCCCAATATTTCTGTAAGAGTTTTAGAGGATTTAGTGTATTGTATAGAAATATTTTGAAAGAAATAAATTTCTTTTTTTCTTTTAGTAAAGAAATAAGGCAGAGACCGTTCAGAAGAACTGATGGAATTCTTTCGTACACACTAAATTGTTATAATCATATATCAGCGGCTTTGGCTATTTGTTTGAAATACATATTAAACATTATTATATACACTCTATAACAAAAAATTCGATGCACCAAGAAGGAGTTGTCCAGTTGTAATGAAATTTTGCATGCAAAGACATTTTGAGCGCACATGCAAATGAATAAAATTTGATGTTCAATGAATAAATAGTGGGAGCTTCAGAGCATCGAAACTGCGCATTCAGCAGGTGTATATAAGAAGCGATTTTGAATCTGTGGTCAAAATTTCTGTTGCATTTCGACTGCGGATATCTTACGTGTAGTCATTTCTGTCACACTGTACGTGTAGTCATTTCTGGCACACTGGCACACTGTTCGGGTTCTTAAGACTAGGGGTTGTCGAGATAATAATGAAAAACTGAACTTTTTCCTAGGAGTTATACTCTCCAACTCCGTCGTTTAACCAAACGGAAAGGATGAAAATCGTTTGTTTAAAACGTCAAAAAGAAATAAAATTTTATTTCTGAGTTTGGTGGAGATTTTTTGCGCTAATTAGTCACTATCTGAAAGCATGAATCGTCTGAAACATGAATTTAAATGGAAAAATCTACCTCCGTGGCTTATATTTTTCACAAGCTTTTACTCAACGATGAAAAGTATAAAGAAATCAAAATGGTTATTTAATTTCGCATTTTATGAGGGAGATTCTATCTTATATCATGTTGCTCGGCAACGCAATAAAATTAAATGAGTTTGTTAATTATTATTTTTTTTTTCGATTTGAATAATAAATAAATGGGTATAAAAATATATTTTAGAAAGAAATGATTTGATTTTTCTTTTAATTATATTAATTGCGAACTGCGTACATCACTTTCATTTATTTTGGCAAATAGGTTTCAAGCTTATATATTGTGTTTAGCTAATAAACTCATATATTCTGTCTACACAATAAATTCATTTATCCGATTGTTGAAACAGAAAAAGGGTAGAACGGGTATATCTTCTAATAATATTTTAGTGTTTTCATTTATTATATACAAACTGGAACACGATATTTTATTCAGATCTGCAAATTTAGAGCTACGAATTTTACTCGATATCGCTAACTTGGCAAATTTCTTAAACGTTACCAAATTGATTGCACTGTCTCCAAATTGATAAAAACGATGTAAATCAATGAAATTTATTTTGTTTTTTTAGAAGAAAGTATTGAACAGGTGTTTCGTTAGCATTTGTCTGTCAGTCCAACCGTCTTACTTAGTAACACATTTAGCGAATTTTTAAAATATCACCAAATTGATAAAAATATTTGTAAATCCATAAAAATATCTTGAAATTGATAAAATTGTGCTAAATAAATGAAATAGTGTTTTTCAGGGGATAATATTTTGATGATGGTTCGTCATTTTATCGCCAAGTGGGACTGTCATTTCTACAGTGCCACTTGGCGATAAATTTGGCGATTTTTTAAAATGCCGCCAAACCTTCATTAAAGATCGCTTTATTCAGATGATATTTTGACCACCAATTTATTTGAAGCAAATCATAACATGTCGCTTAGCAACGGATTTAAATTCAGTGTGTTTATGAGGAAGAAGATTTTTATTAAATATTTTCCGATTTTAACAATGAAGATATGTATATAAAATAAATTTCATTGCCATTGTATTTTTGACTGGATAATATCAATTACGATCTTCAGATTTAAACATTATTATTATTGATGTTTTCGGGGATTATTGATTCAAAGATTATTGATATTTTCAATTTCTTATACCATTGTTTTATTGCGGCAAAAATGGTTGAAACTCATATTGTACGTTGTACGAGTAATCTTCTACAAATGCACGGCTATATCTTCTAATCTATGAGAATATAAATAGTACAGGTATATTGGCATATATTTTGACATTTATTGGCATATATTGGAATCAAGTACGGCCTTCTGGTATGCAGATTTAGGGGATTATTGATATTTTTAATTTATTAATCAATCTGTTTTATTTTAGCAAAGATTTTTAAGACTCATATTATAATACGGGTAATATTTTACTAACACTAGGACATATCTTCTAATCTAAAACATTATAAGTAGTATGGGTATATCTTCCAATATAATTTTAGCACTTTCATTTCGGCACATATTGAAATCAATTACTACCTTCTGGTTTAAAGATTACGGATTTATTGATATTTTCAATTTATGCATGTAATCTACTAATACAGGTTATATCTTCTAATATTCGCGTATATAAGTAGTACGGGTCCCATACAATTTTAACGCTCTTATTTTGCATATGTTGATTCAATTCCATATTTCTTGTAAATTTGCTTACAAAAGAGGCCAGGATGTTTTATTCTTCAAATCTGCCCGTGAAGATCATTTTGTATTGTGAGAACAAATATTCTTAAACTTCTTGGAGCAATAAATTTAATATTTTAACAGAATATTTTAATTAACCATGTCATTTAGTATACTATAGGAATTTGCACATGAGTGTGAATTTTAAGTTTCTTTATATTATATACTCCGTACGAAGAACGGTTATGCTGCTAGTAATAAATAAGTACCACTATACGAGCAATTTACGGCCATGTTAAGATATGATAGATTAATGATAATTAATCAAAAAGTTCACATTAAATTTCTTTTTTAAAATGTGTACCACAGTTTCATTTTTGTTTTTTGCACAACTTTCATAATTAGATAAACACAAAAAGAATAATTTATTTTAAACTTAATCCCGGTTTTTAAATCTAACGCTTAACAGATAGTGCTTAGGCTGTAAAATAACTTTTATATTTATACATAAGTTGTGTGTTAATTTTAATTCTCTTAACTGAGTATTGTATTAATTGTCAATATAGTACACTTTAGAGAGGAAAACATGCGTCTGGCACAAGTTTTTTTTTATCATTATATACTATTAATCCCCACGGATTACCATATTAACAACTTTGGTTTACCATATCAAGTTATGAATTTAGTAATCCAAGGGAGATGCACATACTCCAAATTTGGATATCATTTCTTTCTCAATATTTACACCATATTTAATTATACACCATTTTTTTTTCACCATTTTCGACAAAACTATTTCTAAATCATAAATTTTCTAACTGGCTTCCAGTACTTGTTCTCTATCAATTTATATACTTCCAGGTTACACTTGTTCCTCCAGAAATTTTTGTACCGAAATTGATATTTTGTAAAAGTCAGAAAAAATAAACTATTTGCGAAGTGGCGCTTGGCAATCAGCCGTGAAGCTCAGCTGTCGGTAGGAATAATGTAACTCCAACTTGATATCGAACCACGGATCTTCGTATTGGCCAGCCGACGCTTTAACATTGAGCTACTGGGACGGAATTGCAGGTTCTTATCTACTGCATTCTTCACCCTATGATGTGAAATTGAAGTGCAACTGACAATCTGACTGACACCTTCTGCTATTTTTACATCAAGTTATCCTCTTTCCGCTATTTTTATCCTCCAGGTTAGCTTCCTGTGTGGTTGTTAGCCTTCCTATATGGAATAGTCGCTCAATATACCAGAGTCCACCGAATCCGTGTTAATCGTACTAAGGTCACTTTTAGACCTCCGACATCTTTGCACAAACCTACAGGGTTGATTTGTTTTGACGCCATTGTAAAGAGCATTGCTGCCCCAACCAAGGATCGAACCGCGGATCTACATACTGGCCAGCTGATGCTCTACCGTTAAGCTACTGGGACGGATTTGCAAGTCCTTATCGTCAAAGTGGACGCTGCAATAGCATCTGCGTCTTTCAGTCTCTGAACTATAAGCTACAAAGTTTTGAAGCTTGGATTCAACCTATTTGTATTCCAAAGTTTCTTTTAAACACTACGTAACAAATTATTGTTTGATATGATCTACTGATAAGCAGAAGTGAGATTAAAAAAGGAAATAAAAATTATTCAAATCGGCATGGACCGCTTTAACTGCAATTTAAAATCAGATGAAAATCTATAATGAATTGGTTCACAAAGTAAAATGCACCGCGAATAAATATAAGGGAGCTTTGAGACCACAGAAGGCACCGATTTCAGATTTTTTTTATTTGCTATCAAACAAGAGGCGTAGATAAGTGACGCCAATTTCGACAGTTTTGATCCGGAAAGTTATGACCCCAATAAGTAAATGTCATCAAAATTACAAGTGTTACTTGGGGCAGAAACAATGCTTAGGGCTAGAATTTAAAACAAATTTTATTCGGTCTAGAGCAGCCAATCAAACCACGATACAACGTCAAACTTAAGAATAGCCAATGGAAGTAAGAGTGCGTGTCTTTACCCGTGGCCAAAATATGCTACTTCTAAGAGGAATATAGCAACAAGAGTCCAGAGATGCCTGTAGCAGAGAGATGGAGTGAAAATGAGATCCTGATAATATTGCAGAACGAATAAGAGTAGATCCAGAGAGAAACGAAATGAGCAATGATAGAAATGCAATACCAGTGAAAAGTGTGCTGTGGCATTCTATTAGATCAGAAAAGTGTGGACCAATGAACCAAAGCCAGAAATGCCAAGATACACTCACGGAAAATGAAAGTTGCGCACCAAGAAGGAAGAATATGATGGGCCTGAAATTTCATTGATGGAAGGATAGAGATGAATGATATACATGATCACAAAAACAGCGCAGCAGAACACATACAGAAGGAGCTGTGGTACACAGTCCGGTCATCCTAAATAGCGCGTCGCACCGCCTCGTGCTGCGATACAAACAGCAATATGGTCTGGCATGGTGTCTAACAGACGCCTGCTGTTGTCCTACGGCAGACGGATCCACACCTGTTGAACGTTACGTTCCAAATCCCGAAGATAGCGGTAACGAGGGAGCTGGAATTTTAACTGGTCCCACATATGCTCGATAGGGGACAGGTCTGGGGAGCGGGCAGGCCATGGAAGTGTCTGGACATGACACAGGGAGGCCTGAGCGACCCAAGCCGTGTGCGGCTGGGTATTATCCTGCTAGATTCCTTGGGACCGTAGAATTTCATCCACGTACACTGGCCCGTCAGTGTTCCAGGTACCATTACTAAAGCGGATCGGCTGCCGTAGGCTATGGCTCCGCAGCCCATGGTGCCTGCAGTGGGGCTGTTGTGGCGCTTGATAACGAGGTTGGGATTGTGGCGTTGTGCAAGGGACCTCCACACCCGGACACGCTGATCATCGGTCCCCAAACCGAAGTGGCAGTCATCTCTAAACACCACATATCGCCAATCTGTGGCGTTCCACTTTGTTCTGGCCCGGAACCACTGCAACCGGAGCTGCTGAGGTTCCCGTGTTAACGGTAGCACACGTAAGTGACGCTGGAATCCCAGATTCGCTTCCATCAGGCGTCTAGATATGGTTCGTGGGCACACAGGAGCCGCTACGTGTGCCTATATCGCGTATCGGGCCACCGTGAGCTCTATACGTGACTGTCGCGCGATCATTCAATCCTCTCTAATCGTGGTATGCCTGGTCCGTCCAGAGAAGGTCCTCCGAGTCTGGTTGGTGTCCCGTGACCAGTGCTCCCAACACCGTCGGACGGTATAGTCCGAGCTATCCACGTGACGGGCTATCCGGCGCGCTGACCACCCTGCGATTTACAGCCCGATGATCAAGCCTCTCTCGAAGTCCGTCAGTCGCGTATATCGATGTTTCTGTCGTCTACCCACCATTCTTCCGGCCGTCTAAATGGTTACCTTACACCTTTCTGGTAGGTCGGACGGTCTGGGTCTCAACTCACTATAGTTTTCATCCCGTACACGTGCTTGCATCGCTCGAATCTTCTCGTGTTGATGAGACGTCGACTACAAGCTGGTTTATAAGGCCGCTGGCTCATGCTTGCAGCGCCACTCACGGGTGTACGGTCATGCACAATCACAACAGACTGGGATCATTTGCATATCAGCCCGACCACCTCTAGCTATTTACATCATTTCGCGGTTGTGCCATGTTCTCTTCTTGTTGCGCAACTTTCATTGTCCGTGAATGTATATGCTTTTCTTAGTAATACTAGGTCGGGATTTTGATCTATTTGAACAATTTAAATGTGATAGAGTCTCACACGAGTGCTTCTTCTCCTTAAGTAATTTTGTAGTAAAATATTATACAATTTTAATTATGCTCATTATTTGTGTTAATAAATGTTAATTTCTAAAGCTAAAAGTGTTTATATTAATGAGTAATATATTGATTTATAAATTATGGTACGTGGGCTCGTACTAAGAAATAATGGTGAGTTATTGCGGCCAATATTAAGCAATTACAATTGCAAGCAAATAAAGCAAGTTGAAGCTTAACTTAATATTTAAATCTACTAAATAAAAATCACCACAGGAGCATATGTACGTTTTAGAAGTCATTCGATGTTCTTCATCAATGCAACAAGTTAGAACCCGAACGCCCAAATAAGTGTAAGACTATGCCGGCCAAACAGAAAAAGCCATATCAAATTTTTTGTTTCTCTGTCTCAATTTCTTTCGCTCTTTGTGTTTATTTTCTCTGCATTTTTTCTTGTTAGCTTTTTATGTTCATATTTTTTTGTTTTTCTATTTATCTTATTTTATTTTCGTTACACTATATTGAGTGATCTTATTTAGTAATTTTCTATTTGACTGGCATAATCTTATTTGGGCGTTCAGGTCTTGGCTTTTTGCACTGATGATGGAAATCTAATGATTTCTGAAACGTACATATCCTGCCTTATTTTTATGTGTGCTGCATTTTACTTTGTGAATTAGTTCATTTTTGACTGTGCGTAAAGTCACGTGCTGTACATATAAAAAATGTCAGTACTTGCATTGGTACTGACATTAGATTATTTGAACGTGCGCGTGAGATTTGAAATAATAAACTCTCCACTGCGTTATCCCAAATGGTTATTAAGGATAACTTTATCCCGGATTTCGATAAAACATTTCTTTTATTTAATTGCAATAATCCACGTAATATTTTGCTCTTTGAATATTTTTTATATTTATCTGGATTCCATCTGTAATTTCGACACTGTTCAAACCTCAGTTTCATATGGCATCTCGACTTCTCCCGAGTTAAATTATTGTCTAAATTTTTAATCCTTTTATATTTAACTTTTCCTGTATCACTTTTATAATTTAATGTTTTCCATTCCGATAGTTTTCCTTGTGTAATCTGGCCATTCAATATATGCAAATTATGTTCGTGGATTGGACTGGGTATAAAAAGCTAATGTACTTTATGTTTTCACAATTGCCTCTGATGATGGACGTTTGGCGTTCGAAAGCTCTCAGGTTTTAATGCGATTGATTTTAACATATTTAATATGACCAAATAAAGGCTTTTATTTTCGTATTTTATTCTTTAAAATTTAAATGATACCGTATATGTTATTAAATACAGATTCACTGACATGCCTGCCGAACTACGACGCTGAATAACCTGCTAGAAATCTTGGATATCAATTTGAGGAAGTCCCCTAAAAGTTACTATCTCAGTTCATCTTTGCGCCACCTACAGGGAATTCAACCAATATGTTGGAACACGCAAGTTTATTAGAAGTGAAGGTACAAAATAATGTCAGGACTCTGTCAAGGCGCTAACAATGCCCTTACAATAGCCTTAGCATGTCATTATTGCCAGACTGGAACATAATTTGGGGTCTTTATGTGGAAGTCTGCTTGTTAAGTTCCCAAGTTTCTTAAAAATACAAAAGAAAAAGTTCTTTGTGCTTCTCCGAACTTCGGATATCATCTTGAAGTCCCTGGATAAGCTAAGGCATATTAACATTTAGTTTTACAAAGATGATTAAATCATTATATTTAGAATTGCAATGTTTCATACCTTAGTGCTATATTATGGTAAGTAAGCTAGTATATAATTTTCGGTAAATAAGCGTTTTAAGATATGATTGGATATTTATTTTATTGATAAAAATCACATACATATTCATAGTTTATAGATTTTCCTGATGGATTCAGAATTGTATATTTAGTTTAATTAGAATAAGAGTATAAGTACACATTTTCCGTTTATTATTTGCCTATTTTTACTTACACTAATCATTACCACGCTACCTTTAGTTATCTGCATTTTCGTTTAACATCTTCGGGCTAGATCTGGGCACCCACAGTACGTAGAGAACTAAAACTCGCCACACAGCTTTATATCTAGAAACATTTTCATCTATCAAATTTTCACGTCACTATGTCTTGTATGTACGTCATGGCTATGTTTTTGCCCTTTCTAACACTTTGCAACATACTTGAAAAGTGTTTATGATTTTGTTCATTCTATCTGTTTGTCCTTCCGCAGGATAACTGCCGTAAAAATGACTTTCTCAAAATGAAATTTTAGTGTGTTGTTCAGACGGTCTGTTGAACCTGTGGGAATATAAATGAATAATATCACCCAATTATTTTTGGAATGATCCCAGGTTGAAAAAATGAGATACATTGAACCCTAATAGACCTAATTTTTCAAACATTTTTTTAAGCGAATTTAAAATTCACAAAGTGCTTCGAAAGTTTTAGAAAATATTCAAATTATCCCGTAAAAAGTATGAAAAAAATTTCAGCAAAATACATTCGGTAGTTTTTAAAATAAAATTTAAAATAATAATTATATCCATATTATATGAGGAGATCACATGACTCACTTCAAAAAAAAATATGCCATCAACTTGTGTCAAAATCGGGATTTTTAAAGTTTTTTTGATTTATATTTAGTGTTGCATGGATCCTAAAACCGCTTTATTTTTCCTTAATTTCTGTGCATCTACATTCTGAAACACGCAAATACAATATATTTCAGTTTAAATGATCATCAAACATTGATTTTTCTACAACAAAGCTTAATTTTAACTTCTGGAGAATGTAAACACATAAAGATGTAAGAAGAATTGTATAAGAATTACTGAATTTCTTTAACACAGCATTATTTACCGTTGGAATCTGGAATATAGCTGATATGAATGAAACATTTATTGATTTTACATAGAGAACAGGCGATTTTATAGCATACTTTTTCGTTGAAGTTTTAAGCATAGAGTTAAATTACTTTTACTTCCATGGTTTTAAGTATTTAAATAAAATAAATTATAAAAGAATGGAATAAAAGTGTATGAATGAAATATTTACAGCTTTTACATAGAGTGCCAGGCGATTTCTATTTGAATGCCGTCATTTGAATAAAGTTAATTTTTTTCGATGAAGTTTTAAGTTTCCAAATATAATAAATTAATATAGTATTGTGATAATTTTAAAAATATTACCGCTGAATGTATCGTATTTTAGAGATGTTTAAATAAAATTGCATTGCAGTTGGAAAATGTTTCGTAATCAATGCTTTATGCATGATTGATCTTTCTTGTTATGCATTTTCTTTGTGTATTACTGTTCAGTGTCTTCAGATAAAATGTTTTAGCTCTAATGCTCCGATCCATATATAATACATAATACTACATAAGCTTGTACGTCAATTACGCCAAAAAATTATAATAGGGCGGATGAGAATGCAAAAATTTAAACTTAAAATGAAAAGTAAAAATCTGATGTGAGCACATGACTTCTCCTGCATATTCATATTTATTTAGTAATTTTTTTTTATTTCATTATGCATTAAATAGAGTTTAATTGCAGAAAATAACTTGGATACTTTTCTGATAATGTATCTAATTTGTGTTTTTATTGCATCTTCGTTTCATTTGGCAACTTAATTCACTTTAAATACCTCAGGTCCTTAAAATTAAAGAAAAACCCACAAACAGTGCATTCTAGAGCCAAGGGTTTAGACTTACTTACTCGCTTAGTTGTCAAAATTTACCTGAAGAAAAAGTACCTAATTAATATATTTAAACAATTTTATTCATTTATTTCAGAGTTTCATTATCTTTGCGGGCTATTTCGCAAAAAAGAGTCTATTATACATTTCCTAATCATAGCAAAATCCAATCAGCATGAGGATATTCATCAGGGGATTTAACTACTAAGCTTTAGAAAATTTAATTAAATAGTTTTTTAACTACTGTAAAAATAGTCTTCATTTCCTCAAAATTAAAAGTTTAAATATCTCGAGAATTATCCATCTTAGAGTAATGGGGTTGATCTTATTCCTTTTGTCACAAAAATACGTATAAAACAAGCATTTAATTGATACATTTGAGTATTTTATATACAGTATTTTATTCCAGATCGAATGTTTTAGACTTGCGGGCCATTTCGCAAAAAAGGCAGATTCTTTTTTTTTCGTACCGTACCAAATTCTAACCAACACCACAGTATCTGTCCCACAAGCCCCTTATCTAGCAATGAGTTTGTCAGCTACAGTAGATATATACGATTTTTGCGGGCTATTTTGCAAAAAGATGCAGGTTCAATTATCTCGAATCGTACTAAAATCTAATTAGCACCAGGATCTCCCACAAGGGACTTATCTACAAAATTTTATGAACTTTGGTCCTTTAGTTTTTGAGTTAGAGTGGATACATACATTGCACAGACGGGCACACAGACAGACACATAGACACACTGGCAGGCACATAGTTACACACACACACAGAGATACACACACAGACGTCAATGGACACAAGCAAGGCCGTAAGGGATATAAGAGATTATCCAATGAAACTCAACATAAACTCCATCCGCATGACTGGAGTCAATGGGAAAACGGATCACAAAAAACCAATGGGAACAAAGGGGAGCACCAACTAGTAACTCAGTACAACACATTTGAAAACTTTCTGTATTTTTGGTGATTTCAAGTAAGTTTGGTGACATCAAGTACGTTTCATGACTTCGATGAGTAATGTTTGAAGACTTCGAGTAGCTTCCATGACTTCGACATAAGACGTGGCCTGATAAGATGATGTCACGAATAGAATTCTTCTAAGATTTCGAGTGTGCAGTCACGCTAACTTGTGAGAGCACGTGCTCCTAAAAATGTGCTGTGTGCAATTTTTCAGTAGAAAGTTCCAATACGACTGGACAAAGAGTGCATGCCCAACGAGGTTCTATCGAAGATGGACCAAGTAACACGTTATATCAAATATTTGAGGAAAATAATTGAAGGCTGACTTTGTCAGTAGCTAGTTTACTAAGTCTGTAAAATTCGCCCATTGCATCACAATATCCTGTCTAAGTAAAATAAGTACCTGTAATTTGAGTAACGGCTGATTTTTGTGAATATAATATATTATGATGAAGTTAATGTTGAATAAATTTAACAAAAAGAATATTTCAATAAATTGTAATTTGCCCAACAATGTCTCTTCATTTGTGTTAGTGAAAATATTTATGTATATTAATCCTTGTATATATCCTAATTTGGCGGGATATCACGTATGCAGTGTACTAATTTCACGATTCACGGCCACTCTTCAACGTTGTGCTAACCATTATATTAATAATAGACTTATTTTTTTATACGAAACATGCCTCAAGGTTTGCGTATCCAATATACAATGAATGCATTTTTGTGTTCAAATTTTAGGTTCATCTTCATTGGTGGTACCCCTATAAAATTCTTACATATAAACATAACATATTTTTTCACTCAGATTCATTTATCAGTTCTCATACTTGTGTATATGCCAGCAAAACTTGTTGAAGCAGAATTTTGAGCGATTGAGTTTTAACCGATCCATTGATGGTGATCGGAATAATTATCCCCCTCTTTCAATGTTAGCACCATCATAAAGTACAAAAATGTTTTTTGAAAATTCGTAACACGATTTTATGATTTTTGTTAAATATATAAGAAACGTATGTTTTTGAGAAGAAAAATACGCTTTCGGTGTTTTAAGACATAATTGATTGTAAAATTCCAATTACATACAATGTACGCAGAAAAGTTTACCAGGATCAAAATGTATGCACTCTATTTTTAAGCAAAATTATTTATTTGCTACGATTTCTTGATATTTGGGAATTTTTAAAAGGTAAAATTATTTAATTCATTACGACTTGTTTTTCTAAGAGATTGTTTTTTCGAGGAACTTCTACAATTGCGTGTATCATGGAGAGACGAAAGTAGTGGACTCTCTTGAAACTTGGAGCGTGTTATCACCCTAAAGACATTGTGCTTTTTAGGCAGATAATTTTCTAATTTAGACCATACGGGTGTAGTCATATAGGGCTATAGGCACGGACCTGCACGTGGTATTTAATGGGGTGCAATGGGGGCAAGGTAGAGCTACAAGAGTTGCAGTCAGCTGCGGATTATTCACTATGTTGGCCAAAGCTATTATACGGCCGCGTAGTGAGCAGGTACACATTCTTATTAAAAACATCTCGGAGCTTTTTAAAAAAAAGAGAACCGGGCTGAACAAGGTGAGTTATATATAAAATAGTACTCATGCCTCAATGCTGTTGTTTAATTTGTAAAAGTGAGTTGATCTTAAACATGTTTGTTGCCAAGTAATACTGGATTAAAAAAATTTAATATCTTATGTTGCATTGTACAGTATTAGTAATATTTGCGATGATTTTAGATACAAAGGAAGAGGGTGGGAACGTATGCTATGGTTTTACTTGCAATATAAAATACCAGTCTATTTTATATTCATATGATAAACCCTATAGGGTACACTTTGACAAGAAGTTGAAATTTTTTTCCAATAATTGTTTGAATTTCAGCTGGCCAGTTGGAATATCTACAGTTTAATCTCCGGCTGGAACAGCGAGACTTTGACAATGATGCCCAAAAGGATCAATCCTGCAGGTTATGTGAAATGATGTGAAATGATCGGTAAATGGCCCAGTTACGAATTTACAGTTAATTCTCTGAAATATGGGGCCCATTTAAAAGTCACGACCACGTAGAATGCTAGCTTGAATTAAAAGCAGAGTAGAGAATATGAAGGTGATAGCTTGATCTGACTACAAGAGGAAATATATTATAGGACCTACTTTGACGGGAAGAACTTGGATTCTTATCCGGTGGACTTTTATGCGCTATTACTGTTTGGTATTAGGAACAACAAACTTGTAAAATAATAGTTTCTTTATTTCTTGTGTAATTCAAAATTTGGCATATTCTATTAACCATCTATATGATTGTTGAAGGACTTCCTTGCAAAATGTTTAAAAAAATTGTCTTTATTTTTATTATGAAGTGTCTTATTTGCATTAATGGATTTTGAAATAGGATTTAAGTCACACAAATGAAACATAGCTGCAATATGATCATGTGATTTTTTTAGGGTTTTTTCATCGTTTGCAATCTCAAATTTTGCAATTGGTATTAAATGGTAGTAGAAAAGAAATCTAGTACCATTAAATTGAAATTTCTCAGTTATAAAATCGATTGAATGAAGCTTTTTATTACTTTTCCGAAGGTTACGATTATAAATAAAAGTAAATTACTTGTAGAGTATTCCCTAAGTAGTGAGTTTCGGTTTGTTTTAAGTCAGAGTATTTTAAATCCGAGAGTTAGTAATGGATACTATTATAATCGGATAACATTTTATATTTAATTTTAAATAAGTAGAATCTTCTGTGTAAAAGAGCATAAATTTCTCAGTTTTCATCGTTCATTAATACAGTTTCAGTAAGAAAACTTAAGATATTTTGATTTTTAAATTATTGTGATATTTAAATATTGTACCTCTGTATTAAATATTTTACCTATGCAATATATATTTTATACTAAAAATAATTCTGCTATTAATCAATATTATAAGCATTTAATTTAAATTAAATATTATATTTGATAGTACTGTTCTATATCTTTCTATATTACAAAAAGAAGCAGACTCCGGCGCCGTCACCGCTGTTTAACAAATTTCTCATTTCTAGAGTTTCTCTGCTTCGTACTGCAAAAATTTATAGCATACAAAAATATATAATTTGGCACCGTTGTAGAGAAACGTTTGGGGAATAAGCTGAAATAAACCGTTTTTCGATTTAAACTTTAGTTTAAAGCATGTTTAATATGAAAGTCAAAGGCAAAATATTTGAGCTGCGAGTTTGCGCCCTGGACAGATTAATAACAGCAACATCACGAATTTTTGCAGGCATGCATCTACATAGTTGAATTTTTGCAGGGCTCAGCTTTTTTTTAAATCCTGTTTAATTTAAGTTGTTCTACTTTTTATGAACTTTTGAAGTTAAAAATGTTCTTCCTTATCATCGCGTTCCTCGAGTCTCTCTGTATTATATAGTAAAATCTATAGCATACAAAAATCTGAAATATAGTACATTTGTAGAAAAGTGATAGGGGAATACTCTGAAATCAATCTTTTCTCGATTTAAACTCTAGTTTGGTTTGAAACTGCTTGCAAAGCGATCTCAGCCAGAGGCAGAAAAATGGAAGCAAATAGTGGTGTGTCCTTCGAGTTTTTTTCTCTCGTATCGCATAACAATAGCATGCAAAAATATGAAATTTGGTACATTTATAGAGAAATATTAGAAAATATAGTGAAACAAACTGTTTTTCGACTTAAATATCGGTTGTTTTTGAAACAGCTTAAAATAGCGCAATTTCTGTGAGCGCCAGCAAGTAGAAAGCGAAACCTCCCGACTTGCGAAGCTAGTTACGGGGATAGGCGAAGCGTAGCCAGCAGGGGTTGGAGCCCCCTAGCTATTATTATATTTGTTAGTACTGTTTCCCATAAAATGAAGATTATTAAATATATTAAAGAGAGTGATGAGATCAAAAGTTCAAAAACTATTGTAATAGATAATATAAGTGGTAAATGTGAAAGTAATACTGCTAATAATTTTTAAATAAAGACGTTTTTCTACTTACGATTGTTTAAAAAAAAATGAGCGGGATGCAAAATCCATTTCCGGATAATTCTGTGTGTGAATGATGCAAAATCTTCTTATGTATTCCCTGACGTTTTATATTCATTCTTGCTCAAAAACGTAATGGAAAATAATTCAACCAGTCAGGCATTAACAGAAATGTTTAAAAAACGTACCTGTTTCAAAGAAAAACTATGAAATTGCTGAACTAAAAATGTGAAAATAATGAAGCAATAAAATAAGCGATCAAGTACTATCAGCAAGAAAATAGGATTCCTCATTACCTTTAAAGTAGCTTCTCATTAAAACTGCGCATAACCTACGGCATAATTTGTGCCTAATTATTTAATGTTTTTATCTTTGATAACAGAATGAGATTTTTTTAATTTAATAGTGAATTTTTTATTAAATATAAATATTCTGCATATTTTGCAATGTTAAGGATATGCGTTTTTCAGTATTTATCGAGATAATTATTTTAAAGCTAAAATTTAAAACGTGCATTTTTAAATCAATAAAATATTCCTACTACGGTAGAATAATTTAATTAATAAAGTGGTACAAATCTCATTGAAAACATGTGTAAATAAAACTTAAAATCAATGAAATATTCATTTTCGTCTTTGATTAAATTATAAAGTTTTTACTCTGAAAAATGTTTAACGTTTTTAATTAAACTGATGCTTGGGTACATAATTATGAAATAATGATATTTTTATGATTAAAACTACGCGCTAGATATTTGTGCATTTAAATGAGATTTTACGAGATTTCACAAATTATATATTTTATCTAAGCTATTCTCCATTCGTTCTATGCTTGAAATTTTACACTTTTGGTATTTCTGTATTTGTGTTTTTTTATTTTTAGGGTTTGGATATTTGTTTTCTAATCTTAATATAAATTAAATACGAAACAAATGTATGCCCTTAAAATAATGCTAAACTTTCGTAAAAAGTGTCCCTACTTGTGCATACTTTCTGATGCGGAATATATTGGAGTAATGCCCAATGTATATATTTATTAAATTTCCAACGATGGTCTACAGAAAGTCCTTAGAATCTCTATTCAGCCGATTTTCGTGATATTTTTTTAAAACTAAATTATCTCAACTTGCAGTTTTGCACCAGTTTTTAACTGACTTAAGAACGCGTTCAAAGTTGAATTATTGGGGTGGGACAGTCCAGTGGTTAGCGCATGGGGATTGCGCTCGGGACGATCCGAGTCCGATTATATACTTTGACCAAAACTATCCCTATGTTCACGCAGAATACGGGCACGTTAAATATGTGGGTCCGTAAGCTGAGAGTTTGGTGGCAAGGGAAGGAGGGTACGATCCTTGTGAACGCCGCCCCCACTGGGTACCGGTCTAAATTAGGTGGCACTTCCCGGCTGTTCAAACAGATACCTTACACCGTTGGGTAGGTCGGACGGTCTGGGTCAAAGAAGACGTTGAATTATTATTATGACTATTTTAAAGAAAAGTAACTAAATATGTCTGGCTGGTCTTGGTGCTTTGCTGGTCTTGGTACTTTGCTGAGATTCATGCTTTGTCGTGCTTCGTGCTTTGCTGGATCTTCGTGTTGGGTGGTCTTTTTTCCGCCGCACGCTTAAATGCTCTAAACCTTCAAGGCGAGCCATGCAGTTTGGGCATACCAAATACCAAAGTTGAATTATGACCATTTATTGATTTTATAGCTGTCCATAGTATGCTCGTGGAATCTAATCAACCAATTTTCTTTAAACAAAGTGTTGTTCAAAACTGGTGACGTGTTCAAAAGTTTTAATTAAGTCGAGAACAAGTTCAAATTTGAATTGTGGCCATTTATTAGGTTTATAGCTATCCCCAGAGTGTTTTTAGATTCTACTGTGCGAATTTTAATGATTGTATTTTCAAACGAAATATCTCAATCTGGAGATTAGCCTAAAAGTTTTATCTTATTACCGAGCTTACTCTTTGTTGATAAAACATTCATACGTTCATCAATCAAATAAATTATCCAAATCCATAACTCTGTAGACTGGTTTGACCCAAACCTCTTAACTTTAAATACTGAAAAAACAAAACAAAGTGTGTTCGTTTTGATAGGAAAAAATCTGCCCGAGACATTAATGATATTTATATAAATGGCTTCTGCATTCTTTTTTTTTCTGATGTTACGTTCTTGGGTATAATTTTACAGAATGGCCTAAAATGGAATAAACACGTTGACCATATATGCAATAGAGTTAGATGGCAGATCCAGATTGTGCAATTCTTTTCTGCCTTTTTAAAAATCAATGAACAACAAATGCCGTCTCAAGAAGAACTTAAAATTATTCCTCATATAAAGTTTGATCGCTATGTTAAAACTAGTGTATTTTTCTATTAGCTTGTTCTAGTCTGTTTTTTTATAATTTTTTCGCTGCCACTGGCTATTGTATATATGCTAGCATATTGCTAGTTTGGCTGGAGGCTGTGAACTAATTCATCAATCCCATTTATCGCGAATTTTCCCACACTCCCTTGCTATACTGTTATGCACTTACCTATAAGATTTAAATTGTGGTTATTGAGTGGCAAAATAAAGTTAAAAAGCTTGCAGAACTTCCTTGAAAGTTTTGCAAGCTTTTATCTTGTAAGCAGCAGTTTGATTTATTGTAAAATAAAGTTATTTTTGTTTGTTTGCTTACCCATAACTGAGGAACGCATTCATATTTTAATTATAACTATTTAATACTTTTTGTCCCCAGTGCATTCTTGGATCTACTGAGCCGGCTTTAATGACGTCATTGCGAATCCGCTTTAAAGGATTTTATATTAAGCGCTTTTAAGGATTAGTTTTCATAAAGAGGATCTATATTTACCACAGGTGAGTCAAGTCATACTATGTCACATGTTAGGTCATTTAAAAATTAAAAAATGTAAATAGTACCTAAAGGAAAACGAAAGCTAACTATTCTACATAAAATTCATTTAATAAACGAAATACTGATCAAAAGTTGGGAAATTTTTATAACGGGTTCAGCTAGTTTTGTATTAGTATTGGAAGATTCATCATCAAAATTATATTTTTAAACAAGATTCAAAAGCCATTGACATTTAACTGTGCACATATACACATTGACGCAAAGGTTTGTTTTTTATATAAGTAATTGATTCCATCGACATTTTTAACAGCTAACGAGTTTAAAAAATTCTATTTAAAGAACGGGCAACTTTTGGAAATTATTTTTTGTATCGGAACAGTGTGAGATATTTATAGAAGCTGGGGTTAAAATATAAACTTTGGGTTTCACGTTAATTTTTTAATTCGCAATATAAAAATCGGGGAGGTGTAAAACGTACGAAAAGTAAACGTTATTTAAAAATTCATGAAACTCCGTCTGTTAAACGCATGAATTCCATTTAAAGTTTGTTTGAAAGAGAATTTCTCGATATTTCCTATGATGCCGGGATGAAAACTCTTCAATAATATTTTCGGTCACCAAGGAAACGATAAGTATAAATATTGTCCAAAATCTTTGTAAATCGGGCTAAAATATAAAATAACTAAAAAACAAATTCGAAATTAAAAAAAAATAACACGGAGGTGCACCTATTCGGGTCCAGAAATACCTGTGTACCAAATGTCGTTGTCGTACGACTCTAAGATTTCCTGCCACAGACTTCAAACACACACATACACACACATTTTCCTTTATTATGTTAGATGATTAATTATAATTAGTGGCTATCATCTACAACGGATGAACTGACAGGCATTTATTGCTTTCTATATAAGCGTTTTGTGCATTACTAACGCCGATTTCTACTAATTAGGCAATGTTCTATAGCTTTTAAATTGACTTTTTTTCGCTGTGTTGGCGTGTAAGTTTTCCCAACTTCTTCAGTCCTCCGCAAGGGGCGTTGCAAACACTTTTATTCGATCGGACTAGCTTGCTTTACCATAGATAGACCTAACTTTTAGACATAGAGACCTTTTATTCCGAAATTATTGGGAATGCTTACTATCCTAGGAACCCTGACAAATAAAATTCGATGTGGCCATTTTCAAAGTATTTGTAAAAGGTACAGGATAGCCCTTTTATTCTCTAACTAGAAAATGTACCAAGCGTTTCTCGGGAGTTAAAGCAGGGATAAATTGAATTTATAAATCTAAAAAAAAAATAACGAAATAATTTTATTTATATAAATAAAAGTGAAAATTGCATACAATCTATGTACAACCGGTACAAGGACACCATCCCCAAATGATGACCTTATCTCAATTTTTAAAATGGGTCTGATCCCGTGCCACTAAGCAAAATAAAATAAATTCATCTAGGAGAGAAGGTTTCTGTGGCTTCAAGAGCATGCGTAGCCCTGAAACGAACAAAGAAACATTCTTCCTTTGTCTGTGTCGGAGCGGGATTCCGTTCGACACGGCCGACCGGAGAATTCTAATTTTCTCCAATTTTTGAATACCAAGGTCCGAAACTCCACCTGTCTGTGAGTGAAACTCACAGATGACTTGCCTCAAACCAAAATAAGACAAACCCTTACTTTGAAGGTCTTCTTCTTCCGCTGGAAACATAAGTAAATATACTAATTCAAACACAAATAAATACTCCTTAAATCTTTACTAAATCCATCCTTTATTAATCAATAAATTTATATTTATAATAGGAGTTACCAACATTATATAGAAGCTGAATCTATATCAAGTCTCCGCACTGGACTCAGGAAACCATGATACCAAATTTAATAGCCACCAGTCAAAGACATAATAAACAATTTCCAAAACGTAATAAATGTGGCTAATAATAATAATTTTATCATTTAACATAAATACAGTATAGGTATGGTCTCAACATATGAGCAACCATACTCGAAGCTTTCTTTTGAATTTAGAAATACCAAAAGTAAATATATATTTTATTCCATATAAACAGATGTTAAATTAAGTCGGGAAGTCAAATTAAAGATCTTAAGTTTGTTCCAATTTACGTGAATGACTTCCGACGGGAAACTGATCCATCGAAGAAACACTCGTACCTCCGACACCGGAGATTCTGAATAGATCGTACACACAACATCCACTTTGAACCCTCGGCTATGCCGTTCCATGAAAACCGGCTCTCTTTTAGCAAATGATAGGTTGAGGCTCGGTCAGGGCTCCGTTTCATTTTTGCCCACGACATCCAACATCTCGACCCGGCACAGAGACCTCGGGTCAGAACCTTTCTTCAACGTCGATGCTCAGCAGATAGACGGGCTTCTCCACGATGACCGGCGGCGACACTCCCCATACCCACGAAGTTCAGAGACCGGAATGGTATCAGGTCTTTCAACTTCGAGGTGGGCAACATAATAAAATTACGATCCGGACTAGCCCAGAGACATGGGTAGCCAGATAGGGAATGTGCGCCCCGAATCAACAAACATGCCATTTTTATGCACCAGGGCCAATTCAAGCCCCACCAATAGAAATTTTCTTTATTTCAAAAACTTTCCAGGGAACGCCTTCATAGCCTCGACGAAGGGTCCCAAAACTCCAGCAGTTCGAAAATCAACCTTCGTCTCGAGGTCTCCATACTTCACCAGCACAAACACGTGAATATGAAAATTCTGCATGCCATTGCATCATCCCAACCACGTGCAGAGCCAACCGCCTCTACACCACATCCGCTTGCCTGGGAAAACGATGACCCTGAAACTAACGGTCGAAAAAGACCACCCTCGAATACGATCGCACAACACTTATTAAATTTAAAATGGCTAAGGATATTCGATTTGATTTTAAATGCAAAAGGGATTTTGATATTAAACATAGAATTGACGAGAGGGTGTTCAACAGGATAAAACAAATAATTATATAAATAAATATGTATGCAATAAATATAGAAACAGATTATAGAAGTTACAATTTCACTCGAGTGGTGCGAAGATCTCAAACCTCGACACCACAGTCTGGATGAAAAAGCGCGAAGTCGAAATTCTTACAGGTTCGCTCGTTTTTATAAAAAATATAATTAATGAACGGATGGTTTCGTATTGCCGGTCAAAAATCGTATTGCCAGTCAAATTTTTAGTTCAGCAATTTAAAAATAGTTTACAAATAAGAAAAATTCACGAAAATTCGCCTATTAATTGTATGGATTCCGTTTAAAGTTTGTTTGAACGAGAATTTTTGATCTTGCCAGTAGTGTCAAGATAGAAACACTGTGATAGTATTTTCAGTCGCCAAGGAACCGATTTGTGTAAAAATGCTAAAACATAAAATAACTAAAAATTTAGTTCGAATTAAAAAGAAACCAAGATGCACATTCCTTGGTCCTGACGTACCTGTGTACCAAATTTTATGGCCGTACAACACATAGATCTCCCACTACAGATTGCACACATAGACACACAAACGTCTTCCTTTTATTATGTAAGATATGAAATGTGGTACCAACAGTAAACAAAATAATTTATGATTGCTGTGCTTTTGTTTCCGAAGAAATCATCCATTAACTATCGTCGATTGACTGCAATTATGCAAATGAGACATAAATTGATATTTGTACTGCATCTGACCCCACTATATAAACGTATTGTTTATTTTCGTGATTTACGACCGCTGGTTGATATTTTTGTAGCCCATTCTTAATCGAATATTTATTGACAATAATTTATTACTTTCATGAGTGATGCTTTATCGTGGTCGTGTAATGACAAAAAAATGAGAAAGTAGCTAAATTTAGTTATTTTTGCTGTGGTTGTTTTACAGGAGTGCGCTATAGTTTATTTTTGGATTCTTTTCTGTTGCATTACGGTCCCTGCGTCGGTTACATAGCTGATTGATAAATGGGATGAAAATATGATATACCTTGCAGTTATAAACTCCTTCGGATAAATTAATATGCAAAATTCAAGATATAGTTCTTAGCTGTTAAAAACTTTGTTCCAAATTATTCTGAAACTGCAAAATATATGTTCTTTTTGTATTGGCAAACTACTTGGTAGATTTAGAGAGACGTTGAATTAATTTGCATCCATAAATTCGTATTAATTTAGAGTCTATTTATTATCTATATAAATAAAATTGAAAATCTGTCTGCCTGTCTGTCTGTCTGTCTGTTTGTCCCGTCATCACGAGAGAACGGCTGAACCGAATTTGATGAAATTTTGTGGGTAGCCTGGAAATAGTACCACTTAACATTTAGTCTATGTTTGGAGTTTCTACGATCAGTGGTTCTCGAGATATTAGCAAAAAACGAATATTTCGTTTGTCTCATCATCACGAGAGAACGGCTAAATCGAATTTAATGAAATTTTGTGAGTAGCCTTGAAATAGCCCCTCATAAATTTTGCCCAAGTTTCGGCTTTCTACGGCCAGGGGGTAATCGAGATATCAATGAAAAACGGAAATTTTTCCTAGGAGTTCTACTCTCTAACTCCGTGGTTTATCCAAACGGAAAGGATGCAAATCGTTTGTTCAAAACGTCAAACTGAAATAAAACTTTATTTCTGAGTTTGGTGGAGATTTTTTGCCCTAATTAGTCACTATCTGAAAGCATGAATTGTTTGAAACATGAATTTAAATGGAAAAATCTTCCTCAATGATTTATATCAAGCTTTTACTTAACGATAAAAAGTATAAAAGATAAAAAGAAATCAAAATGGTTATTTAGTTTCGCATTTTATGAGGAATATTCTATCTTTTATCATATTTATCGGGAACGCAATAAAATTAAATGTGTTTGTTAATGATTATTATTATTTTTTCGATTTGAATAATAAATACACTGATATTAAAATATATCTTATAAATGAACGGTTTGATTTTTCTTCCAATTATATTAATTGCGAGCTGCGTACATCACTTTCATTTATTTTGGCAAAGAGGTTTCAAGCATATATATTGCGTTTAGCTAATAAACTCATATATTCTGTCTACCCTATAAATTCATTTATCCGATTGTTGAAACAGAAAAAGAGTAGAACGGGTATATCTTCTAATAATATTTTAGTGTTTTCATTTAGTATATACAAACTGGATCACGATATTTTACTCAGATCTGCAAATTTAGAGCTACGAATTTGGCTGGATATCTCTAACGGCAAATTTCTTAAACGTTGCCAAATTGATTGAAATATCCCCAAATTGATAAAAACGACGTAAATCAAATAAATTTATTTTGTTTTGCTAGAAGAAAGTACTGAAATGGTTTTTCGTTAGCATTTGTCTGTCAGTCCAACCGTCCTTACTTAGTGTTGTGACGAGATTTCATAATCTCGCCAAACCCTTGTAAAAATCGCAAATTATATATTAATTATCAAGATTCTATATTTTTACATCATTTAAACCCTGTTTTATTATCCCTCTTGTCTTTGAAATATGTATTATACCAAATACTCTACACTGAAAGGAAAGCTTTTAGCCATTTTATTAATCCGTGAAAACCGCATTCAGAGAGAAGTTTCGTTATTATTTGACCGTTAAAGTCAAGGTCTATATTCCCGGTCAAAACGGATGTCTGGCTTTGCTTGCGGCCTGGTAATGTTAGTGCAAGGCATACACTTTTCTGCACAATAGATTTTGGAGAGAACCTTCTGGATGAATTTGAGACCTTGCAGCGAGGGTCTGATGTATCAGCAAATTTCATTTTCGGGACCCCGCTCTGGTCTGGCTAGGCTATGTCTGTGGAGTTTTTGATTGGTCAAAAGGCTGTAAATTGTTTTCTGCCAGGTCCGAATGATTCTGGGGCCTGAATCCGCCTGATAACATAAAAGCTGTTGCAAAGAATATTCGTGGCTTTCTCTTCCTGTCTAGTTGTCGACGCTCTCAGGTCGATCTGGACCATTTTTCAATGTTGCCCACCACGGAGTGCGGGAGTCGGCCCCAAGTCGACTTCTGGTCTCTTGTGGGCATGGGAAGAAACGCCGAAGACGCCTACATCGCCGAAGAACATCGATGGAGAGCCCGACGTCTAGCTGAGAGAGCTGCGACGAGGAAGGTACGATGGGGCCCGAGGACTATGTGCCGAATCGAGATGTGGGTATGGTATAATGTTCCGACCCTTCTGTAACTCCGACTGGGGAGGTAAGGTTTGACTGCCCTCTGCATCTACGCCTGTCTTACGGAAGCATAAATATAAAGAATTTTCTCCTTAAATTATGTAATCTCTGACTTCCGTTCCTAAATTATATCAACTTGTTTAATTATCAGTCCTAATTTTCTCTGAGTGCGACTTTTCTCCTGTTGCTTTGAGACCATACCTCTAAATCATGTTGATTATTATATACTTAAATGTTGCTGTGCCTCATTATTTATATCGTTGATCATATTATTATCATTGAATTATCTCCGTGGCAGCAAATATATTTTAAGGGTTCCTGAGTCCAGTGTCACTGTCACAGTTACTTAGCGTTGTGCTTCCTGATAATGATTCAGTTATAATTTTAACTTCTGCTCTTCTTAATTACAATATTGAATAAAGAAAGTGATTTATCTTTAAACCTGTGTGGTTATTTAACATCTTTGTCTCTTGAAATTGTGCATCTGTGTTTTCAGGAGATGGCGCCTTACAAGGTAAGGGTTTATTGCATTTTGTATTTATTGCATTGCAGGTCATCCAGGGATTTATTCCTGGACGAGAGAACTTCGAAACAGAACCTGGGTTTCAACATTTATGGGTTGTGCCAACAAACTTCACGGCTTAACACATTCACGGCAATAGCATATTTGCTTCTTACTAATTACAATCTTCAAATATCTTAATTTCATATTGCACATAACATGTCTGGCGTTTGGCACACTTGACGCCCTATATCCCTGCGTGACATATCATGCCGCCCTATTTTCCCCCGGGACATTAGTAATACGTTTAGCGAATTTTTAAAATATCACCAAATTGATAAAAATGTTTGTAAAACCATAAAAATATCTTGAAATTGATAAAATTGCGCTAAATAAATCAAATTGTGAATTTTTAGGGGATAATATTTTGATGATGGTTCGTCAATTTTTCGCCAAGTGGAACTGTCAGTTCTACAGTCTCACTTGGCGATAAATTTGGCGATTTTTTAAAATATCGCCAAACCTTCATTAGAGATCATTATTCAGACAATATTTTGACCACGGATTTATTTGAAGCAAATCATAACATGTCGCTTAGCAACGGATTTAAATCCAATGTGTTTATGAGGAAAAATATTTTTATTAAATCTTTTCCGATTTTAATAATGAAGATATGTATATAAAATAAATTTCATTGTTATCGTATTTTTAACAGGATAATATCAATTACGATCTTCAGGTTTAAACTTTATTATTATTGATATTTTCGTGGATTATTGATTCATTGATATTTTTAATTTCTTATGCCATTGTTTTATTGCGGCAAAAATTGTTGAAACTCATTGTACATTGTAAGAGTAATCTTCTACAGATGCTATATCTTCTAATCTATGAGAATACAAGTAGTGCAGGTATATTGGCATATATTTTGACATATATTAGTATATAATGGAATCAAGTAAGGGCCTTCTGGTATGAAGATTACAGGGATTATTGATATTTTTAATTTATTATGTAATCTGTTTTATTTTGGCAAATATTTTTGAGACTCATATTATAATACGGGTAATCTTTTACTAACACTAGGACATATCTTATAATTTACGACATTATAAGTAGTACGGGTATATCGACATAAGTAGTACGGGTATAATTTTAGCACTTTCATTTCGGCACATATTGAAATGAATTACTGCCTTCTGGTTTAAAGATTACGGATTTATTGATATTTTCAATTTATACATGTAATCTAATAATACAGTTTATATCTTCTAATATTCGCGTATATAAGTAGTACGGGTCCCATACAATTTTAACGCTCTTATTTTGCATATATTGATTCAATTCCATATTTTTTGTAAATTTGCTTACAAAAGAGGCCAGGATGTTTTATTCTTCAGATCTGCCAGTGAAGATAATTTTAAATAGCGAGAACAGACATTTCGTAACTTCTTTTTAGTAGCATTGTGTTAAATATTTTAGCAGAATATTTTGATTGAAAATGTCATTTAGTATACTATAGGAATTTGCACATAATTGTGAATTTTAAGTTTCTTTATATTATATACTCCGTACGAAGAACGGGTATGCTGCTACTGTGAAATAAATGTGACTATCCAACGGTATATCTTTTTTGGTAAATAAAGTGCAAGTTACGCTGTGCTGGTCAAAATATAAAACGAGACAGTAAGGTTGGTATACTTGTGCTGTACCTTTCAAAAATAATCATTCTTAATATTTCGTTTTATTTCTATGACCAACGCTTTTTAATTTGCATGTATATTAGCGCAATGCACCTTGTTCCACTCTGTCCTCCATCACCACTAATGGGGCAAAACTGGTAATTTGTAGGATTAAATATTATTTTACCTTTTAAATAAACAATTATTATTATGGTAAAATACCCTTAATTACAATATTTCTGTGTTTTGTGAAAATAATAATAATGAAGGATTGGATCCTGTAATGGTGATTTGTCTCGAGGTTTTCAGCTATGTCTCTCTGTAAACCTTAACTATTCATATATTTTTTTGACTAAAATGCGTAGTTTGTGATAATAATTTCCTCTTATTGTTAGGCAAGAAATGTAAAAGTGAGTAAGTTAAGCAAAATAAATTGTAATTTACCAAATTGAATCCTCGCCATTTTTTAAATCTCTAAATGTACTTAATTAGGTCTATAATCTTTTGAAGTAATACATGCTATAATCGAGCCACTCGTCAAAAGTGAATTTACAACACCATGAAGAAATGAACGTGTCCATATGCAAATCACAGTACCGGTAGAGAGTTATATGCAAATGATTAAGTTTTCGTACGTATCGGGCCACGTGACACCCAGTTTCGGGTGATAAAAACCAGTAAACGGCTCGTCCCGTAAATGCTATCAGCGACGATTTGCAACAGCCAAACTTTCGAAAAAGTTAAGAAGCGATACTTCGAAGACGTCAGAGAGCTGTATACTTTCCTGGGGCACGTCACTTGCCAGCCCACATCATCGAGCGTCACACCGGTCCTACACCGGGCATCATGGTTTGGGGCGGTATCGTGTTCGATCAGCGGATAGCTCTGGTGCATTACACAAGTTATGATGCCTGTGTTTGGACCACTGGTGCAGTCCGTGCCCGTCACGGTGTTTCAGAAAGACAATGCCATACCACACACGGCACAGCAAACTCTCAATAGTCTGAACGGAATTCACATCCTTTCCTGACCGGCATCCTCGCCTGATCTCGATCCCGTTGAACACTTGTGAGCCCTCATCGGACGCTAGGTGCACCGGGGACCACCTATACATACCTTAGATGAACTGCGAGCTTTTGTGAACGCTGCTTAGCAAGGATTACCTCAGGCAATCATTAATAACTTCATCGTATTATGCCTCGCCGTTTAGCGACCTGTATAGCTTCCCGTGGGAACCACATTCTTTACTGAATAAACAGGTTTCTTTGGCATATCTTTGTTTACTCTTTTAATCATCTGCATATGACTCTCTTTTCTACTTGTACTGTGATCTGCATATGGCTACGTGCATTCCTTCATGGTGTTGCAATTTCACTTTTGACGAGTGTGTATAGACCGGCAAGAAGATTCTTCTAATACAAATGTGTGTTGAAAGGTGTTGGTCGTATGATTGAAACGCAAAGTATTAGAAATTGTTTACTTTGGATGAATGTGTATCCCAATTACGTTTTTGACCTTTGTTACTCACGCAATATTATTTTGGATTGTAGCAGACATTTGAATATGTTTTTATCAATGTTATGAATATACACACACAAAAGGCACAATTATTATAACCACTACGTTTTTTTATGCAAGGTAGCTATCCCGTACATATTGCTGACGTTAGATTGTTGAACTAGAATAAGAAAGGAAATCTGGAGACAACGTGAAAAGAAGTCAGTGGTCTCATTTCGTCATATTTTAGGGTGGAAGAAAGGCAAAATCCAATGCCTTGTTGTGACTTGTAGATATAAATATTTTCACAATTATAACTATTTTAATGACTTTGAAATACTAAATTTATTTCAAGGATATAAACATACAATTTTGACTAGTTGACATGCAGTAGTTTTATGCATTTTGTCGGACTTTTGACATAAGCTGTTAACACTTTTTAACAAACCAAAATAATACTTTTTTACAAACGAAAATAATACTTTTCACAAACCAAAATAATACTTTATTACAAGACAAAATAATACTTCTTTACAAACCAAAATTATACTTTTTTACAAACCAAAATTGTACTTTTTTACAAACCAAAATAATTGGATTTCTTAAATATATTTTTTCTTTTCTAATTATTCAATGTTTATAAAATTTTTAGTTATTCACAAAAATGTTATTTATATTTTTTAAGTATTTAGATTTATGTATTATTTTAAAACTTTTTATGATTCAGGATTTACAAAAATGATAAATTGAATATATAAATTCTATTTAAATATAATGAAATTTGCATGAAAATTAAAAGGTAATATCTGCTTATTTTAGGTTAATAAGTATATAAATATTAAATTATATTTGTTTTGCGTGTGACATTTCAAATAATTTCATATGTATGTAGCTCTATTACCGTGATGAAAAATAAATTATTGATAAAAAGAAATAAGTAATGAGTAAAAGATAATAAATACCTTTGAGTATGATAATTTTATTGTCTCTAATCTTGGAATACTTTATTACAAGACAAAATAATACTTCTTTACAAACCAAAATTATACTTTTTTACAAACCAAAATTGTACTTTTTTACAAACCAAAATAATTGGATTTCTTAAATATATTTTTTCTTTTCTAATTATTCAATGTTTATAAAATTTTTAGTTATTCACAAAAATGTTATTTATATTTTTTAAGTATTTAGATTTATGTATTATTTTAAAACTTTTTATGATTCAGGATTTACAAAAATGATAAATTGAATATATAAATTCTATTTAAATATAATGAAATTTGCATGAAAATTAAAAGGTAATATTTTAGGTTAATAAGTATATAAATATTAAATTATATTTGTTTTGCGTGTGACATTTCAAATAATTTCATATGTATGTAGCTCTATTACCGTGATGAAAAATAAATTATTGATAAAAAGAAATAAGTAATGAGTAAAAGATAATAAATACCTTTGAGTATCATAATTTTATTGTCTCTAATCTTGGAATAACTAATGTATTAGCTATAATTTAGAAAATTTCAAATTTTATTTTCATTTTATTTAATCTTTTAGAGTATAAAACCTTATAGTGATAAACATAATTACTGGATGATAGTAAAAATATGAGGTTGAGTATCAAATATGCACTTCTAAAAACTATGTTTAGTTTACATATGAAAATAAAGTCTCAATATAAAATTTAGTGCAAACTACAGAGAACAACGTATTTCCCCCTATTTTTGCAAATACATCTACTTCTGTCAATTGGTCTATATATCTACTTCAACATACAACTTCTATACATCTACTATACATATTGCAAATACATCTACTATACATAGTGTAACTACATCTACTATACATAGTGTAACTACATCTACTATACATATTGAAAATACATCTACTTGAACATATTACTTCCATACATCTATTATACATATTGAAAATACATCTACTGTACATATTGAAAATACATCTACTTCTGTCATCTACTCTATCAATTGTTTTGACTTCCTTGCTCTCTACAGTTATGAAAAACAAGTCACTCAGTCTTTTATTTCCCATCGAATTCTTTAAATAATTCTTAACTCGCTTCAATGAAGAATCTTTTATTGCTTGTGGTAATCACAGGTAGAGTCAGAATTCATTCATTACTATAAAATATGCTGATGGTAAAATACTCAAGCAACCAACATATTTCCAAACGTGTATACCATCCCTATTTACCCTATACATTTTTTAAGTAGTTTCTGACCAAGCTTATCCTGTTATATTTTAGCCCAATGGGATATATATATATATATATATATATATATGAATGAAGGTATGTAAAAGCACAAAATCTTCTAAAGAAACGTTTTTTACCTTCCCTGCAATGCATGGTAATGTATAGGGAAAGTATTGGAATCATGCCGAAAATCGCAACTCGAGTTTTCGACGGATCTACACGTTTCGAGACCTCTAGAATACGAAAAAACCATTTTTAGCGTGACGTCTGTGTGTGTGTGTGTGTCTGTCTGTCAGTCTGTGTGTCTGTGTGTCTGTCTGTCTGTCTGTGTGTCTGTCTGTGCAGATTTTGTATCCACTCTTAACTAAAAAACTAATGGACCGAATTTCACAAAATTTTGTAGGTAAGTCACTTGTGGGCGGAGCTGGTGCTGATTAGTTTTGGGTACGATTCGGAATAAAAGAACCCGCCTTTTTTGTGAAATGGCCCGCAAAAGCTTGTATCCACTGTAGCTGAAAAACTAATGGACCGAATTTCACAAAATTCGGTAGATGAGCCACGTATAAGTCACCCTGGTGCTGATTAGATTTTGGTACGATTCAGAAAAAAATAACCTGCCTTTTTTTGCAAAATGGCCCTCAAAAATTGCCAAAATCTAAAATAAAAAACTACGTATGCTCAAATATATCCATGAAATGCTTGTTTAATACGTAATTTTTAACGAAGAAAAGAATAAGATCAATCCCATTACACTAGAACTAGCCGTTCTCGAGATATTTTAGTTTTTTCATATTTTCTCTACGCCACCTTTGAAAATAAGTCCAGTTATCAAATGAGAACGAAAATTGAATAAAAAGTGAATTAAATGTAATTAAAATAAAGGGAACTTAAACATAAGTCTGCAGGGAAAGTCATGTGCTGCCCACATCAGATTTTTTAAAATGTTGTAATATCAGGAATCCTAGAATATTTTTTTTACGAAATCCTCAAGCAGTTTTTAAATCCGATTGCTTGCGAAATGAGGGACACTTTGTAAAGCATGACTCCCTTTAATTGACCAGAAAGTTGAGCAGAAATTTTACATTTATTCAAAACTGTTTTTTCAGTGTTTACGTAATGCTAACGTATCTGTAGCCGAAAAATGTTCCTTATTTTTTTTCTTGATATTTTGCATAACTGTTTATCAGCCATCCTATTATACAGTGAATCTCTAAAAGAAACATTTTAACAATAAAATTGTTTACAATATCTCTAAATTATCAGATGAAGAAAATATTTTCGGAGTTTTCTTTATAATTTTTATACCTGTCATTGAAATAATATTTTTATTATATATCATTTACTTGATTTACTGCAATAGACAAATCGATGGGTTTGATGAGTTAAACAAGAAAATAGATCCAAAATTAAAAGTGCCTGCAATGCTCTTAGGGAAATTAATATTTTTAATTTAATCTGAATTAATAAAAAAATTAAACTCTTGCGACTTGATACTAAGTACTCAAACCAGGGTACCTAGCTACATGTTTAATAAATGATATGTTTATTTCTTGAAGTAGTAAAGAACTCAAAATGTTAAATCCAAAATATTAAATATTAAATAATTTCTGTACATGACATTCTAGTAACTGGTACAACTATACAAGTTATACTAAATGAATCGAAAATTTTGATTTACGCGGGAATTTTTTTAAGTTATTATTTCTACATAGTCTTACACTTATCTGACTTTTGACCAAATATATCTCAGTATCGAAATTTAAGATTCGGGCTTCGTCATGGCCCAAGAATGATTAGCTCAAGTTATGTACAAAATTGCATTCGAATCAGTTGGGCTTTACTTACCAAAGAAACTTTCGCACACAATCAGATCGAGTCGATGTTAAGGAAGCTACGTTCAGAAATCGCTGTGCTTCAATTATTAAGAAAACATCATCAAAACATATATAATAGGTTGTAATATCTTAATTAAAATATTATGTGATTCAAATAATTTGAAATTTTTGAGCATTCCTTTGCTTTATGGGTTAGCTGGAAGCTGTCTATAATCGTAACTCAGGATTTTCCACATGAAAAAAAAAAATCGTAATATTTCAGAATGAACAATATGTTATGTCAGCGCTTTCTATAGCGTATCCCTCAACCCATTCCGTGCTTATTATGCATTTTTAACAGGGAAGAATAGCTGCTATCTTAAACGGCAGCAAGAAAACTTACTATGTGTCACAATTTTGTGTACTTCTGTGGAGTCCAATATATTCAATTCTGCCATAAAGCAAGCATCAAATTTTACAAAGATGGAGTTTAAACTGCACGTAATTTCATACTTACAGAGCGCCCACCCCCCCTCCTACTTTAGATGTCTTCTATGTGAATGGATGATACACTTTGGATAGTGCAATATTTTTCGTTTGCAGTTAGTGAAATTCCCAAGAAATATATCTAACTTCATTTGAGGATTACCGTGTGAAATTAAGACGAGAGATTTTTTTTCTGGTTCAAAGTCAGTGGTGACACCCTCAAGGAGCTTGGACGGAGTAACGACTGATGTGTCGAACCAGCCTGTCGAGTAACATGGTATTATTTTGAAATATTATCTATCGAAAAATGCAAGGAGAATGTGAATTTTTTATTCGGAATGTAAATATTTTGAACTGACAGTGGAAATTCTTAGTGAGACCCCCCCCCCCTAATCCCACAAGAATTTAATACTAAATCCATATCAGCCATCATCTAAGTATGGATGATGTATCTATGTATAGATTCTGAGAGTAAGAGATGCTCCAAGGAAATTTTTTAACCGGAAGTAGAAAATAACACGAATTTTATATCATTATGAATCCATCTATCCCATCCGAAACTTGATGCTGAATTCATATGTCACCAAGCTCTATATTTAGCCGAATTTTATAAACACATGTTTCAAGGAAAATGGGAAAATGTAGAAACCGTAAGCGGAAATCCTTAGTAAGCCCTTAACCCCTTTTAGAATGTGTCGCTGAATTAGCCACTATCTAAGCTCTATTTATAGCCAATTCTGAGAAATAGATGTTTCAATGAAAATGTTTGAACTGGAAGTAAAAATCTTTAGAGAATCCTCCCATCCCCGCCAAAAATTTATTGCTGAATCTATGGCAGTTAATTTCTAAGCCTCTATTTATAAACAATATTGAAAAATAAATGTTCAATGAAAATGACAATTTTTGAACCGAAATTCTAAAAGAATTGGAAGTTCGTATCCCTAGTTAACCACTCTACCTCCATTAAAATGCGATGCTGAATCCATATCAGTCGTCATCTAAGCCCTATATATGAGAAATCCTGAGAAATAGATGCTTCATAAAATTTTTGATAAAAATATAGATGGTGAATTTGATTTACACCAATTAAAAATGTTGGAATCTGATTTTTTATAAGTGACATCTTAGACAGGCAGGTTTAAATACGATCATACATAATTTCTGTATGTTAAAGTGATAATACGATGAGTAAGTTGGTGAATAATAGAGAGACGAATATGCCAAAATTCAGGATTGTCTGGGGGTGTGCCTTCTTTATCTCTCCTCTAAGGGGTGTGCATGGAAACATTGTTATCTTTTTTCTTTCGGCTTTATATAGCAGCGATGCATTCACAGAAATAAACCTCTCAGCATATACATAATAGCATTAGTATAGAAAATCTTGTTTATGCTCTGACTAGTTTCACTTGCGTTTGGGAGACCCAGGAGGTATTCACTACATAGAATACTAATGAAGAGGGAAAACTGGGAAAACTCTATTTAATTTTGTAAGATGAGTTTTTTGTGCCACTTTTTTATCACTTAACTTTTCTTCACTAGCTTTCTTTGCGTTAAATTAAAGACCAGAAAAATATCCAAGACAAATAAATTTTCAAATGATTCAGTACAGTTGATGAAATAAAGCTGAAAATGATCATTGGATGGAGTATACACTTTGGTAATTTTGAATTAATACGGCGTATTTCTCGCAAACTTTTAAAAATATTTTATTAAAATTTTGTTGTATATGTTCTATGGAAATGACAATTTTTATACATAATTAAAATCTTGCCTTCTTTTAGTGTTGTTAATTATTTAAAGGTATATTTTAAAATGAACAAGATGGAAAATATATGGGGTGTTCTATTCACTTTCCGGAGCACATTTTTTCCAGGAACAAAAAGGAAGCTTATAGTCAAGCTAATTAAACTTAAATCTCAATAAATTTAATTAATATCGACACTTTATTAAAAAATTTAATGAACTGACATGATACTTTAATGATTAATAATATGACTTCAGTTAATTATAAATTTTGAAATCAAATTTCGCAAATCTATAACTCTATCTTGTAAAGTGAACTTTAAAAACTTTAATTTCTTTATGACTGGCTAAAGTAATTAATTAGTTAAATGTAAACTATTTCAATCAGTAAAACTCCTTAAATTGCTGCGAGCATAAAATGTGAAAAGAAGATATACGATCGTTTTGAAAGAAATTCAGATTGCTCAGATATCTGAACACAAGTCAGGTGAATATTTTAATTGGTTCAGTCTATTTTCCTTTTTATCCTATTTCTGAATGTAAATCACATAAATATCTTCTCCTATTTAGTAAATTTTGGAAATGTAACATTAAGCTTTCGTTATTTTGGCATAATTCCATGTTTTACAAAGATAGCAACAGACTTGTCATCTTTTTCTTCCAGAAGAAATCTTAGAATTCGTTAACAGCAGCCACAAGGCTGATCGAAATATCACATTTTTGTTCCATGTATTTATTTTACTGTATTATTTTTATATTTGTGTCACTCTAGCGTATTAATTGCATATGAGTAACAGTTAATCTGGCCGTACATTATACTCTGAACTCTAAAGTACTCTCTCTGAAACCTAAACTAAAACTAAATAAAATTAATTTTGTTGCCGGCGTCTCTGATTCGCTTCCGGTGTATTCCAGATTGTTGGTGACTGGACGTTGTGCGAATGCATTCTTTCAGTTTTGCTAATAAAGTGATCGTAATCTGTTAAAGTTACGGAGGAACTCTGAAAGAGTAAGTTACAAGTTCCATGCTCAGGAATGCTGGGGAAGAAAGTTTTTCAGTCTCCTATGACAGTATTTTTTCCTATGACCCTATGAGGAAGTTGAATCTCATGGATCGGAACTCCAGCAGGAAAGAGCCATTCTGAATTTCAAACTTGCTACTGTCTGTTTATTTTATCTATAATGGCAACATTCTTTGAAATAAACAGAGTGATTAACTGTTTTTGTTGTTTTGTACTAATGCGATTGTTTGCAACTTTTCTTTAGCCCTCACGTTCTTACACATTTATTAAGTTATTACATTCTATAGTGTAACAATTTATTTTCAAATGAAATAGGAGATTACAGTAACCGTCGTCTTCCCTTTAACAGAGCGTGGTCAGATAGAAATAAGTAAAATATTTTTCTTTAACTCATAAGGCGGTGTTATAAATGACGTCAACACTACGAATATAAAAAAATCTTGAGAACTGTTCTCCCTTGTGCTGTTAAATAGGCTTTATAGCAGTTCGGCTCCTACAACTTGACCAATAAATAGATCAATACTGGCTTGGTTGTGATTGTTGCAATTATTTGCTCGAATAGAAGATGATATGGCGAGAATAAGCAATAAGCATGGTATTGTTCGAGAGGGGCTTTATCGATCAAGACCTCCTTAACCCTTGCTGGGTTGGTTCTCTTAGGCAAATATAAATGTTAAGATTCCCCATGAAACTTTTATAATAAAAAGGGTACACTGAGAATGAAAGATGGACGTCCTGAGTTTCGCAGACCCCAAGCATTTGCCTACTTTGTCGATGGTAAAAAAACGGCCCTGTTATCGATTATACCATTGTCTAACCGATTATCAAGCCATCATTGGTTTTTTTAACAGTCCAGTTGTGGGAACTGAACTGCAGTTTATTTGTGCAAAACTATTCCTCAAAAATCCTTAACTTAAAATGGCAATTTGCTTTTATTTTTTATTAAATATTTTTACATTTTGGCTGGCAAAGTTAATGCTGAAAAACGACGCGTCATTTTTATTTATTCCATATACAACAAGAAAGATCAATTATGCTTAAAGCATTGATTATGAAACACTTTCCAACTTCAATGCAATTTTATTTAAACATCTCTAAAATGCAATACATTCCTCGGTAATATTTTAAAACTTATCGCAATACTGCATTAATTTATTATATTTGAAAACTTAAACCTTCATAGAAAAAAATGAACTTCATTCAAATGACGGCATTGAAATATAAATTGTCTGGTTTAAACATCTCTAAAATGCGGTATATTCCTCGGTAATATTTTTAAAATTATCACAATACTACAATAATTTATTATATTTGAAAACAACTGAAATTCATTCAAATGACGTCATAGAAACAATAACCCCCCTGGCTCTCTCTATAAAAGCTGCATTTCATTCATAACATTTTCCCATTCATTTCATTCATCGCAGTACTAAAATAATTTATTTTATTTAAAAACTTAAGACCATGGAGCTACAAGTAATTAAACTCTATGCTTAAAACTTCATAGAAAAAAGTCGTCCTTCTCTCTGTAAAATCAATGAATATTTCATTCATATCAGCTGTAGTGCAGACTCCAAGAGATAAATAATTGTGCGTTAAAGAAATACAGCAATTCTTATACAACTCATCCCACATATTTTGATGTTTACATTTTACATAAGTGAAAAATAGGCTTCGTTGTAGAAATAATCAAATTTGGATGATCATTTAAACTCAAATATATTGTAATTGCGTTGTTTCAGTATGTAGATGCACAGAATTTAAGCAAAAATAAAGCGGTTTTAAGATGGATACAATACTGAATATGAATTGAAAAGAACTTTAAAAATCACGATTTTGAGACAAGATGGATGCAATATTTAATTTTGAAGTAGGTCACATGATCTTTTCATATCATGGTCACGTGATCGCTTCATATAAGAGGTGTAATTATTATTTTAATTTTTATTTAAAAAACTACTGAATATATTTTGCTAATTTTTTTTATATATTTTATGAAATAATTTAAATATTATCTAACATTTTCGAAGCAATTTGTGAATTTTAAATCCGCTTAAAAAATGTTTAAAAATTAGGTCCCATAGGATTCAATGTATTTCATTTTTTCAACCCGGGTTCATTCCAAAACTAATTGGGTGATATTATTCATTTATATTTCCATAGGTCCTACAAACCGTCTGAACAACATAAATTTCATTTTGATTAAGTCATTTTTACGGCAGTTATCATGCTAACGGACAGACAGACAGATAGACAGACACAATGAAGAAAGTCATATACACTTTTCAACTTTGTTGTAAAGTGTTAAAAAATGGTTATTACTCAAGGTACTACTACACAAGGTAAAACTATTTACGTAATTTATCAAAGCATTTGTAATTATAATGGAGCGTAAAACCTCTAACCCAAATTAGAACCCAAAACATAAAAAATAAATTTATTTACATTGTGTTAATAGGAAATTTCTTGTATTCAATGGTAACATAATTATTGCTCAATTGAATTACCGTTATGACATATCCAACTGCAAGTTCACCGCTTCTGTACTGCAATCCCATTGTTGACATCAATTCAGGTACTTGACCTTAAGTCTAGGGTAATTAACATGTTGTACAACTTTACAGAATAATAATTTCGTTTGGCAGTAGAAAAATATCAGTCTCAACGAATGAGATAATTTGAAGAAATAAATTATGAAAGCGATTTTGAATTTAATTTACAGAATCGAGATAGGACATTTAATGAAGTAGGTGGTGCTCAATGAATGTAATGCATCTGATAGGATGGCTGTAATAGATAAAGTGCTCAAAATTTTTAACAATAGGAAAATCAATCTTATATATACTAATTGCCAAGTGTCCGTCTATCTGTCTGTCACGCTTTTTTTAGGCACTTCCCGAATAAATAGAGACTTGCAATTTGGTATAGGTCTCGGTCGTTCGATAAAACGCCCTAGAAAAATCTAATTTTTCGAAAACGTTTTGTAGAGAGGGGGCTCCACACCAAAACGTTCGAAAAGTGAAATGATAGGAAAGCATGCTTTGCGATAAGATACAGACTTCAAATTTCGTGTATTCGTAAACCGTTTGAAAGAAAGAAAGTATCTAATTTCAGATTTCTAATATTTTCTACTTAAGGGGGTGCCTCACACCAAAATGTTCGATTTTCGACATAAAGGAAAACCGCTCCTTTTAAAACGTGATAGAGGCTTGATATTTGGTATATGGGCGACTTATTTGATGAAAACACACAAAACAAAAGATTTTTTCAAAAATGTTCGTTTAAGAGGATCATCCAGAGAAAAACGTTCGAGATGTGAAATGACGAAAAACTATGCTTCGGGATTGGATAGAGATTTCAAATTTGGTGTACGGGTGGATATTTCGAAAGGAAAAGTGTGTGCAATTTCAGTTTTCCAATATTTTCTAATTTAGGGGGTGCCGCAAACCGAATATTCGATTTTACGAATAAATGAGAAATACTTTCTTTAAATTTTGATAGAGGCTTGAAATTTGGTATATGGGATCAAGACGAATAGAGTTTCTCAGAAGTGTTCGATTAAGGGGATGCTCTATAAAAAAATGTTCGAAATATGAAATGATAAAACACATGTTTTGGGATAAGATAGAGATTTCAAATTCGGTGTACATGCAGATAATTTGGAAGGAAGAAAGTGTATATTTTCAGTTTTCCAATATTATCTACTTTAGGGTGTTGTTGTTGAAACCCAGACCGTCCGACCTACCAGAAAGGTGTAAGGTAACTGTTTGGACGGTCGGGAAGTGCCACCCAATTTAGACCGGAACCCAGTGGGGGAGGCATCCACAGGGGCCGTACCCTCCTTCCCCTACCACCAACCTCTCGGAAGGACTTTCGGACCCACATGTTTAACGTGATCGTACTCCGCATGAACACGGCGGCAGTTTTGGCAGCGGCTGGACTACTTTAGGGTGTGTCACACACCAAAATGTTCAATTTTTCGAATAAGTTATACACGCTTCCTTTTAAATGTGATAGAGGCTTGATATTTGGTATGTGGGCCAATCATCTGTTAAAAACCCCAAGGCTAATAGAGTTTTTCCTAAATGTTCATTTATGGCTGTGCTCCACAGAAAGACGTTCGAATGGGGATATGATTAAATAGCATGCTTCGGGATGAGATAGAGACTTTAATTTTTTGTATGGGTAGATATTTCGAAAGGATGATATGTTTAATTTAAGTTTTCCAATATTTTCTTCTTTAAGGGGTTCTGCACACCAAAATATTCGATTTGCCGATTTAAATGTGAAACTCGAATTTTTCAATAATTTACATCAATTGGGGGGGGGGGGGTTGATTATTACGAAACCGTTGATTTTTAACGGGTATTCGGCTAGTATTTTGTATATTATCCCTAGTACCATGCCAATATTGTATATCTTGGCGTTTCATTGGAAATATTTACGTTATATTTATGTATATTTATATTGGATATCAATATTGGATCAATATTGGAATGCTAACAGGATAGTGTGAAAATATAATTTCAGTACTCAAGTATGATATATTTATTAAGTTTTAATTTTGTAGTTTATAAAATGCTGCCGTAACCAACAGCTTTTTAGCCTTAAGCTAAATACCAAATTTCATATTTCTGTAGTTCCGTCGTACTCTAAGTAAAATTGGATAGACTAAATGTAAAAAATAGGATGTGTTCAAGACCTGGTTTTCTCTACGGGTTAAGCCATTTCGACTTTGAATAAAAATAATGAAATTAAAGCCTTTTTATTACAGTATTCCGCTAAACATTAATAGCATTTTTGGTGTTGTAGATTTCAAAACAGCAAATCATATTTCATTTAACTCGCCTGTTTATTTTGCCAGATGTAGTGAGTGCTCCCCTGTAGAAAAGTTAGATTTTTAAATTTTTCAAATACAGCTGAAGGTAACTACTATAGATCCATGTCTATTTATTTTTGATTAAAAGTACTTACGAAGCATTCAGTCATTTGCTAATAGTGAACATTTAAAAGAAAAATGTTTTCTTCATTTTAGACCCAACACGTGCAATATTTTAAAAACAGTTCCGGTTATCGTATTGTAAACTATATCATTAGATTTTAAACAGAAAGTACATAAAAATGACTAGGATAAAACACATATTAACTTAATTTTGATTTTATATATATTTTTTTTATATTTTCGATAAAAGAAATTGTTCAAAAATTGAGGATTTTTCCTTAGACTGAGATCCTCGATAATAAATAGATTTCTGGGATTTGTTGATTGGAAAAATCGTAACAAATTTCATTTCGTCTATTTAATCTATTCAAGAGTTCAGTTTCTTTTATCAGTTCAATATACTCAATTTGTTCTGCTCCATGTGGGAAAAATTCTAATATCTCGAGAAAAGATTGTAATAATTTATAAATAATGTTGTCTGTTGATTTCGGGATAGCATTCACTCTTTTAATTATAGTGAATTTTTTATTGTGTATGGATTTTTCCATTTCAGATATATCAAGAACGGAGCATGTTAGCGTTTCATAAATAATTGAATTGGCTTTTAAATGAAATTCATGCATAAAACATCTATGTTTGTAACATTTCTATACGCAATTATGTTTCTATAACCTTTTTCAATTTTCGATTTTTTTTAATTAAGAGCTTTCTTTTAGTGCGTTCAAGCTTAAAATTAATAAGTTTCCGGCGTTTACCAATTATAATACTTATACCAAATTTTACTAGATTTTACCAATTTGTTCGAAATTTAGCATTTTCACAGACAGACGCGAGCAGACATCATTTAAAAATGGTTCATTCATATTCAGAGAAGCTGAGAAGATGTAGATTCATCAAAATCCGAGAGTCAGAATTACGATTTCCTTCACATTATTTTGTGTGGAATAAAAAGCAAAATATATTTTTTAAATATTAAACTTCGAATGTTTTAATGATGCACTTGCATTTTCTGTTCATTTGCAAATTTCTCGTTTTTCGATTCATTTATTCATTTCTATTGATATTTTCGTCAGGTAAACAATCTTATGCGCTATACGTTATATACAACAAATCCAATAATAAAACTGTGATGAATTTTTAAAAGCTTTGAATATGCTAATGAATTTCTAAAATTTTTGTACCCAACTTTTAAAAATCAAAGTTATTAAATTTACTGCGAACAGACGTATTTGGAAGTAACATACATAAAAAAATATTTCACTTCTATTTATACGTAATAGGAAATATTTTTTCTCTATCGCAGTATTGTGCATTAATAAGTTTATATTTTTTTCTCTTGCCAGCGTTTTAAGTAAATTAAAAAAAATAATCATCACTAAAAATTTTGGTTATATCTTGAAAATATGAAATTCTTTTTTGAAAGCTCCAAACAATCCTTATACCTTTATAATGTTAAATAAATTCACACTTCCGGGGCTTTTTATCGAAGAATAATATAATTATCTTTAAATGAAAGAAGGATTTGTAAAAATGTTGCTTTCGTAAAAGCTATAAAAAGTTAACAACAAACATAGGTTTAATATTCAGGAGGAAATTGGAAAAATGTTTCAGATGAAGATAGGGGGAAAAAATTGCAAATTAAGTTAACATAGCTGGAGGTACAATCTGGGACCAAACGCAGAATGTCTAAATATAGTTATTCCTCAGAAATAACAGAATTATAACAAAGGAATATAGTTTTGAAATAAGAATAATATAAATAAAAAGGTGTATCTTTTTAAAACTTCATATTTACAAACATGTTTAGAAAATATATTATAATTGTATTAAAATATTTCGCATTACAATATTATATACAATATTTAAAAATCACTATTATTGATAATGCAATCAATTTTAGTTCGTAAAATGTTTAGAAGCAAATGTTCAATTGATTGCTTCCCAATTTTTGTTTTTAAAATTGCAGTATAAAAATGTATTGACCACATATATAATTGATTATAATTTCGTTTTTTAGATTGAAGTTTAAAAATTTATAAATATGACCCATTTATTATAAATGTGTAATTTTCAGAAAACTATTTCTTTGTATAATATACAGTATGTGTTCTGTCTGAAATGGTATGTTTTCATAAAACTTTCTACATGAAATTATTGAAATACATGTAAATTTGGATAAAATAAATTTGGAAATTAAAAGAAATTATTTATATAGGAAGTTCTTTTAATTTTTAAATATACAAATATCTATATATTAAATTTTTTGGATATCAAAGTAATGAAGGAAAAAAAACTCTTCGCCTTAAAAACACAAATTGAAAAGTTCACATGGACACTCGTGCTTAGTTTATTGTTCAGAGAAATTCCGAAAATCAATGATAAAATCAATTTTCACAGACACACAAAAAATCATTATCTGATTTTTAATATCACGGGAATGAAAAACAACTTAGCCAGACAGTGAAGTTTATTTGAACTTCTTCTACAGTTCCAAATTTACAGCATATATAATATTTTGAAATATGATATAAACAAAAAAAATCTTAAACTTACGAATTAAACCTACGGTTCTGCATAATGAGCCACACTAATCAGATTTACACAAGGAAAACATATATCATCAGAAAGGAAATAAAAATATTGTACATTAACCTTGGAGTTTAGACTGTTAGATTGCTTTGTTTGTGATTTTGCTCATCTTCAATGGCTGTTAGTATACTGATTCTACAAAGTACTTTTCTCCAAAACTTTGTCGAGTTTTTTTAGGCAGAGTGAAGAACTAAAATACTTTGGTTCAGTAGGTTACTTTTGACTCTGCCCAATGCTTTCAGAAGGAACTTCCCTTTATAGGTTCTCATTGGAGTTTTTTTAACACTTTCCAACATAGTTGTAAAGTATTTATGACTTTTCAACTATGTTGGGAAGTGTGCTTCATTCTGTCTGTCTGCCTGCTCTGTCGGTTCGCACGATAATTGCCGGAAAAAATACTTTATAAAATGAAATTTTGGTATGTTGTTGAGGCGGTCTATGGGACGTATGGGAATGTAAATGAATAATATCACTCAATTAGTTTTGGATTGAACCTCGGTTGAAAAAGTGAAATACATTCAACCCTATGGGACCTAAATGCCCAAGCATTTTTAAGCGAAGTTAAAATTTACAAATTGCTTCGAAAATTTTAGAAAATATTCAAATGATCCCATAAAATATATATAAAACATTTTTTCAGCAAAATATGTTCAGTAGATTTTTAAATATAAATTAAAATAATAATGACACCCATATTATATGACGAGATCACGTGACCCACTTTAAACTAAAATATGACATCCATCTGTTTTCCCAGTGTAAAAATGGTGATTTTTAAAGTTCTTTTAAATTTATATTTAGTGTTGCATCCGTCCTAAAACCGCTTTATTTCTGCGGTTTTTCTGTGCACTCTATATTTTGTGCCAACGCAATTACAATATTTTTTAGTTTAAATGATCATTAAACTTTGATTATTTTTACAACGAAGCCTAGTTTTAATGGATGCAGAATGTAAATAACGGATTATAAGATGAGCAGTATAAAAATTGCTGATTTTTTTCTCCCAAAATTATTTAGCTCTGGAGTCTGGAAGTGATATGAATGAAATATTCATTGCTTTTACATATAGAGCCAGACGATTTATATTTCGGTGACGTCATTTGAATAAAGTTCATTTTTTTCGATGAAGTTTTAAGTTTTCAAATATAATAAATTATTTTAGTACTGTGATAATTTAAAATATATCAGCGCTGAATGTATTGCATTTTAGAGATGTTTAAATAAAATTGTATTTCAGTTCGAAAGTGTTTCATAATAAATGCTGTATGCAGAATTGATCTTTCCTGTTTTATGTGCTTCAGTTTTTAGCTTTACTTGATTTGCTTGATTCTCCTGATTTGCTTGTGTGTTTTCACATTCGTCTTGGAAATTTGTTGGCTTATATTCTCGGAACACGCAGCCATTTTATTTTACGCTCCTAATAAATTTGCATCTTATGTAATGTCACATCTGACGACTCATTGTTCAACCATTAAGTGTTTTAATCCTTGCACTATTTGTTGTCTTTGAAGTTTAACTTTATACTATAAATAATCTGATGTGGGCAACACATGACTTTCCTTATATAATGCAATGAATTTACTATTTTTACAATAAAAAAAAGAGGTTTTTCTTATAGTAGTTATTTATATTCTTTCCAAGAAATTGAATTTTCGTCAATTAGTCGTCATTTTCACTGATTTAGTGTCATTTTTATCCATTTGGCGAGATTTCCTTTAATTTTACAACATTTAAAAAAGTCGCCAAGTTGGCGACATTCCGCCAAATTCGGCGCCAAAATCTCGCCAAGCTTTATGGACAGAGAAATAAGTTATTCTTATAGCAGATAAATATCTATTGGTGTTCAAATACAAAGGTATTACTCAAAGTATCTTTTCTCATGAATGGGACGAGCTAGATCCACGAGAATGATGTCACCCAATTCATCGCATGATAGTACATATGAAAAGTGAACATGTTTCTCAACAGTTAACATATTTTTTTTTAATTTATGGGATTTTTTGATAAATTTATTTAAAAAATGTGCAATATCTCGAGAACGGTTCATGCTAGCGTTCTAAAATATATGTCAATCGTTTTCTATGAAAAAATTACATTAGAAATGTCTATTTGCGTAACTTTATTAAAGGTTTTGATTTTTTGATGATTTTTTCAAAATTTCACTTGACAATTTAGGAGAGTTCTGAACAGTCGACTACGTTTAAAAACAATAGGCTTCCAGTATTCACAGATTGTGATTTTTGTACCAAATTTCGTTCGAATCGGTCCATTTGTTCGTCAGTTATCGTCTCCACAGACTCACTGACACACACACAGAGACATCACTTCAAAAATGTTTGATTCGTGATCAGGGATGCTTGAAACGTGCTCTTCCGTCGAAAACTCGAATTCGAATTTCCGACCCCGTCAGAATACTTTCCTTATACATTATGTATATAAGGAAAGTAATATTATTGAAGGCAACATCCATAGATTCTAGTACATACAAAATATCTGCACTTATTATTTTATGTAATCACACAAGATGAGTGTTTTGAATCACATGGAATTTTAAAAGGCCCGATAATGGTACAAGAAAACTGATAATAACTTCAATTAGCTATAGGTGACATAAAATACAGAAAGTTAGATATGCTATCAGCTATCACACTTCATATGAGTTAATGGAAATGAGAAAGTACATGAAATTAACTACTAGAGGAGTGTAGGTGTTTTGCTTTGAGAACGGCGCGCTTCATAGTTATTCGTCTGGCTTATACAATTGAAATTTGGTGAAAACTTTCGAAAAGTAGATTGATTGCATAAAACGCAACGGTGAGATTCAAAATGTTGTCCTATAGCGAACTATGCAATTTAAAGAATGGAAACATTTAGTTTTCCAATATTTGCAATTTTAATAAAAATTAACTTACATATTTTCCCAACAAACCTTGTATAAATAATAGTATGGTGTTGTTTTTTTTATAAACAAAACAGCAAAATAAATTATTTCAAACTGTAAAATAATGTACTGTCTCAAGAAGAATTTGGTTGAATATAATTTCTGATAATTTTTTATTATTAAGTGCATGCCATTAAATGCTGTTGTAAAACCATTTTCTTCTTTTATTTGAATTTGGTTATATTAAAAAAGCAAACATCATACATAAAAACTTTAAACATCATAATTTCCTAACACATTTATTCGAAAGTGTGTTCATAAAAATATTCTTCGATATCTTAAAATTCTGTTATGTCTAATATGCTTTTATTATATTGAGTTTCGCATACCGTGGTAGCAATTTTATATTTTAAATTATACTTCTTACAGTAAAAATCTGGATCTCCAAGGAAAACTTTCAAGATATTATTTTCAGTTGAAATATCTGTAGAAAATCGTCCGTTTTCTAACCCTCATGAGAAAAGGTTTTTTACATTAATAGAAGAATATCATTCCTTGTGTGCTTCAGAATATTAATATAACGGATAAAAACTCGCTCAACATATAAAGCATAGCTTATAAAACTTATTTTTCCATAAAGTAGCAGTCATTGCTAAATTCAATTTTGAATTAAAAAAATGTAACATAATTGAAGACGCGTGGAATTTATAAAATATTAATTTGTCTGAGAAGTATTTTAAAATTTGTATAAGAATGAATAAATGTTCATTAAACTTTCCATTTGGAATACTGGCTGTAACAAATTCATGCTTTATTTTTAGTAAGACATATAGGTAGTATTAGAATATCAGAATGACAAAACTAGTGCCATATTTTAGCAAAAATATTCAAAAATAGAACTTTTATAATATTATTAGAAATTCTTGGGGAATTTTTTCACGCATAGTAGTGTTGACAATAAATACCTGCTCCAGGGTTTCTTAAGGAAAATTTCATACTGCACAAGTGGGTATAAATAGCAATCTATTAATTGCGGGGAGGGGAATTTAGGTGGTTCTCAACCGAAAAAATTTGAACATATTAAAGTTCAAAATATGTCTGTTTTAATAATGTTATAAAATATTCGAAAATTTGCATTTCGGCTGGGAACGGTATGGGAGCGTCGTTTCTTAAATAACTTGACAATGAAATAAAATTCCAATGTAGAATTGTTCAACTACGGTCACCGGACAAGGATAATACCTAGATAACATATTTAAAATGAACTAAATTACTAAAATGTATTTCAAAAATTTGCTAATTAATGAAATTTGATAAGTATAACAAAATTTCACGCATAGATGTTATCGAAATTATTTTCAACAGCAGTAAAAATATTTGGATCGAAAATTTTACTCCTAATTGTACAGAATGTCAACAGAGTATAAAGCTTCAAAAAGTAGAATGAGAAAAATCTTAAATATAGTATATATATGTTTATATTGCTGCTTCTTTTCTATTTGGAGATAAATTATCAATTCAGAATGGGCACTTCTCAGTAAATAAAAGGTCATAGCACCTAGACAATATACGTAGTATATTACCCAAATTTCATCCAAATAGCTTCAACGGTTTTCAAGGTTACGAAAACTAACAATTTTGATCTATTTACATTTTAGGAAGTTTTTGTCTCCGTTCATATCTGCATAATATATAAAAACTTGTCACACAAATTTGATCCAAATCGTCTCAGTGAATTTCGAAGCCAACGATTTGACACCCACCCACAGACCGACAAAACTGATATCAGTGCGTCACCGATGTTTTTACTGTAAAAACTCAACTCGACTCGTGATTAAATTATGATCCCAGTGCTTTCTTAGATCACGTTGGTTAAAGTAAAATGCACTTAATCTATTGTCAAAAATTAATAGTAATAATCTACTATCAAGAAACCACAACCACTATTGCCATACATTTTTCTAGATCAGCACCGAAAAGTAATATCCATGGCTTGTTTTGTCAGTACAATATATATAAACCAAAACTTACCTCGCCAGGGAATGAAGTACCGGAAACAGTGTGTTCGGATCCTCTGTCATCAGTCCGTCCGTAATGCAAATGCAGTTCATGAAATCTATATTTGTAGGAAAGCGGTCCTCCACTTATATTAATCGGGACGCTTGGGTACAGGCTTGAGATTTTGAATGCTACACTGTGTCCTGTGTTTGTCAGTATTCCACTCACCTAAAATGGAATATAATTTTTAAATTTCCAATATTTTAAGCATATATTATTACAAAATTACTTTCAATTACAAATATTTGTAAAAGTGAAAATTTGGGTTGGTTATGATTATAATCTGATATAGTAAAATATGTCTGTCTGTATATAAGTGTAGCTTGTAGAGGAAAATCGGGAAGTTTCGGACAGAGCGGCCCATAGAAATTGTGGGCACCCTACAAACATTTATCATGGACCCATCCATATTTAATTTTTGTCATATTTTGTGAATATTTAATGTCTTCTTCAGCTCCAAAAAGAAAACAATGACGTTCCGGGCCCCTCTGTAGTAGTGTTCGTTCGCCCTTATGGATGGCCCTGCTTCGGACAGCGGCGAAACTCGGTACATTGGGCCTTTTTGTCTATCTCACATTGTTGCCAAGTTGGTTATCTTTAATTTTAAACTTCTCCGCTAGGCGTGCTGTAATACTCTTTATATGATCGGTCATGAACACTGTAGATAGACCTAATGTGTACACTCATGGACCTATCCTTACAAAATTATTAGGATGCTTATGGACTTACCCTCTATTTATTTGAGACGAAAGAAGAAGTTAAACGATCATGATAGGATGATTAGAATGCAAGATTTTAAGGGAGGAAATTTTCATCGTACACTATGCATTTATTTTTCTTCAGAGATTAATAATCTTATCAATAGGCGATTTCCAGAAGTGGTTTTTACACTACATCATTTCCAACGTTGCGTGCTTTTTGACTTTTCCTTTGTTAGTTGCATAATTTATAGAAGAAAGATTACTTCATTAGTATGGTAGTCTCATTTATCATGCACGAGATTGTAAAATATTTAGCTGAAAAAGAAAGAGGTATTTGAATGATTTCCTTTTCTGTCAAAATTTTCAAACGAGCATTTATTTTTGCATTCGTGGTCACGTGAGGAAAAATAGTATAGAATTATCATAAATAAACCACTAAATCCTTTAGCAATTCAAAGATTTAACATTTTTAAAGAGTAAACATTTTTCAACAAGTTCACTTATTTTAATTTGTTCCGACTAAAATTAATCAACTTGTAAAGACCAAAATGTATCTTTATCTTCTTTAGATGCCTTCATAGAGGATTTTTACTTAATCTGTCAAAAGTGACTTAACTCAAACTTTGAGTTAAGTCACTTTTGTACTTGATATTTTGACCTTTCGGTCCACGGGCAGTAAGTAACACAGGACGACACTGTTTAAAAATCAAACTCAGTTTATTGGGAACTTCACAGCAATTACAGCAACTTGCTATTTAAAGCAACGGACAACATATATACTAGTTGTTATTACATACACAGAATAAATGACAAATATAAAAGCTACTACAATTTACTAGGCTGGTGATAATTTTTAAATATAGACAAGTCTCAAGCTTATATGCTTACCCCGGTATTCTGTTACTTTGCCCCGTATTGCGGCCACACCCCAAATACTAGACTCTTCCTAGTCATCGTTGTATCAAATGGGGTTTCTTTCCACTAGACAGCCGGATAATTTTTGAACTCCTCCAAATCTATCATCGTGCCTTTTGCTCCACTCCAGCTCACTCCCGTCTGAACTCATTCTAGAATCATTCCACTTACTACTCGAATCCTTCATCCTCAACTCAAGAACCCACTGGAACTTTCACGATCCGAAACATATTACTATTCTACCTCATGAAAGCAGAAAATGTTGATTAAGTCGGTGATTGGTCTATCAACCGAACTAGTTAGAATGGTTAGTTTAAGTAAACATAAATTATAATGTAAACTGAGGGAAATAATAATCGAAGGTTATTTAGACCTCACACACGGTCCATCCAACATAAAATTTTGGCCACGATATCCCTCTAAACGGGATTGACCTGTTGTAATAAATGTGATTTTTTTATATTTAGATATTAATGGATACCTTTCTACCAAAAACATTAGAAATGAGTTTCAATATATTTCACTTGCGCATATACTATTTAAGATGTATTAAAAATTACCTTATGCATGCTTTTTTATTTAAAATTTTTAAGTGCCTGTGCATGTGGAATTGCCAAAGGCAAGTTTGATCATAGGCTTTGTATTAGAAAGAGCAGAAAGTTCTAGGAGGAGTAATTACATATCTAAGGTGTAAAGCATTTGTTTTAAAATGCTGGACACAGCTTAAATCTTGCTAGCAATAAAGCATTAAAATATATAATATTTTTGAAAACTAAAAATATTATAAACGACCTACTAAAATACTATACAGGGTGTACCAAAAAGATTGAAACGTGCTTTAATTCATTACCTGTTGGAGACAAGTGGGCAATGCATATTGCAAACAATGCTGTAGTCGTAAAAGAAACAGAGGGTATACCATGGACGCCCGTAGAATTTTTTCCAGGGAGAGGCGAAACATGTACTTACTACTTACACTTTCTAGGGGGGGGGGGGGCAGAAAAACATGTACACACACACACACACGTACATACATGTATATATATAGGAAATCCATAAGCCAGGGGGCGATCGCCCCCTTGCCCCCTCCCCTCCGGGCGCCTATGGGGTATACTCGAAGGACCGGGGGAAATGTTTGAATTAATCGAAGTTCAAATTATCGAGAAAAAAAAAGTCTATTAATTTTATATTACAGGAAAGGAATTGTGGAACTTTGAAGAAACTTCGACTTAAGCAGAAATTCGTGTTCACAAGGTTCGAGTTATTGGGAGTTTACTGCATATATGCAAAGCAAAATATGCAGACTAGCATCGAGTTATATTCAAATTTGAAAATCTCACTATATTAATATTTAACTATGATGTGAAATAATTGCAGGAAATGTTAAGAGAAAAATATTTAAACATATAAAGTAGGATGTAATTTTGTTTTATTTTAACAAATTTTAAGCCCTACCTCTATCATTTTCATTGAAATGTTTTCCAAACTGCTTGACGAGAGAAATCCGTCCCTGTGTCTTTTTTTTTTGTTGTAGCGCATACTGGATACGCTTTTGTTGTAGCGCATACTCTTGATCGCATACGCTTTTGTTGTAGCGCATACTCTTGATCAACTGAAGAGCGGTGGTTGGCCAACCAAGAATTTACAAATTTTTCCGGTTGAAGGTTTTCTATAGGTGGTCCATTTGCATTAATAAACATTAGATTGGAGACGTTTGAAATCAATAAAGATGATCTCAAATCTATTTCTATGTCGCTCATTAAGCAAAGCGTGTACGTAGTTTTTAAGAAAAAGCAGAGGGTATACGGAATTTGCTGGAAAAATCAGAGGATATACGGCATATACCGCCGTATACCATCCACTACAGCTCTGATTGCAAAAATGTTGAAAGTAAGGTAAGAAATAAGACTACGTTAATGAAATAGTCCTTCCAATTATTTTCAAAATGTTATACATTTTACATTTTTATATGACCCCCTTAGACAAATTTTGTCAATCAGAAAGTTTTTATTTTTAATGCAACAAGATCATTAAAAAACCCGCATATCTGTATCTTTAAAATTGAGCGAGTTATATTTAATTAAAAATTGAACATTGTGAGTGAGGACCCTATATTAAATTAGAAATGTAAATTTGTGACATATCACAAAAAAGATAAAACTGGATGATAATACATAGGATACCAAACCGCTTAGTGAATACCACTGCTTTATATGATCTCTGTCTGTGTAATGCTTTATGTAGATGCATTTGTGATAAAAAAATTTGACACATATTACCTTATTTTTGATCTAAACAATTTCCATCGTCAATTTGTTTATGATCCCTATTTTCACTGATGAAACAGCCTTTCACTTGGTACGGAAAAGTGGTATAAGTCAGATTTTTTCCTTTATCATAATTCAGTTGATTTTAAAAATGCAGATATGCGGTTTTTTTAACACTTTACAACAAAGTTGAAAAGTGTTTATGACTTTGTTCAGTCTGTCTGTCTGTCTGTCTGTCTGTCTGTCCGTTAGCACGATAACTGCCGTAAAAATGAGTTTATCAAAATGAAATTTTAGTATGTTGTTCAGACGGTCTGTAGGACCTATGGGAATATAAATAAATAATATCACCCAATTAGTTTTTTATTGAACCCGGGTTGAAAAAATGAAATACATTGAACCCTATGGGACCTAATTTTTCAAACATTTTTTAAGTAAATTTAAAATTCACGAATTGCTTCGAAATTTTTAGGAAATATTCACATTATCCCATAGAATATATAAAAAAAAATTCAGTAAAATATGTTAAGTAGTTTTTTAATTAAAAAAATTATTTAATATAGGGAAAAAAACAAATTCAATTAAATTCTGACTTTGGGATATCTTCCAGAAAGAAAAGAGAGAGATATTGTATAATAAATATCTCTCCATTTGTTTAAACGTTTTGCATATGGGAGTGGCTTCATATTTTAAAATAAATTTGGTAGATAACAATTTTTCATTTTTTTTAAATTTTATATAACTCTTCATGATAAATTTAATTGATGGCATTTTAAATGCACTTTCCTACGTCCTAGAGAGTTAAAATTTGGTACACAGCTTAAATTTGTTGAACATTTTATTCGACAAAAATTTGATGGATCTTTAAATATAGATCATACATTTTTTTCGAAATGGCCTGAAAATAATCCCCGTTCACTTCTATAAATCATTGGTGTAATATTGTTAAAAATTCTGATGTGGACAGACCAAGTCTTTCCCTGCAGACTCATATTCGTTCTCTTTATTTATTCAATGATAATTTGAGTTTATCTGCACAACATAAGTATTTTAAATGACATTGAATTTGCACGTTAAACTTAAATTAAGTTCTCATTTGATAGCTGAACATATTGTCAAAGGTGGCGTAGCGAAAACGTGAAAAAACTAGAATATCTCAAGAACGGCTAGTCCTAGAGTAATGGTGTTAGTCTTATTCTTTTTGTTGTCAAAAATCATATATAAAATAGGAATTTAATTGATATAATTGAGCACACGTAGTCTTTTATTTTTATATATAACTATTTTTGCTGGCCATTTCGCAAAAATAGCCCGTTCCTTTTTCCCGAATCGTAGTAGAATAACCTACAAATGATTTATATACAAAATTTTGTTAAATTTGGTATATAAATCACTTGTAGGTTATTGAAATATTATACTCCAAATTTTGTTAAATTTGGTTCATTAGTTTTTAACTAGAGTGGATAAAGGCAATTTCTGCGGCCATTTCGCAAAGAAGGCAGATTCTTTTATTACGAATCGTACTATAATCTAATGAACATCAGGATTTCCCACAAAAAACATACCTACCAAATTGTATGAAATTCGGTCCATTAGTTTTTCAATTAGAGTGGATGTAATATCCACACAGACACACAGAAACATACACAGATACACCCTTACACACACAGACGTCTTCCTAAAAGTAGTTTTTTCGTGTTCTAGAAGTCCCAAAACGTGTAGATACTTTGAAAATTCGAGTTCCGATCTTCGGCACGATTCCAATACTTTGAGTACATACACATACACATATATATTATCTGTGTATTATCTGTGTATCTAAATTCCGTGCCTATGCAATTACAATAGTTGTGATTTTAAATGATCCCTAAACTTTTATTATTTCTTCAAGGAAGCCTAATTTTAACATATGCAGAATGCAAATATCTCAAGCGATTGTAAGATGAATTACATAAGAATTGCTGAATTTTTTTCACACAAAATTATTTAGCTCTGGAGTCTGGAATACAAGTTATATGAATGAAATATTCATTGATTTTGCATAAAGAATCAGATGATTTATATTTCGATACAGTTTTAAATATTTAAGTATAATAAATTACTGTAGTACTGTGATAATGTAAAAGATATTACCACTGAATGAATCACATTTTAGAAATTTTTAAATGAAATTACATTTCAGTTGGAAAGTGTTTCATAATCAATGCTTATGCATGATTGATCTTTCTTGTTTAATGATCTTGCTGTATTAAAAGTAAAACAAATTCTGATTAACCAAATTTGTCTAAGGGGGTCGTATAAATATTTAAAAAGTGTAACTTTTTGAAAATTAATGGGAGGACTATTTCATTAACGTAGTCTTATTTCCTATCTTACTTTCAACATTTTTGCAATTTACATTGCCCACTTATCTCCAGGTAAAGAATTAAAGCGTGTTTCAATCTTTCTGGGACACCCTGTATATACAAATAAATCTTGTTATACAATTTTGTGTGTTATTTGAAAAATAATTTATGTTTGTGCTCAATAATGTCTTTGGTGATAATAAAAGTAAATTATGTTATGGAATATATCGCACGTTGGATACAATGACGTCATAACTAGAAATAGACGATTTTGAGATAATACCATATTCAAATTAGTGAGAATCGGAATTATAACTATGCAGACTGGCATTTTTGTAGTTCCAAAATTCGTCGTCAGGGAGCAGCAGAAGTGTTGTTACTGCAATGAGCCAGTTTTGAAACAACACAGTCATTCACAATATAACTTGAGCGTTTGTAAGGAAAGGTTGATTTCATACGCAACATTTTCAGGAAAATCGAAAACGCGAATTTGGACACGGATTATCAGCAAACAGGGACACGACTCAAGTAAATTATTCACAAATTAAAATTTGTGAATTATTTGGACAACAAAAGTGACATAACTCAAAAATAAATGTGATACAACTTAAAGGAAAAATATCATACCTCGAAAAATCTCAACTTTGTAATTAGCAAGAGTGACACAATTGAAAGTGCCTCTTCATTCCAGACACATGGGGGGGGGGGGGCCTGAGGGAAGCAAAATGAGTTAGGGCATTTTGAGTATTATTATAAAGGATATAGACAATCTTTTCACCAAGGATTGTGTCCTCCAAAGTTTTGTCCTCTTTACCGACTTCAGTTTTTAAATTTGTGTTTTTAGCTCATACTGAGAAATGAGGTTTTTCGAGTTGTGGAGTTACTACTACAACGTGCAATATGTGGAATTAAAATTTTAGTTGCTTAAGTTGAAAATAAGGTTTAGGTGTGTGTTATACATCAAGTTATGGATAAAAATACCAAAACAGAAATGTTTTGAAAATATTAGATGCCGGGAAAAAATCTACAGCATAATTTTTCAAACCATTAAGTTTGTTCAGTAAAAAATTTACGAGTTTCTCCCACACAATAAAATTATTCGTTGTAAAATTAAAGTTTTCCTTTTGAAAAATTGTTAGTGCAGTTAAGTCTAAATATATTATCCTGTCTCAGAATCTTGTCACTAATCCATTAAGCAGCATGATTTGCTGACAGCAGATACGCAATCAATTGTACAAGAAAAAAAATGTGAAACGTCTTCTGGCTGAATGCTTTTTTCGCTGTATAGAACAGGAAAATCTATTGTTTAGAAATACATGGTTTGGTACCGTGATCGAACTCATGCAATATATTAAGTAAAGAAACAATCGGTGTCTCATCGTTGGCTTTTGGTAATTGCCTTAATGAAAATTTCTAGCATTTATTTCTGTTTCAATTCATTTAATAACAATGAATTAATCCTAAAATTGATGGCCGAAACTAATATCATTTTATCGAAATAGTAGTATTATTAAATATTATTTCAAAGGGGGATTAACACTTTTAAAAAAAATATTGTTACGAACATGCAAAATGTCTTAACTGACGGCTCATTTCAGAACCGAAGGTTAAAAACACCTTTACAGGCAGCCAATCCTATTACATCGATTTAAGCTTGTCATATCTGAAAGCTCGGGAAAGGGCTGTCAGATTTGGCGATTTATCGTTAATATGATGATTTTTCCGACATTTTGAAGGCACCAGTACTTTCTCAATATAATGAATATTCTTGGAGATACCTGACCGTCCAGGGAGTTTCTTCGAAGAGTATATAAAAGGAGTCGTCGCTCCGTTGGAGAGCAGTTGACGTGATACGAGCTACATTGAATTGGTAGATTCGTCCATATTTTGAGAATAGTATCTGCTATTTTATGAAATTAGTGGAGCATTTAATTGCTGTTTTAATGTACCGGACAGTTGTTTAGTGTTTTTGTGAGACAGTTATCGAGCTATTTGCTGTATAGTGTTCTTGTTTATGATGTGCTTTTAAATAAACGTGTTAGTCATCCAGAAATTTGGACTCATTCTTATATTCTAAGAGTACACCCACGATTGCAGAGGATACGTGATAACATTAAGTTGCATTTTTAATGTGTTTTATTTTGTTGAACATTATACATTTCTTAACGTCGAAAATAGATGTCTTAGTCAAAATTTGACTCCGTTAAGTTCGGCCCCGTAGTCAGTACTATATGTTTGCAAGTTTCAGCTTTCTTGGTCACCGAGGGGAATTCTGGAAAATGTGGGAAAATTTTAGATCTCTTCCTTTTATCCTCCCCTTCGAAGATATCGAACATCCCTTTCCATTAGGTTCTGTCGAGATCGATATGATAAGTATACAAAGATTCAGTCTACTAGGTCATCTGAAGGGCTTTTGAAGGATCTGGAAATACTTTACCCTCTTATTTTTTTTGCCTCCGGGAGAGAAATTGAAATATTGGCTTGGTCAGCATTTGTAGGGCCACATTGTGTTTAAGAGTTATTCATTTCATAAACAGTGGATTTGTTCCATAGATTTAGGTATTCAAATAATGTCTTCATTTGTCCATCCAAAATTTGGACCAACGTTTAAACGAGCTACGAAGATTTAATATATATTAGCACCTACAAAGGATATAAATATTATGATAAATCATTTTTAACACTTTACAACAATGTTGAAAAGTGTTTATGACTTTGTTCATTCATTCTGTCTGTCTGTCTGTCTGTCTGTCCGTTAGCACGATAACTGCCGTAAAAATGACTTAATCAAAATGAAATTTTAGTATGTTGTTCAGACGGTCTGTAGGACCTATGGGAATATAAAGGAATAATATCACCCAATTAGTTTTGGATTGATCCCGGGTTGAAAAAATGAAATACATTGAGCCCTATAAGACCTAATTTTTCAAACATTTTTAAGCGGATTTAAAATTCACAAATTGCTTCGAAAATTGTAGGTAATAGTCAAAATGTTCCATAAAATATATAAAAAAAAATTCAGGGAAATATATTCAACAGTTTTTTAAATAAAAATTAAAATAATAATTACACATCTTATATGAAACGATCACGTGACCATGATATGAAACGATCACATGACCCACTTCAAAATGATATATGGCATCCATCTTGTTTCAAAATCGTGATTTTTTAAAGCTCTTTTTTATTCATATTGAGTGTTGTATTCGTCCTAAAACTACTTTATTTTTGCTTAAATTATGTGCATCTACATACTAAAACAACACAATGACAATATATTTGAGTTTAAATTCTCATTCAAATTTGATTATTTCTACAACTAAGCCTATTTTTCACCTATGTAAAATGTAAACAGCAAAATATGTAGAATGAGTTGTATTAGAATTACTGTATTCCTTTAACACAAAATAATTCAGTCCATGGAGTCTGCATGGCTAATATGAATGAAATATTAATTGATTTCATAAACAGAAGGACGATTTTTTTCGATGAAGTTTTAAGCATAGAGTTTATGAATTGTAGCTCCATGGGCTTAATTTTTAAATAAAATAAATTATTATAGTATTGTGATGAATGAAATGAATGAAATCCTGCTTTTATAGAGAGATCCAGGCGTGTTATTTTTTCTATGACGTCATTTGAATTTATTTCAGTTGTTTTCGATGAAGTTTTCAAATATAATAAATTATCGTAGTATTATGATAGTTTTAAAAATATTACCGTGGAATGTATTGCATTTTAGAGATATTTAAACCAGGCAATTTATATTTCAATGCCGTCATTTGAATGAAGTTCATTTTTTTCAATGAAGGTTTAAGTTTTCAAATATAATGTATCAATGTAGTATTGTGATAAGTTTTAAAATATTACCGAGGAATGTATTGCATTTTCGACTTTTTTAAATAAAATTGCATTGAAGTTGGAAAGTGTTTCATAATCAATGCTTCAAGCATGATTGATCTTTCTTGTTCAAATATTAGCGTTAAAATTGTAATTTGTTAATTTAATTTTATCCGTGGTGTTTGTTCTTTTAATGATAATTTTAACATACATTTAATTTTCTGCATAGGCATCGATTTGATTAGCCTCTCTGTTGTTAAAATTTGGAATCCGCTAGGGATTATTTTACTGAACATATTTTCCAACTTAACCTGCTGAAAACGGGTTTGCAATGAAATATATTTTGACATACTCCGCTATAATGATAACTCGTATATCCCAATTTGGTTGTATTAAAATGTTTAGTTGAGATAATTGAAATGTCACAAACTAAAACACGCATTTTTAACACTTTACAACATAGTTGAAAAGTGTTTATGACTTTGCTCATTCTGTCTGTCTGTCTGTCCGTTAGCACGATAACTGCCGTAAAAATGACTTTATCAAAATGAAATTTTAGTATGTTGTTCAGACGGTCTGTGAGACCTATGGGAATGTAAATAAATAATATCACTCAATTAGTTTTTTATTGAACCCGGATTGAAAAAATGAAATACATTGAACCCTAAAGGACCTAATTTTTCAAACATTTTTTAAGCAAATTTAAAATTCACAAATTGCTTCGAAATATTTAAAAAATTTTCATATTATCTCATAAAATATATAAAAAAAATTTCAGTAAAATATATTAAGTAGTTTTTTAATTAAAAATTATTTAATATAGGGAAAAAGGCAAATTCATTTAAATTCTGACTTTTGAAATATCCTCCAGAAAGAAAAAAGAGATATATTATATAATAAATATCTTTGCAAGACTTTATTCATTTTGTATATGAGAGAGACTTCTTAAAATAAGTTTTCTAAAATAAGTACTAAAATAAGTTCTAAAATAAGTTAATATTTAAAATAAGTTCTTAAAATAAGACATTTTAAAATAAGTTTGGTAGATAACAATTTTTCAATTTTTTTTTAATTTTATATAACTCTTCATGATATACTTATTTGATGGTATTTTTATTGCACTTTCCTACGTCCTAGAGAGTTAAAATTTGGTACTCAGCCTAAATTTGTTGAACATTTTATTCTACAAAAATTTGGTGGATCTTTAAATATAGATCGTACATTTTTTTCGAAATAGCCTGCAAATAATCCCCGTTCACTTCTATAAATCATTGTTGTAATATTGTTAAAAATTCTGATGTGGGCAGCACATGTCTTTCCCTGCAGACTCATATTCACGTTCTCGTTATTTCTTCAATAATAATTTGAGTTTATCTGCACAAAATAACAGCCTTAAGTATTTTGAATGACATTGAATTTGCACGTTAAACTTAAATTTGGTTCTCATTTGATAGCTGGACTTATTGTCAAAGGTGGCGTAGCGAAAACGCGAAAAAAATTGAATATCTCAAGAACGGCTAGTCTTAGAGTAATGGAGTTAGTCTTATTATTTTTGTTGTCAAAAATCTCGTATAAAATAGGAATTTAATTGATATAATTGAGCACACGTAGTCCTTTATTTTTATATTTAACGATTTTTGCGTGCCATTTCGCAAAAATAGCCCGTTCATATTTCATGAATCGTACTAGAATAACCTACAAAAGATTTATGTACCAAATTTTGTTAAATTTGGTATATAAATCACTTGTAGGTCATTGAAATATTATACACCAAATTTTGTTAAATTTGTTCCATTAGTTTTTAACTAGAGTGGATAAAGGCAATTTCTGCCGGCCATTTCGCAAAGAAGGCATATTCTTTTATTACGAATCGTACTATAATCTAATGAACATCAGGATTTCCCACAAAAAACATACCCACCAAATTTTATGAAATTTGGTACATTAGTTTTTCAATTTGAGTGGATGTAATATCCTCACAGACACACAGAAACATACACAGATACACTCTTACACACACAGACGTCTTCCTAGAAATAGTTTTTTCGTGTTCCAGAAGTCCCAAAACGTATAGATTCCTCGAAAACTCGTGTTCCGATCTTCGGCACGATTCCAATACTTTGAATACACACGCACACACACACACACACACACACACACACACACACACATATATTATCTGCGTATCTGTGTGTCTAAATTCCGTGCTTATGCAATTACAATAGTTGTGATTTTAAATGATCCCTAAACTTTTATTATTTCTTCAACGAAGCCTAATTTTAACTTATGCAGAATGCAAATATCTGAAGCGATTGTAAGGTGAGTTACATAAGAATTGCTGAATTTTTTTCACACAAAATTATTTAGCTCTGGAGTCTGGAATACAAGTTATATGAATGAAATATTCATTGATTTTGCATAGAGAATCAGATGATTTATATTTCGATACAGTTTTAAATATTTAAGTATAATAAATTACTGTAGTACTGTGATAATGTAAAAGATATCACCACTGAATGTATCACATTTTAAAAATATTTGAATTGCATTTCAGTTGGAAACTGTTTCATAATCAATGCTTATGCATGATTTATCTTTCTTGTTAATTTTATACGAAGTTATTATCTATAAAAGGTTGAATCAGAACAACTGATTTTCAAATAGGCTAAAGAATATTTCTAGTTAGATTTAAAATATATAAATTATTGAGCCACTTTATTTAAAATATAAATAAAAATTGATGTGGGCCACACATGACTTTCCTTATATAATGCAATGAATTTACTCCTTTTACAATAAAAAAATAATGTATAAGAGCCAAGGTACTCTGTTATTATGAATCTGTTATCGTTGAATTGTGCATTTGGCGATTTTACGGATGGCAACATGTAAAACTATTTCAAAACACCCGATTAACTTATATTTCGCGCAACTCTAAATAAACAATTATCAATATTGATAGAATCCTTAATAAGGGATATAGTCCATATATTAAAATATTTTAATAATAATTCATCAATTAGACGTCATTTTCATTAATTTAGCATCATTTTTGCAAAATTGACGATATTTTTGTAAATCTGGGGCGGAATATCGCTAAGTTGGTAAATTAATTCTAATTAATTCTTAATTCTAATTACACCACGTGACAGTGAAAATGAGATACCAAGAAGGAGTGGGCAGAAATTGATAAAAATCGGCAAACAGGGAGAGAGAGAGACAGAAACGAACAATAAGTGATGTTTGTTGCAACACGATACACCTATACACTGAGCGATAATACCGTCTGCTCAGTAGGTGGTTGTAGGACCTCCGCGGACGGCGATACAGGCAGCAACACGTCTAGGTACATAGTCAATGAGCTTGTGGATGGTGTCCTAAGGGATGGCTGCTCATGCCCTGTCAACCATTTGCCAGAGTTTGTCCTCTAAACATGGAGGTGGCAGCGCACGCAAGGGACGTCCAATCACGTCCCAGACGTGTTCGATTGGTGAGATCAGGGGAGACTGGTGGCCAGGGAAGCATCTGGGTACCTTGCAGTGCATGTTGACTGATGCGTGCCGTGTGTGGTCGAGCGTTATAATGCTGGTAAATGGCATTGGGTACCCCCTGAAGGAAAGGTAGTGTCACCGGCCGCAGCACATCATCCACGTATCGTTGGGCCGTCATAGTGCCCTCAATACGGACCAGAGGTGCTGCTCTCATAGGCGATGGCGCCCTAAACCATGATGCTGCATTGTCGCGCGGTGTGGCGTTCCACAGATGCGGCCGGATTGGACCTGTAACCACTTCGGCGCCAGACTCGTACACGGCGACTGTGATTTCTAAACCAGAAGACTGACCCGTCTGAAAACATGACCCTGTGCCAACGCTTGAAGGTGGATGCATCAGTCTACGCGTGATGACGTCGCTCTGGCCGTACCGGCACTTCTCGAACTATGCTTCATTCCCTTGTTCCAAACATCTTCGCCACAGCTGTGCACCGTGTACGCGTGTATGTGGCTGTCCGCTGACATTGGACGTATGGAACAACTTGCCTTTCTGCTTCCGATCACCATAACCCCCGTGAAATCGTCTGTCTGCTGGAACTACTTCGGATGGCTGCAGCATGGCATTCTCTTCTACTACACGTTTTCTTTGAGACAAAAAAAAATGCAAAATGTTTTCCCTGGCAGACAGAGCGGCGCGACTATTTTCGATTCAGCCGGTTTCTTCCCTTAACTCCCCCCCCCTCAACTCGGTGAGCTGCGTCTACCCTGCAATTTGCATATTTTTCTGCCCACTTCTTCTTGGCGTCTCATTTTCATTATCACGTAGTGAAATTAATTATTTGCTAAATTATTCGTCAAGTTCGCCAAATGCATCACTAAGTGTTACAGATAAACGGAAAGGCGAGCATTTCTTATATTCTAGAAGGTATGTACGTTATATGACGGAAATCAGAATTTTCGAAATATTACTTCCTATTTCGCGTCATTTTTATCAATTTGGCGGCATTTTTGTCACTTTGGCAATATTTAAAATAGTCGCTAAGTTATCGACGTCTTGCTAAATTTCTTGCCAGGCGTTACGGACGGACGGACGGAGGAATGGGTTATTATTAAATCTACTTTTATGTTCTTTCCAAAATATTGAACTTTCAGCAATTAGTCTTCATGTCCATTGATTTAGCGTCATTTTATCAATTTGGCGATATTTTCGTTAATTTGGCAACATTTAAAAAGTTGCCAAGTTGGTGACATTCCGCTAAAATCTCGCGAAGCGCTATTGACGAGAAATAACATTTTTATAGCAGATAAATGACTATTGGCATTCAAATACAAAAGTATTTTTCTCATGAATGGAACAAGCTAGATCCACGAGAATGATGTCACCCAATTTAATGCATGATATTACTTATGAAAATTGAATATATTTTGCAAAACTTAATATTTTTTTATATGATTTTTGATATTTTTTTAAATTGTGCAATATCTCGAGAATGGTCCATTCAAAAATTTGTGTCAATCCTTTTCTAATGAAAAATTACAAAATTACATAAGAAATGACTATTTACTTAACTTTATTAAAGGTTATGATTTTTTGATGAATTTTTCAAAATTTCAGTGGAAAATTTAGGGGGGAGGGAGTCTCAGCATTCGATTGCGTATAAATGCGCATGCATGGATTGTAATTTTTGTATCAAAATTTGTTTGAGTCGGTCCATTCATTCATGTGATATCGTCTCCACAGTGTAACACTCACACACACGCACACACACCATCTCAAAGACGTTTGTCTATACGGTAATGGTAATTGTAGAGAACCACTGATAATAACATAATCACGTTGTTGTGGCTGTTTGATACGCATTTGGTATTGTCTACGCTAGCATGTAAATTTCGATACAGGTCAGCTAGAAGAATATTAAAAATTTTTTAAATTAAATAATACTAACAACTACATGAAGTAGAGATATTATATGTTTTTCTTTAACTTTTTTAACACTTTACAACAAAGTTGAAAAGTGTTTAGGACTTTGTTCATTCTGTCCGTCTGTCTGTCTGTCTGTCCGTTAGCACGATAAGTGCTGTAAAAATGACTTAATCAAAATGAAATTTTAGTATGTTGTTCAGACGGTCTGTAGGACCTATTGGAATATAAATGAATAATATCATCCAATTAGTTTTGGATTGAATCCGGGTTAAAAAGTGAAATACATTTAGCCCTATGGGACCTAACTTTTCAAACATTTTTTAAGTAGATTTAAAATTCACAAATTGCTTCGAAAATTTTAGGTAATATTCAAATTATTTCATAAAATATATAAAAAAAAATTCAGCGAAATATATTCAGTAGTTTTTTAAATAAAAATTAAAATAACAATAACACCTCTTATATGAAGAGATCACGTGACCATGATATGAAAAGATCACGTGACCTACTTCAAAATGATATATGGCATCCATCTTGTCTCAAAATTTTGATTTTTAAAGTTCTTTTTAATTAATATTGAGTGTTGTATCCGTCCTAGAACCACTTTATTTTTGTTTAAATTCTGTGCCTCTACATACTGAAACAACGCAATTACAATATATTTGAGTTTAAATGCTCATCCAAATTTGATTATTTCTACAACGAAGCCTATTTTTCACCTATGTAAAATGTAAACATCAAAATATATAGAATGAGTTGTATTAGAATTGCTGTATTTCTTTAACACAAAATCATTTAGTTCATGGAGTCTGCGTAGTTGATATGAATGAAATATTCATTGATTTTACAAAGAGAAGGACGATTTTTTCAGTGAAGTTTCACGCACAGAGTTTAATTACTTGTAGCTCCATGGTCTTAATGTTTAAATAAAATAAATTATTATAGTATTGTGATGAATGACATGAATGGGAAATTATTTATGAATGAAATGCTGGTTTTTTAGAGAGAGCCAGGCGTGTTATTTTTTCTATGACATCATTTGAATGAATTTCAGTTATTTTCGATGATGTTTTCAAATATAATAAATTATCGTAGTATTATGATAATTCTAAAATTATTACCGAGGAATGTATCACATTTTAGAGATGTTTAAACCGGGCAATTTATATTTCAATGCCGTCATTTGAATGAAGTTCATTTTTTCCGATGAAGGTTTAAGTTTTCAAATATAATAAATTAATGTAGTATTATGATAAGTTTTAAAATATTACCGAGGAATGTATTGCATTTTAGACATATTTAAATAAAATTGCATTGAAGTTGGAAAGTGTTTCATAATCAATGCTTTAAGCATGATTGATCTTTCTTGTTTTAAAATTTAAAATTGTTAAACTGCAAATCAATGCAACGGAGTGTTAATGAATATATTTTGTATTTCAGCTAACTATTGGATGGCCACGTAAAGAGGTACAATAGTAAACCGTATATATTTGCGCAAAAAAATTTCTGAAGACGTCTAATTATTTCCCATACTATGTAATATATTTGTATGAAGAAGAAAGTATTGTTTTCACGAAAATTTTCAAATTCGAGATTTCTATGTCAATATATGCTTTAAGGCCTCCTGAACATGTTTTGATTATTTTTGGAGTGATGCCCGTCTGTCTGCCTATCTGACGCCTATGTTTGATTTCTTGTATGCACGATATCGGCCACAAATGTTAATGGATTTTCACGAAACTTTATACTTGGATTTGTTAACATAAAATCTAGAACTGGATAGGTATTTTTTAATTCCAACGAAAACTTCGAAAATTGTTCGAAAATTTTTATTTTTTTTAACTTGGCAGCATTGGACTAAATTTGACATAATCATGCTTAAAAGGGTTTATTTATGGTTCAATGATCAACAGACTTAATAATTTTAATCATTTTGTGAAAGATATCCACGATACAATTTTTTTGTTCGTGACATTATTAGTCCCTCTCAGGGGCAAGTTACCCTCCCCCCGGGGATACATTGTCAAGTATGGTATCAGCCGAAAGATTTCTTCACGCCCTTTAAAGTGAAGGATAACACGTTGTAAATATAATCATGTTGACCCACTATCCGGATTTAAAAAAAAAATCGTGTAAAATTAAGTACAATAAAAAAATTCTGGTATGAGAAAGTCGAGTTAAGTCACACAGCAGCTAATTTTAATATATAGAGACACATGTGATGTAAAAAGGAAAGTAATTGCTAAATACGTAAAAAGCGTTTGTGGTTAATCGCGCGCATCAAGGTGTAATGATGTGCAATGGAAGTAATGTGTGTGAATGTAAGGTTAATCTTGCTATATATTTTCGGATACTTGAGTGTTTTTGAAAGCAATACCAGCTTTTTTATAAAATTTCGTTACATATTTTAAACATGATTTTATTAAAATATTCTGTCTATTTTACATTTCTAGAAAAATATTGCGCGTAAATATTTTGGGATTAATTGTACTAGTGTATTTTCTATGATGAAAATATAGATACAGAAGATAGATATATTGATTATTACAATTTATTTTTTTGGCCATCCTTACCCTGGTTATTGTTTCTTTAGTTTTAAAAGTAATTGGTAATAAATTAATTGGAGTGTGGTTCAACTCCACTTTCTCATACCACAAACCATTTTTAGTATATTTTTTTCCCCAAATTTTACAAGAAATTATTTTAAAATTTGGCATTGTTGGTTCAAATAGTTACAATTATAGCTTGCTACCCTTCACTTTAAAGAGCTTGAAAAATTTTTCGATTGATACCATACCTAACAATGTACCCTCTGGAGAAAACTTGCTCCCCCCCCCCTCGGGAAGCATTACGAACAAAAAAATATGCATCGGTGCTATTTTTCACAACAATTATTAAAACTATTAAGTATCGTGATCATTGAGCCATAAATATATCCTTTTTACATGATTATATCAAATTTTGTCCTATGCTGCCATGTTTAAAAAATATGAAATTTCGAATAAATTTCGAAGTTTTCGCTCGAACTTATAGACATTTTATCTGGTAGAAACAAAGGCGGATAGAAAGTTTCGTGAAAATCCATTAATATTTATGGCCTCTATAGTGTAATTAAGAAATCGACCACAGTCATACGGACAGGTGGGCATCACGCCCTAAATAGTCAAAACGCGTTCAGGGGGGGGGGGGTCTTAAAAAAACTGAATGTCAAAATCTCGAATTTGAAAATTTTCTTAAAAACAATACTTTCTCTATGCTATATTACTTAGTATGAGAATGTAAAAATTAATATGCTGCATTTTGAAACGAATCGGATACAAAATTAAAAAATAATATTATTTGATAAAAAGTTTAATAATAAAAAATAACCATTGATTCTTTTTTTTTCTATTTTCTTAAGACATAAAATAATGACTGTCTATTCAAACGGCATGTCTGGAAGCTGGATGCCGTTCGAATTGAATTATTGCATTAAACATGAATTCCTTTGAAAATAAAGGCTTCGTTAGACATCATAAAATTTGAAAAATGTAGCAACATGTTTCAAAGGTAATAAAAATACTTGTGAAAAAAAAATTCAGAGGAAAAACAACTGGTTTCGAAAACTATATGAGATGAAGTTTTGATGGTGAGTAGTTTATCTAACTAATCATATTCTATTCACAGGTATTTTACACTGATTTTTGAGTTAGTTGGTGGTGTTATTCATGTATTTTATGAATAAGGTTGTTCCCCTAACTTTCATCATAGGGCATTTATAGTTCGTGATATTCTTTACTGAGAAAGTGTTTGTAATCCTGTTTTTTTTTTACTTCCTCCTAGGGTTTTCATTTCAACTATTCGAATTTTTGTGTGGAAGCAAGTACTTTATTGGGTAACGTGATACTACTAGTTTTTGTTAAATGCGCTCTTGCCTTTATGGGTACTGATGCTCTGTATCTGTTATCTTAGCACTTTATTGCTCCTAAAACTGGTTAATACTTAATTTATTCTTCGTATGCTGTTACCTAACGAAGATTTGTATTCTTTACAAATCCATATTAACATCAGTCAGAATAATTTTTTTCCGTTAACTTTAAGTGGACTTTATATACACTATAAAACAAAAAAATTGACGCAACCCGCAAAATAATCCGATAGTAATGAAACTGTATATGCAAACGCCTGTCGACCGAATATGCAAATGATCAAAAATTCGCAGCCAATGAATGAATAGTCGGAACTACAGCGCATTGAAGCTGAGCACCATGGTGGTGTATTTAAGGAGCGAATCTCGCTTTCAGGAATAAAACGTGCTGTGGATTTCGATTGCGTTTATGTACCTTGATTGTAACAATATCTCGCCGGCGAATTTGCCGGCGCATATGAAGGAGTTTGAAAGAGGGCGTGCTGGATGGGCACACCGACGAATCGCTCGGCATTTGGGTAGGAGCGATGCAGCAATTAGACGATGTTGGCAGAAATGGGTTCGGAATAGCAGGTTTCACAGGGCAGCGGACAGCCTAGCGCGACGACAGAACGGGAAGATAGAGCGATTGTCAGATCAGCTGTGACAGCACGAGATTTGTCGTTATTAACCATTCAACTTGTGACAAGCACGGAAGTGACCACCGAACCATTAATAGAAGACTACGGGAGCGCAATCTGTACTCGCTGTGCCCATTACGTCGCCCACCATTGACTAGTATGCACCGTTAAAAGCAATTCCAATGGTGTCGGGCCCGACCAACGTGGAATTGTTCGAATTGGGAGCGAATTGTCTTCAGTGATGAGTAAGTTCCGTTTCGAACTGAGTACCGACGACTAGCGCAGACGTATCTAGAGACAGTCCGGGCATCGTCAGTATCCTGCTCTTAATGTCACATGCAACACGGCCCGACAACAGGAAGTTATGGTTTGGGGGTGCCATTTCGTTTGTTAGCCGGACCCCTTTGATAGTCCTCCGTGGCACCATCACAGAATAGCGGTACGTTGCCGACATTCTACGACCCGTTGTATTGCCATTCCTTTCGCGACACTCCGGGCTAACTTTTCAACAAGATAATGCCAGGCCACATACGGCACGCCTCTCTATTGATTGTCTGCGTGCTTACGACACGTCCTTGGTCAGTCAGATCCCCAAATCTATCGCCCATTGAGCATATTTGGGCTGAGATGAAACATCGCCTGCGATGTCAATTGGAGGCCATTGCCTCGCCAATTGGAGGCCATTTGGAACACCATCCCTCAGAACACCATCCGGCAACTTTATGCATCAATGCTCCGTCGGTTAACAGTTTGTATCAAGGACAGAAGTGGACCAACGCCATATTGACATGCTCACTTTGTGTAGATCTTTCAGTGCAATAAATCTTCCAATTATTCTGAAATTCTAATCATTTCTTTTTCTGTACATTCACATTACACGTTCCAAATTTTATCTCATTTGGATAATTCTTTCTTGGTGCGTCGATTGTTTTTGTCTTAGAGTGTATTTGTTTGGCATATTTTGCGAACTAGTTCCCAAAGCCCGTAGAGAGCTGAAATTCGGTATGCAATTTCATTTTGCGGGACATTTTCATGTATCCACTATGTTTTTACTCTTTTCGTGCATTTTCTTTGCGAATTATTGCTCGGTGTCTTCAGATGAAATATACTCCTGGCACTAAAGCGTCAATTCATGTATACTACTACTACTACTACTGACCGTCTTTACAGTATAATAATCCTTTGAAAATACGTGTAGCTGCTAAATGAAAATAAAAACTGTATCAAATTCAGTGTAATGTCAAATAAGTATCCGTGTTATTTTATGCAGTTAAACTCAATTCAATGAATTATGAAAGAAATAAAAAGAAAACGAATTTGATGTTGTAGGGAAAGTCAAGTGCTGTCCACATCAGATTTGTTGATTTCTTTTTAATTAATATTATGTTCTGATAATAAATTTATACGTCCATTTTTACTCTCGGTAAATGCCTTATTATTAAAGATCGATTTCAAACAGTTTTCTAAGGCATACGGTCCCTTTCTATCTAGGTAAAAGACTATTGGTGCGAAAACATACGCCAAAGCTCTTTTTAAAACGACATAAAAATCAGAACACCGTAAGGTTCGAACGATACCGTCCGAAATCTTCACGATGCAGTTCTTCTCCCAGCTAAACCATTTCAGCAACAAAACAAACATTAAACACACGGTAATAAAATGCCAGAAATATATGCATAGAGGCACAAATACGCAGCAGCATGCTTCTGGAGTAACCCAATAATTTTGACGACACAAGGCGAGTACCTTTAGTGTCATTATGTTAATGCTTATGCGATGAAGTAGCGGAGGCTGCTTTATAAAGAAACAGAAAAGAAAAATATCCAATAATGAAACTGGGTGCGTCATTTCAAATTTCAAATAGCTGTTTGCTTATCGGCTGGAAATAACGTTACTGCATTAGTTGTGTTATTCTTTAGCTAGCCCATACAAGAAAGCTGGGATCATTTTTTGCTTGCAGCTGAGGTAAATTGGGTGTTACTAGTTCTAACTGCAGTGCAGCCAAACAAGCGATGCTATAATTTGCTCGTTAAAGGATGAAAAAGTACTGAAAGTACAGAGAAAAGAATAAATTTGGAACCTTGTGTTCAAATTGGAAGTCTAAATGAACCATTAGCATTTTGTTGATTAATAATTAGGTTGAATATTTTGAACGAAGACCGAATTATTTTATTTTCATTTTCAGAATTTAATTTGTCACTAGAGTAAATTTACAGGCAGAACAGTGCATTGAAAGAATTTCTTTAAAATCCCATCCATGCATTGGGATTTAATCAAACTCACCACGATAAATAAAAAAGTTGCTTGTTAGAATATAGCTTTCTAATACTTCCTTGTAGAAAGCAGGCATAGACCAATTAGGTAACTACAACTGTTTTGAGGGCGTTATTGGTTGGAAATCAGAATAAAAACGGTGTGAACATCGTTTTTCTTTTTCCTCATGTCAAAAACATTTTTGAACTAGTCATCTCATTTTCCTATGCCTGCTTTCTTTAAGGAAGTATTTAAAATTATAAACTCACCACCTGTACAATAAAAAAACTGCTTCATATAAGACAATAACATACTAATCTTTTCCGGCCACTCAATTTGCTGCTCTAAGTCCTCGGACGAGCCGGGTGGTCTGGGCTTTCGACATACTAATCTTTCTTGAAAGCAGGCATATATCAGTTAGACGACTACATTTATTTCGATCACATTATAAGTCCCCCTCTTCAAGCCAAAACAACAGTATGAGGCCTTTAGAGCTAAGTACAAACTGAGGTTTTCTTTCTTAGCGGTTGTTAAGAGCGGATACCGTCCTTTATACAATATATGCAATATATTAGTTATTTTTTGAAAATTTAAATACTATTCTAGTGGAGTCTTGTTCCATCCAATTAATAATATGACTCTATGATTTTGACATGTCAGAATTGAGGAAGAATTCATTCATAAATACACTCACTTCCAAAAGTTAAGCAAGCAATGCAAATTTTCATTTTTCGAAAACGTATTTGAATTTGCGTGGCTGAAAATCTCTGCGGATGTACATGGAAGTATGCAAATATCGTATGTTACAGACAATCACGATTGACTATCCGGGTATATGCTAATTAGGCAGTCGTTAAAGACGCCATCATTCTGAATGGTTTGAGGAGGTGCATTTAAATGCTGATACGAAGTGTTTATAACTTTTGTAGGATTGTTTTTGATGATATTCGTGCTTCTATGGCTGAAAGAAGACGAATGATAGATAATGAGCGCTAAAGTGCTGTCGGACGCATTGAAGCAGGACAGTCAATCAAAGATATCGTTATTTTCTTTGGCATTGATCATTCAGTAATTTCTCGATTATGGAAACAATTCCAAACAAGTCCAAAAGTTGTCCAGATTTCTGTGCCCGGTCGTCCAAGGGTTACTACTCCCTCTGATGATCGGTATATTGCTATAGGAGCCAAGCGGAATTGACAAGCGACCTCCACAACTGTTACATCCATGGTTGCAGCCGCAGTTGGCAAGACGATATCTACAGTACTGTACGCCGAAAGCTCCACGTGAAAGGAGTGTACATCCGAGTATTACGTTTTTGTGTTCCACTAACCGTCCAAGTCAGAGGGGCAATATTAAAGTGGTGTCGTCAACATGTTAATTGTATTGTCTCAGATTGGTGCAACGTCCTGTTCACGGACGAGTCCAGATTTGCTCTGGAATCAGATAATAAGCGTGTAAGGGCCTGGAGAGAACGAGGCACATGCAATCAGATCAAGAACATCATCGAACATCACGCATTCGGAGGTGGCAGCGTCATGGTGTAGGCTGGAATTTCAATGGGATATCGCACAGAGCTGCACATCTTTAAAGGCGGTTCTGTGATGTCTGCGCGGTATCTGGATGAATTCCTAGACCCTATTGCCAGACACTACAATGCAGCAGTTGGTTCCGATTTCCTCATTATGGGCTCTAATGTCCGTTCCCATTGAGCCAACATCTTTGGCAGATACCTGTAAAATGAGGGCATTTCTCGAATGGAGTGGCCGGCGTATCCTCCCGACCTTAACCCCATTGAAAACCTTTGGGATGTCCTCGATCGTACTTTCTCTGCACGTTTACCTCCCCCATCCAGTCTCAGAGAGTTGAAAACTGCCCTATTGGATGAATGGCCATTGCTCGCATCTGCGGTGGTTGAACACCTTATTGAAATCATGGAAAATCGTTGTAAAGTTTATGTGAAGGTCCTGGGTGGCCACATATCATATTAATGTAAGTTCTGTTTGATTTGTTTTCCATTAAACTTCATTTTGTTAATGACCCAAATGTGACGTCATCATATAACTTACGAAAAATAAATATCTTTATCATCTTTCTACATAATTCTTGTTTTCTTTAATACATAAGCACATTTGCTACTTTCATGTACAATTTTGAGTTAATCAAAGCTTTACTTTTGCATTTTTGTTGATTTTACCATCCGTGCTTAACTTTTGGAAGCTAGTGTAATTTCTGAAATAAATCTTTAAATTCTAGGAATTATGAGCACTTAATCCCGGGATTTTAAGATCGAATTTGAAACTCGGATTCAGAACCTCAAAATCCATTGTCGTTTTATTGTTATCCTAAGCTCTTGACTTGAGTTGATTCAACTGCTAAAGGTCTGCCAATGCTGGACGGGGTTAAAATAATTTTGCGCTGTTGCTAGTCGAAAGTAAATAATTTAATACGCCCATCTCGTAATTGTAAAACTCTTGCTTACAGAAGTTTTGTGCTGTCTGATCGCCTGTTCCTTGCTAATGAACGGCAAAAACAGCAAAAGCTCTGTCCAAGGATAGCGAAAGGATAATCAGTTCAGCCCTTGTTTGTGTTGTAGCCCGTTTGCAAATTTTAATTTCAAACTTTCTATGTGAGAAATACTGTTTAGATTTTCGTGTTTTTCTCTAACATGAAATGTAAATACGACCCAACGTTTTTGTAGCTTAATATTCAATTTCATATAAACTTAGAATGGTAATGAAATTAGGGGGCATGAGTAAATGTTCTAATAAATATTAAATTTATTTTGTGTACTCAACTGACGGGCTTAGTAATTCAGTCCAGCCTTGTTCTGGCAGAAGGGCGTATCTTAAGATACGCGTTTCGCCTTTACAAGTGTGGTTAGGCTTCTTTTAATGGGTTTATGTTATGATATTTTTTTAAAGGCATATCTATCTTAGTAAAGCAGATATAAGAATGCAAATGTGTTGTATGTTCAAAAAGTACCGTTTCTTGTTATGCCGAAATTCTGTATATAAGCTTAAGTCAGTTTTCCAAAACAAAGTATGTGTTCGTATTACAAACATATTTTTCACAGTTGATATGGCAAAATGACGTGAGAAATGCGCGAATTTTGTGAATTTACAGAGTCCACTTCGACGATAAGAACTTGCAATTCCGTCCCAGTAGCTCAACGGTAGAGCGTCGGTTGTCCAGTACAAAGGTCTGTGGTTCGCTTTCCGTTTGGAATAGCAAGGTTCTTTATAATGGTGCCCGAATATATCAACCCTGTAGGTTAATGCAAAGATATTAGAAGCCTAAATGTTACCCTTGTACAACTAGTACGGATTCAGTATATTGTGTGTTGATTTCATATTCAGGAGAAGAACGACCGAGCAGAAAGATAACCTGGAGTATAAAAATAGCATCAGGAGGCTAACTTGAGGTAAAAATAGCAGGAGGGGTCAGTCTGATCGTCAGTTGCACGCCAATCTGACATTTGTGGGTAGGGAATGCAGAGTCCACTTCGATAAGGATTGCAATCCAGGTTCTGTAGCTCAACGGTAGAGCATCAACTGACCAGTATGATGATCCATGGTTCGATACAGCAAGGCTCTTTGCAAAGTAAGTGTGAAAGTTTCATAAATTATACAAGAAAATGTAATTAAGAGCAGATGCACGCAAAGACGTTATTATTTAATCCTGTTTTTCAGAAAAAAATAAAATAATATTGGTATAATTTTCCATAGCTTCAATTTGAAAAAAGAATTAACATTATTTCCCACAGAATATTGCTTCTCACGATACGTTGTTTTGCCATCGCAAGACCGAAGTCGTTTGATTCTAATATTTGTCAATTGAATAAAATAAAACAAAAAAAAAATCGCCAGATTAAAAAAAATCCCTTTATAACTAAAAATAATGTAAAATTCTCACGCCTGTAAGAAATTGAATAAATTATGAACTATACTACAATTATATAAAAAATAATACAAAACAACTGATTTAAAGTAATGGGATTCAATAGTATGCCATAATCATTTTCTTCACTACTGAGATATATTACATGCATTATATAAACCATTTACAAACGCAATCTGTTACTCACGGTGAGGTCTAAGCTTTCTTTTTCAATTAAGGTGGTAATCTTGGAGAAAATCGATATATGAAAGAAATACTCTGATTTTTGTTTAGCTACGCAAGAGAAAAACAAGTAATCACGCTTAATATTGGGCACGCCTTAATAAATCATATTTATTAACAGTAATAGTTTAGAATATTGTGTAATCGTTTTCAATAAAGACGAAAAATACCATGCAGTGTGCTTAAATTAACCAGGCATGTATTGTGAATTTTGCTGCATAGTGTAAAAATCAGATTTTACAAAAAGATGAACAAAAATGTGGTGATTAAAATTGAAAAATGAAGAAAGGCAAAATCCAAATATTCGTGTTGTATTGAAACCCGCAGTAATCCGCCTAGAAATTATTTGTTGCTTTGCTGCAATTAAAATTGCTGAAAGGCAAAATAATAGTTTTGGGAGTCCAAAACAGTAAGCTATAATAACCTTAAAATTATTTATTTTAAAACTAGCTTCCGAAATGAAATGCAAAAATCAAAATTATGGTTATATTCATATATTAAATTTATTTTACATAAAACCTAATAATTAGCATGTCAAATTTATTATACAAAAATACTAATATTTTCATTCGTTCAATTTTTAATTAAATACCAGAGAAGCTTGCCAATGGAATATAACTCAATCGAAAACTATGGACTGAGAAAAATAAAAGCATTTTCAACAAGACTCTCTATTTTACGTTTTTCTTTAAGTATGGATTGAGAGTCATAAATACTTTTACTTGGAGAGTCTAGTTGTATTTCGTACCGTGTCCTTTCTTGATTATGGTGATTACTATCAAGAGCCGTTTTTAAAACATCTATTATCGCAAACATCCCTTTCACTAAAAACAAATTACTGTGTCAGGAATGTAAAACAATACAAAAATATTTTGAGAAAGCACATTTTTGAAATTTGCTTCAACTTCAACTGTCTTTATTAGTAACAGAAGGGTAAGTAAGTTTACCTTTCTTACTTTGTCTTCATAATTTATGTTTTATTTCTAACTGGTAAAAATATTCTTTAGATAAGAGTATCTAGCAGGCTCTGACCCATCGAGGCTCTGACCCTCCTTCTCGCCTAGAAAACAAGCTCGAGATTTTACCAAATAATTTATATTAACGTAAACAAGGGAAGTTTCTGTAGAGCTAATACAAACAGCGATATCGACGCAGGTGATATCCTATCATGCGGGAAAAGCAAGTCGCAGGATAGGAAGGAAACATCTCTCCCTGTTTCTTTCCCATTTTTAATACACAGATAACTGGCTAACATTGACGCGATTGCAATTTAAGTCTTATTTTCGCTTTTGTCAAGATACGATAAAATAAAATCCTTATTTTAATGTGGGTTTTTTAGAATCTCAAATTATGCATAACATTTCTTCCTATATATTTTTTTCTTTTGAACTCAAATTTCAGTTCCATCTTATATATAATAAATTGATAAAATAGAAAACTATAAGAGTACCTACTTTTTGACATGACCAAGGCAGAAAAAATAAAATTTTAGAGAGAAAAACTTACACAGAATAGTTTTCCAAGATACATTTTTTTATTGTTAAAATATTTTATTTTTTTATTGTTCAAATATTTTATTTTTTTTAATGTAAAACAATAATTTTATTTTAGACTAGGGGGATCGCTCTCTGCTTGCTGACGCTCACCATCCCCCGGGAATTTCTCGCTGGCGCTTGCTAGGCTACTAAGGCTCCTATATAGAGCTCCTATAGTTGTGGTATAAATCCTAACATTGTGGTATAAATTCGCAATAAAATGGGAGGTACGTTTGGCCTTGAAACATTCTAATCATTTCCGAAAAGGAATACGAATGTTTAGATTCCCATTCGAAAGAGACAGGAAAAAATGGATAAATTGTAGAAGAGATTAATACAAAAATATCGCTTTTCTTCGCAAATATCGGTGATAAGTGCGCCAAAACAGATTTATTCCACTGAGGACAGTACACAAAGATTTTAGAAGTCAGCGGTGTGCTAGATTTCAATCCTTGTCGCCGAGGCACCATGATTCAATGTCAGCCATGATTCAATGTAATGGATCAGCATGTGTTACCTTATACGCAGGTGTAATACATCAGTTGGGGATCTGCTCCCTGTTTTCTGCCACTCGCTCACCACCATGAGTATATTACCTCGATTCCCTCCCAAAATATCAGAAATCAATTCATAAAGCAGATGCATGGGACACTCAGTCCACTTATGCAATCCGCGTGCACCAGGGCAGCAGGCGTGATATGCTCTAAAAGAGTGAAAATTGCATGTTAATCTTTTGTTAAGTATAGAATACTTACAAAGCGTTTCTTATGTAAATATGTAACTTTCAAGTACATATTTACAAAAATAAGACATTTAAAATCTAATGATAAATATAACAAATATCTCAAAGACAGCTTCAGTATTATAACCATGGATTTAGTCTTTTTACCTCCCCATGGTTACAGCTCTGAGTAATAAAGTTATTTTAATGGCGTTATTTAAATATTATTTCTTTTGAAATGGCAACAGTGTTTTCACCAATAAAAATTATATTTTGAAGATAAATGAAATAAAGTAAAATTTTCATGTAATATTATTGTAAAAAATTTTCATTTCAAAATTGTATAAAAAGAAATTTTGATCCGATTGCAACCAAAATAGGAAGCGAAACATGGAAACGTTTTCTAAATCATCATGTAAAACTTCAAATCATTTGATGCCATAGGTCTGGCGCTAGCATTGACAGAAAATCTCTGTATTTTAAAAGAACATTGTCCGAGGCTGGAAACAATTATTTTAATATACAGAGTTATATATCTGCATAGAAGTTCGCATAGAAGTTTTACTCTTAAATTGAGGAATTGGAGAATTTAAAGAATAGTAATTATTAAAAAAAAATAGAATTATTTTTTAAAAGAATTTTCTACAATATATTTTTTTACATATTGTTTTAAGTTAAATTCTTAAAGAAATAAAGTTAAGTTTCATCAATGCACAAAAGTGAAGTATGCAAAATATGTAATGCACTTACCTTTTATTATGATCGAGTTGATCAGAAAAAAATATATCTATTTAGACAAATTATAAATTATAGAAAATTATATTTTATAGAGATAGACTTTTAAAAATTAAATATGAAACCTTCAGATGAATTTTTAAAGAATGAAAATTAATTGACAAAATTGATTGAGAAATGGTCCAGTTTATATCCTGTTAAATTTTCTAGAACCTAGCTAGAGTTTGAAGTTATAAAACTAACAAGTCTCTAAAATTTGGAAATATTTAGCAACAACATAATTACAAATAATATATTGAAAGAATTAAATTTTAATTTAGCACTCGATTTTTGTTTCTATAAATCACAATTTCCAATGTAGGGAAGTTTGTGAAATTCCATATATGATGTAAACTGTTAAAAAAGTAATATCGTTCCTTTTCCGTTAAAGTAACTCAGAAAAAATAAATATTTTCAGGTACTATGTGAGAAAAATATTTACCAATTTACGTATGACATTTCTACGAGATATGAGTTATTATAAGTTGATTTGCGGTTGCAATTTCACAGAGTCAAGTTTAAACAGAAAACTCTTCAGGCGGAACAAATCCAATTCATACTCGGAGATATGAAAGTGGTATGTTTTAGAAACATGTAACGATGTGGCGTTTTCATACGAGAGTGTCAAATGTTTGTGATGAGAAGCATCTAAAGTGACAGATACTATGTAAATTTTTGTTGACATATGTTCCTAGCAAACAGATTTGTAGCTTGATAGCGAAACCGCGTTATGTAATGGGAAAAGCTTTGCGCTTTCATATTTCTTGGTCAGATGCATTTCTCGATTTCTGTAAGGAGTCGTATTTTTCAATTTCTTCTATAAATATTACGTTATAGCATTTCAAAACCCAGAATACATATTTTATGTTTCAATTTTCTAACTTAGACATTTTGGTTAAAGGAATCCGTGAGGAGTTTCTTTTACTGACACTTAAATATTGTCAGAATAATATGTTATAAGAATAGAGCGAAATTGTTTTAACATTAAAATAATAAAAGTGACAATTTAGTTGTGACTTCAAAAATTGCTTCTACAGAACGTTGCTTCTCTTAATATCCTACAGAAATTATTGTGCCAAATATTGGATGAAATGTGATTTCCGTTGAGGAATACAATCATGCTAAGTAGTGATTTAAAGTAAAGAGTGATTCAAAGTAATGAGGAAGCGTTTCTACATGTCATTAAAGTTATACATAAAATTAAACATAAATTATATTTTCAAATATCTTTAAAGTGATACACGCACCGGCCAGTAAATTAGAAATTTGGGAACATGTATGCAAATGTAAGTCTAAGGGGGATGTATGCAAATTACGTTGGTCATGGGAGTTTCACGTTATCGCAACACTGCTATAAGAATGCTGTCGGTGTATGTTCAGAGAGAAGTGGAGTAAAATGGGGAAAACGACAGATTTGTCTCAGTTTGAAAAAGGTCTGATTGTGGGGGCCTGTTTGGCAGGAGCTATGATTGCCAGAACAGAACAACTCACTAGTTTCTCGAAAGCTGTTGAAAGTGTATAACAGTTGAAAACGGAACCCTCAGAGACTTTGTCTAAAAGGAGAATCTGTGGGTAAAAAACCATCAATCAAGCCCGTGATCTGTGGCGTCTCTGTCAGTTTGTACGGCAGAAGAGGGTATCTAATGTGCAGTACACCATATGCGTATATGGAAGGCAATAAGTACCTGTCAAAAAGTCATGTCGTCAAAGACTGTAACAAGGTGATATCTACAAAGTCCAGTCAAAGTCTGCACGGTCAAAGTACGCGGCAAATTTATTTCTAGAAAAGTCAAACGTGAATTATTGCTGATGGATGGCATTCTTAATAGGCTGCACAATAGATTTCTGTGCTTGTAAGTGCTGTTTATTTTAGCATTCTCGAATAGAACATCAATTCTTCAATAACCATATTTTGTGAAAAAATACCTTCTGTAACAGTTTTATCGATTTTTACTAATTAGATAATGATCTATATATTTGTAAGTTTATTTTTACGTCTATCTTGAATTGCTGCCGAGTTTATTATCCTAAATTTATAACTTTCCGCTAGACACACTGCATACCCTTTTTGTTCAATATTGTATGGTTATTTTAATATAGTTCTCATCTAACGTGTACGTACGCTCTTTAACCTTTCTTTACAAACATTCCTAGCAACTCTGTATAAAGCATGTTTAACTTCATAAGGATGAATTTTATAAAAAAAAGGTAATTTAAAGAATTAATTAAATAAATGTAATGGCTGTGTGAATAAATAAGCTTGTTTCTATTTGAGAATTTGGTAGTTTTACTAATATTTTTTAAAAATATTTTATGAGACCACGATACATTTTTTCTTTTAAATGTATCATTTTATTCCACATAACTTTCAACTAGAAAGACGTTCATCAGATATCTACTTCTTCCTCTTTTCTTAAAAAAATAATTACTTTTCTAAGTTTTTTTTTATCCAGTCCATTTTTTGTCTCAAAGTTTTAAATTATTATTTCCCCTTATATGTAAAATCTGATTCCGTTCCGTGGTGAATTCCGCAAATACCTCCGTCGTTCACAATTTAATGCATTTTTCTTGCGTTTCATTCTCTGTTTCTTCAAAATAAATCATTTTAGACTTTTTGATTTTTCCAAGTTCTTTAAATACCGCTTTTAAGATGTTATTGAATGCATGTGTGACTTCCTCTTTAGCGTATAAGTACCACCTCTTTTTAGCTACAGAAAATATAATAATAATAATAAAACTAAAAGCTTTTCATTAGTGACGATATTTAAATATTTAAATTCGGCTTGTTTATTTCTTTAAGAGAAATATGAATCAAAGCCACTTCTCTAATTAAAATATTTTTATTAAATAATGAAACTGTATATTATTGGAAGTAATGAAATGTGTTTTCAGTAAAATTTCTTAAAATCATGTTATATAATAGGCAATACGTTCATTTTACCAATAATTTGAAAGGTAATTTGATTTAAAGATATGCATTAGTATTGAAGATTCATGAAGCAATTATGTAATTAGTAATCTAACTATTTAATAATCATAGAGTTTTTCTTAAACTTCTTATAAATTTCACGTTATTTCTCTTTGTCCCTTCGTTCAACTTATTTAACGCTCGATCTCTGCTTTCGGGCCACGAGGAGAGCTGAAACTATGCACACAGTTTCATCTTGCGGAACATTTTTATTCATAAAATTTTCACGTCATTACGTTATGTTGTAACGTCATTTACGTACGATTTCTTTGCCGGACCCTTTTTCAGAGCACACAGAGAGCTGAAACTTTGAGCACAGTTTCATTTCGCCGAGCATTTTCATCCATCACTTTTTCACATCATTATGTTACGTTGTTGTCATTTGCGTACGGCATGGCAGTATTTCTGCCATTTTCATGCATGTTTTTTTACAAATTACGATTCAATATCTTCAGTTGAAATTATCGACTAGTTTCAAAGCGTCAATCCATGTATAATACTTATACAAAATAGAGACCAGAGATATAAATAAAAACAATAAGACGACGGTAGGAATCGAGTGATGGGAATAGGATCGATACAACAGCTTTGAAATTGACATTAAATCGGATATTGGTTTAGAACCTACAAATTCTAAATACGATTGGAACCAATACGCAATGGAGACACTAAGCCTGGATAGGCTGAACCCACGTTTGAGCCAACCTGAGGAATCAACGTCAGCAAGTGGAAGGCGAACCAACATCCAGTCAGGCCGACCCATAAAACTCTATTTACTGATGAGGGAGCAAAGCCATACCAATAAGGTTTCAGGGATATTGAAGGAAGGTGCTTTACACCGAAGCCAAATTGAAAAGTTATCTAGCTAAAACCAGAGAACAAGCAGATGAGCAAAGACTTTTCATGGCAACAGTCACTTAAAATTCACAGAACAAAAGGTCTCGTAGAAAATCTCGAGATGAACGAGCATATAGTTAAAAGTTCGAAGAGTGTGCGTTTATTAAGCCAGGTCAAGGCCATGTCGATGCAGCAATGGTGTCCCCGCATCCCATGCAGTATGGGGGTATTTACCGATATCTATGTGAACATACGTCGAGTAGTTACATAATTTGATTTCGGTTTAATAAGGCTGATAACTGCCCTGGTCTCTCAAACAGCAACTCTAGTCCAAATATACTAATAATTTGATCTCACATTGTTAAAATTAATAAAATGATATTGTAATAAGTGTAATGAGATCATGTTTGTAAATAATAAAATGAGTTGTCAAGATAATTAAAATAATGAATAGATTTGAAATATTACTAAAAAGTCCTTAATGACCAGAATTATTGTATAAAGTAACTGTGAGTAGTTATCTCTCACTGAAGAAGAAATTGGAGGGTTATTGAATTCACAGCGCAGCTCTTTAAGGAGCATTTTAAAACTAAATTATCATCATATTTAAATATAAATAATTAAGATATAAAAAATAAGCAAAATATAAATTATTAGGAAAAAACAGCTGTTTAATGTCCTCCCAGCGCAATAATGACGCATGGAAAAGTCGGAAAAAAAATGTTAACCAAATTGAATCAAATTAAGGGTATAGGCAGATTCAATTTAAAACAATATTATATAAATCTTATCATTAATTAAAATTGATATTATGCAAAATTGTCGAAGGTAAAAGAGCGTGTAAGCATTTTCAATTCGAAACAATACTACAATCTCATCTTTATCTAAAATTGAAGTTATGCAAAATTATCGGAACTGTTTCATCTGCCCGCACCCTCTTTTGCCTTCGACGATGTTGCATAATATCAGTTTTGGATAACGATAAAAATGCATATAGTATTATTATGAATTGAATCTGCTTACGTGTCAAATTGGTTCAATTTTATGTGTGATTAAAATTCATTTTCCACTCTTCCGTGCACCACTGTTTAAGTGAGGACATTGACAAACTTTTTTCTTTCTGATTATTTATTTACATTTTAAAATACCAAGTGCGGCAAAGAAATAGGTCCGGAGAATATTATTGTGAAAATATGTCTATTTGACTATACGATCAAATAATTTTCAAACATTATTTTTATGGATAAATCCCATATTGTGAATGCTAAAGTTTCCATAACACGCTAAAGCTGAACGCTGCCTGAACGTTAAATCTGAACGCTGCCTAAACGTTAAAACTGAACGCTGCCTGAACGCTAAAGCTGAAGGCTGCCTGAACGCTGAAGCTGAAGGCTGCCTGAACGCTAAAGCTGGACGCTGCCTGAACGCTAAAGCTGAAGGCTGCCTGAACGCTAAAGCTGGACGCTGCCTGAACGCTAAAGCTGAAAGCTGCCTGAACACTAAAGCTGAAGACTGCCTGAACGCTGAAGCTGAAGGCTGCCTGAACGCTAAAGCTGGACGCTGCCTGACCGAAGCTGAAAGCTGAAGCTGAAAGCTGCCTGAACACTAAAGCTGGACGCTGCCTGAACGCTAAAGCTGAAGGCTGGCTGAACGCTGAAGCTGAAGGCTGCCTGAACGCTAAAGCTGGACGCTGCCTGAACGCTAAAGCTGAAAGCTGTCTGAACGCTAAAGCTGAAGGCTGCCTGAACGCTAAAGCTGAAGGCTGCCTGAACGCTAAAGCTGAAGGCTGCCTGAACGCTAAAGCTGGACGCTGCCTGAACGCTAAAGCTGAAAGCTGCCTGAACGCTAAAGCTGAAGGCTGCCTGAACGCTAAAGCTGAAGGCTGCCTGAACGCTAAAGCTGAAGGCTGCCTGAACGCTAAAGCTGGACTCTGCCTGAACGATAAAGCTGAAAGCTGCCTGAACGCTAAATCTGAAGGCTGCCTGAACGCTAAAGCTGAATGCTGCCTGAACGCTAAAGCTGGACGCTGCCTGAACGATAGAGCTGAAAGCTGCCTGAACGCTAAAGCTGAAGGCTGCCTGAACGCTAAAGCTGAAGGCTGCCTGAACGCTAAAGCTGGACGCTGCCTGAACGCTAAAGCTGAAAGCTGCCTGAACGCTAAAGCTGGACGCTGCCTGAACGCTAAAGCTGGACGCTGCCTGAACGCTAAAGCTGAAAGCTGCCTGAACGCTAAAGCTGGACGCTGCCTGAACGCTAAAGCTGGACGCTGCCTGAACGATAAAGCTGAAAGCTGCCTGAACGCTAAAGCTGAAAACTGCCTGAACGCTAAAGCTGGACGCTGCCTGAACGCTAAAGCTGAAAGCTGCCTGAACGCTAAAGCTGAAGGCTGCCTGAACGCTAAAGCTGAACGCTGCCTGAACGCAAAAGCCCATATTGTGAACGCAAAGTGAAATATACATTTTCAAACATAATATATTTGTGTGGGTTTGACTTCAATTTGAATTATTAAAATTGTAAAAAACTGTTTAAAGGACCTATTGATTATTTTGCTGTGCAAATTAAGCTATACAAAATTAACATTTCAGGCTGTACAATTTTGTCATTAACTTTTTCCCCTGTCTTTAATGAGGCTGAAGTCCTTTCCCCATCCACTTCAAGTACAGTTTTCCAGACCCTACAGTAACGCATAAATTTTCAAATAAGAGTCAAAGTACTTGGAATAGAAAAATAAATTAGATCGCAACGGATTTAATAAATTGAATAGAAAAAAAATCAGATCACAACACATATTTGGATTTTCCTCCTCAGTGCAAACAAACTTGAATCTGAACCCTAAATGAGAGTAAAACTACTATACGAGTAGTAAAGTAGCAAATGTACTGTCATTTAACCATTTTGCTACTTGGGCGGCACTGTATAGCTGTAATTCGACGTTTAGGTACATGCTTGTCTGCACCGAAGGAGGAAATCCCAAATATTTTTTAAGCGTACGTCTGCTTAACTACACCTTAGTTGCATAGTATTTTACTTCATGATGTAATTTGTACGGTAAGTCGGGTTCTATATATATGAAGAGGGATCCGGAGCATTAACCGCGATGAAATTCAACAGTAACAAGCGAAATCTGCCCTCCCCCCACCTTATTTATAGCTCGAGCCGGGTGAAGATGAAAGTGTTTGCATATCGTGGGATCATTGTGTTATGCTTCTTGACAAAATACTTAGCGTACTTAAAGAATCCAGTCCCAATGTCCATCCAAATAACGATATATTTCAGGATGGGACACATAACCGTCTTAAAGTTTCCAGCTCTAAATTGAAGGAATGTATAGAGGATACAAAATGTGTTATATTTTATTTTTACACAACAAACTTAATTCACATATGACTAAGCATTAACCACTCTAGAAAATTAAAATTATGAATTAACTCCTTGAAAAAAGACAATGTATGAGTAAATTGTAATTTATATGAAGCTCAGTTTTTCATATAGATGAAACACGAACTGAATTTTATCTATCAGTTTCACAACTTTTACCGGTGCAAAGAGGCATAGAAAGAACCGGATTTCGAATAGTATTTCGAGTCTTTAGATAATGTTTCGGTATTTTTCAGAATATCTGAAGATCATATCATGAAAGTTTGTCGTAAAGATTTTCGTGAAAGAAAAAAAAAATTTTTTTTGAAAACAATTCAAATTTGAATGTGTTCCTGATTTTTTAGACTTTTTTTCAACACATCTGTAAGTCGAGAAATCCTTTCGTTACGTGACTTTCATTTTTGAAATCAATCATGAAATTCGTGTATATAGACTTTGGAAACACGAGAGGGACAAATATTCGAAAATAATATGAAAGTGTTGTTATTGTTTGCGATAATATGCAACAAATTTGTAGGTCAGCCGTTTCTTTAAAATATCTTATTTCTTAAAATTTGTGAAATTGATATTATTTTTCTAAAGTGGTAGTCTGACAGGTATTGTTGTATATCCTTCATTGCTTTCCTTACATACATAGTGGCAGTGTTGTGACGGGGTCGAAAATTCGAATTCCACGGAAGAGCACGTTTCAAGCTTCCCTGATTCGATTCGAATGATTTTCAGGTGATGCTTGTATGCGTATATTAATCTCTGTGTCTATGTTAGTCTGTGTGTGTCTATGTTAGTCTGTGTGTGTATATTAGTGTATGTGTGTGTGTCTGTTAGTCTGTGTGTATATGTTAGTGTGTGTTTATTTTAGGGGCTTAGTGTGATTGTATGCAGGTTTGTAGAAATTGTATCTCACGCGGACGAATAAAGAAAAAAAATTCAAAAAAAAATTTACGAATATTACAGCTAGTGAATACTGAAACTCTATTGATTTTAAACGCAATCCTAAATGTTCAAGAGATCCCCAAAATTTTTAATGGATTTTTGAAAAATAAAATCATAAAAAAATCCGGGCCTTCAATAATGATGAATTTATTATCAGTTACTGCGTAATTCCCATTAGAAAATGAATGATATAAACTTTAGAACACTAGCATGAACTGCTTTTGATATATTTCATGATTTTCGAATTTGTTTTAAAAAAAATCCTTAAAAAAACAGAAACTTTAATAACGTAAAATAAACAATAATTGCATACGTAATTTTTCATTAGAGAACGAATGAGATAAACTTTAGAAGGCTAGCTCGAACAATTATCGAGATATTTCACGATTTTCAAATAAGTTTATCAAAAAATTTACGTGAAGTTCTAAAATTAGTAAGTATCACTAAATATGTCCAATTTCTATATGCAATATTATGCGATAAGTCATTTTCTTGGATCGAGTTCTTTGTATTTACGAGAGAAGATTTTATAATAATTTTATACTTTAGACGACAAAGAATGCTCCTGAAGTCATTCATTTCACAGAATAATAATTAACTGTCAATTGCATTTTGATGAGGAATTCGCACGTGAGTATGAATAAGTTATTTTGTTTGGATTAGTAAGTTGCCTAAATTTCAAGTTACGTTTTGTCAATTCAAGCCATAAAGATTATGCCATGTATCTTGAATACCATTATTTCTCTGTGAAAGAAGTTAAGTCTTTGTAGGAATGTCATTATGTAGGAAATGTCATGTGCTGTCTACATCATTTACGTGATATCAGTCCAATCCATAACAATTTACGTGGATGTCAATCCGATCCATAAACATTGCACCGCGCGTCTTGAATGCCATTATTTCTATGTGAAAGAAGTTAATCCATTGTAGGAATGCCATTAAATAGGAAATATCATGTTCTTCCCACATCATTTACGGTATGTCAATCTAATCCGTAACAATTTGCATGATGTCAATCCAATCCATAAGCATTGTGTCGTGCATCTTGAACGCCATTATTTCTCTGTGAAAGAAGTTAAGCCATTGTAGGAATGTCATTATGTAGGAAATGTCATATGCTGCTCACATCATGTTTTTTATGTTATGCAATTTTTAGATTTACCATTGCAAACTGTCCCTTTATTAGTTCAATCTGTGAAAACAGGCAATTCCATTTGTAAATAATTAACAACATATTTTTCTAAAATCAGCTCAGGAAAAGCTTCCACCCCCCCCCCCCTCCGCATTTTACGCTATAAGAAAATAAGTGAATCTTAAATAAAAGTAAATAAGAGTCGCCCTGATCAATAAGGAAGGTTTAAAGAGAATTTATTCAAAGACAGATTTTAAATCAATACCACTCATTGAAGGAACGGATTTGTTTAAAACCCAAGATTACAGACATTATTCCCGAGCCTGAATAAAAATAAATAGTTTCCACGCATGGGAAGAGGTGACCATTTAAATTCTGTCTACGGCATGGATTGAGGTATAAATTTCAGAAAGGCACCAAGATACAGTTTTAGTCAGCTTTAATGAATGTCTGCGTCTCACAGGACGATCTGAATTTCCGTTCATAATTTATAAACTCAACTGGATTTTAAATTATTTAAAGTGCCCTTTATTAGTTATGTTTGCGTACGTAGATTGATTGGCTGAATAATCCAAGAAAAGTAAATCATTAATATTGTTATTGTGAAAGGATTTAAGGTTAAAATACTGAATATCATAATCATGTATATATATACTGAGTTTTATACGTACAGAAAATTATTTGGAAATAACTGGAGAAATATTTAATGAATGTTTCAAAACAAATGCTTTTCTCAATTGTATATATATATAACACATTTTAAATAAAATTGCATTTTTGTAGGCATATTATAGCCCAGTTTGGAGAAAGTATTTTAATTTATAAATCACTTCATAAAACTTCTCAAAATGTAATTTAAGATTATGTTTTTAACAGTTCAGTGCTACCAACTTTATAACTCGAAAGCTCAAACGCGTTACTACTTTCTTCAATGGCTTAAAAAGTCTAACTGGGAACAGTAAGTTCAAATATTCTAGATTCTATAGTGTACTAACCGATATAACCAACGCTGCTCGTGATTTGAAATATGTAAAAATTCTAAACACATTCAAACATTAACAACATTAAACGCATTCTATTGATGATGTTGTTGAGACCCAGATCGTCCGACCTACCAGAAAGGTGTAAGGTAACCGTTTGGACTGCCGGGAAGTGCCACCCAATTTTGACCGGAACCCAATGGGGGAGGCATCCGCAGGGACCGTACCCTCCTTCCCCTACCACCAACCTCTCGGAAGGACTTACGGACCCACATGTTTAACGTGATCGTACTCCGCATGAATACGGCGGCAGTTGTGGCAGCGTCGAAAGCCCAGACCATCCGTCTCGTCCGAGGACTTAGAGAAACCATTTGGATGGCCGGAGTTGTGGCAGCGTGTAAATCCAGCGCCCAAACCACCGGGCGGCCGCGCTCGAAATGTGCCAACAGCACGCGGTGTTCCCAGGTGGTCACCCACCCAAGTACTAACCGCGCCCGATGCTGCAGGACTTCGGTGATCTAACGAGAACCGGTGTTTTCCGCACGGTAGGGACGTTGACTCACATTCTATTGATGTAAAAAAATCCCTTTTAAATTTAATTCCCTTTTAAATTAACTAGAATGTGCGACTCGACTTTCACATACTAGAATTAATTTTTTGTTTTCACATTTTAAAAGAAATTATGTGAAAAATCTGTATCGTGGATATACTGATATAGCATGTAACCCTTCACTTTAAAAGGATTAAAAAAAATATTTCGATTGATACGATACTTGACAATGTACCCCCCCCCCGGGGGGTAACTTGCTCCTCATGGGGGTTATGACGTCACGAACAAAAACATTGTTTCGCAGTTATTTTTCAAGACGATTGAAGCTATTAAGTCTTGTGATCATTGAGCCATAAATAAACCCACATAAATAAATCTTTTTAGACATGATTATATCAAATTTTGTCCTATGTTGTCATGTTAAAAAATCTAAAATTTCGAATAAAATGCAAAGTTTTCACTCGAATTTAAATTTTTTTTATATAGTTTTAGAGGTTTTAAGAACAAAGCTGAATATAAAGTTTTGCGAAAATCCACTAATATTTGTGACTGTTATCGTGTACACAATAAATCGGCTACAGACAAAAGCGACATCACTCCAAAAATAGTCAAAACGTGTTCAGGAGGTCTCAAAACATATATTGGCATTAAAATCTCGAAATTGAAAATTTTCCTGAAAATAAGACTTTCTCATTGCTGCTTTTGAGAAACTAAAAATAAAATGTATAAGCGGTGACAAAATTATATTCACAAGAAAATCGGACAAACAAAATATCCTAGTCCCATTTGTAAACCAATGCTCAAAAATAAGAAGTTTGGTATATATACGACAAAATGAAGGCGCTGAAATGGTGGCAAAATTATTAGCGTAATATTTTTACCTTGCTGCAACAAATCATTTAAACAAAACCGGAAATATATGAATTTAAAGCTATTTTTACAAAATAATATTGTAACAGTACATGTTCCTTAGCTATAACTGATATAAAAATATAAAAATTTTATACCATTTATCTATTAAATTTATTTTTATTTCTTTGTTATTACAACTAACAACTATACCCGGCATTGGTCGTGATTAAAAATATGTGCATATTTTAGTAGTTTTTTAAATGATATTATTTCACAAAAATTTTCTAAAGAAAAAATTATTTTAAATCAAAAAGGAAGCATACGAATCTCTGTTTTTGCTTAACAAAATTGTCTTTACATGCAGCGAGCTCTTGAATGTTTGGTCAGCACATGCCAAAATGAAGACGTTAAAATGGTAGCCAGTATACCCGTTTCATTATTATCATGCTTCAACAATCAGTTAGATACAATAGAAAATATATGAATTTTAAAAATATTTACTAAAATAAAACAGATGACTTAGGAAATTGAAATTTCAATGATTCATGTAATCTTACATCCTAAGGCCATAAATACTATATCCCAAGCTATAAAACTAACAGTGAAAATCTATCTGAATGTGTGTGTGTTTGTTTCACCATCACAGGAAAAAGACAGCACCGAAATTTCATGAAAGTTTGTGGGTAGTCTTGGAATAGCCCTAGATAAGATTTAGCTCATGTTTCTAGTTTCTATGACCAGGGGTTGTCGAGGTATTAATAATAAAACTCGCAATTAAACCTTCCATAGAGATAGTATTCTACAGACGATACATTTTCTGCAAATTTGTTTGAAAAAAAAATATAAATCATGTTGCTAAGCAACGATATTACATTTTATGTGTTTATACAGCAAACTATTTTATTAAATATTTTTCGGTTTGAGTAATAAAGAAATGTATATCAATATAAATTTTATCGAAATTGAATTTTTGACTGGATTGTATAAATTATGGCCTTTGGGTTTAATGGATGAGTTCCTAGGATCAGGGTTTGTCGAGATATTAATGAAAAACGAACCTCCCATAGCATTATATGCAGACGATACTTTTCCGCAAATTTAAAGAAAAATATATAATGTTGCTAAGCAACAAAATTACATCCTATGTGTTTATATGGCAGAAGATTTTTTTTTAAATCTTTTCCGATTTAAGTAATAAAGAAATGCATATAAAAATGAATTTTATCGGAATTGCATATTTGAGTGAAGTGTGTCAATTACGACCTCCGGGGTTAAAGATTACGTCAATTAATGATATTTTCAATTTCGTATGTCATTCTTTTCATTTTAACAAATAATTTTTAAACTCATATATTATGTGTAGCCAATTAACTCATAAATTGTGTTCAGCCAATTACAAAATAAAATCAGTAAGGGCATATCTCCTAATACCATTTTAGCCCTTTTATTTTGTGAAAATAATTTTGTATAACGAGAACATAAATTCTTATATTTATTTTAGGAGAATGAAATTATATATGTTAATAGAAAGATTTTCATAATACTGTCACTTAGATTACTACAGGGATTTGCACATAATTGTGAATTTTAGGTTTATTTATATAATATACTAGGGGACTCTGCCCCCTGTTCGCTCCTCTCGCCTAACCCCCTTCGAAAGGCTTCGCCTCCTACTCGCTGCGCTCGTAGAGCACGCTTGATATCTATCCTTCCAAAAAATTCTACTTTCAAAAATCTCTTTTCTATCTCTGCCTATTTTCCGCAGGAGGGAAAAGCAGGTATTTTTCTTAGTCCAGGGAATCCAAAAACTGAATTATTTGATAATGAGCTTTGCGAGATATTTCTTGCCAAACTAAAATTTAAATCGATAAACGGTTTATTTCATCGTGTTACTCTATTATTTCTCTATAAATGTACCAAATTTCATATTTTTGTATGTTATAGTTTTTACTGTACGAGACAGAGAAATCTCTAGACGTGTCGATAAAAAAATAAAAGTTCACTTCAGAAGTGCATAAAAAGTAAAACATCTCAAAAACTATATCGAAATTAAAAGAAGGGGCTCCGTCTTGCAAAAATTCACGCATGTAGGTACCTGCCTGCAAAAATTTGTGGTCTTGCTCGTGTTAGTCTATCCAGGACGCGAAGTAGCAGCTCAAATATTTTGTCTTTGACATTAAATATTTCTTAAACTACTATATATATCAAAACACGGTTTATTTCAGCGTATTCCCCAAAGCATTTTCTACACAAGTGTACCAAATTTCATATTTTATATGCAATAATTTTTGCGGTACAAAGCAAAAAGTCTCGAGAAACAAGAAATTTGTCAAACAGCGGTAGAAGCGTTAGCTACTTTTTTAACACTTTACGACAAAGTTGAAAAGTGTTTATGACTTTGTTCATTCTGTCTGTCTGTCTGTCCGTTAGCACGATAACTGCCGTAAAAATGACTTAATTAAAATGAAATTTTAGTATGTTGTTCAGACGGTCCGTAGGACCTATGAGAATAGAAACGAATAATATCACCCAATTAGTTTTGGATTGAACCCGGGTTGAAAAAATGAAATACATTGAGTCCTATGGGACCTAATTTTTCACACATTTTTTAAGCAGATATAAAATTCGCAAATTGCTTCGAAAATTTTAGGGAATATTCAAATTGTTCCATAAAATATATAAAAAAAATTCAGTGAAATATATTCAGTAGTTTTTTAAATACAAATTAAAATAATAATAACACCTCTTATATGAAGCGATCACGTGACCCATTTCAAAATGATATATGGCATCCATCTTGTCTCAAAATCGTGATTTTTAAAGTTCTTTTTAATTCATATTGAGTGTTGTATCCTTCCTAAAACCACTTTATTTTTGCTTAAATTCTGTGCATCTACATACTGAAACAACGCAATTGCAATATGATTGAGTTTAAATGCTCATCCAAACTTGATTATTTTTACAACGAAGCTTATTTTTCACCTATGTAAAATGTGAACAGCAAAATATGTAGAATGAGTTGTATTAGAATTGCTGTATTTCTTTAACACAAAATCATTTAGTTCATGAGGTCTGCATACCTGATATGAATGAAATATTCATTGATTTTACAAAGAGAAGGACGATTTTTTCGATGAAGTTTTACGCATAGAGTTTAATTACTTGTAGCTCCATGGTCTTAATTTTTAAATAAAATAAATTATTATAGTATTGTGATGAATGACATGAATAGGAAATTATTTATGAATGAAATGCTGCTTTTATAGAGAGAGCCAGGCGCGTTATTTTTTCTATGATGTTATTTGAATTAAATTTCAGTTGTTTTCGATGAAGTTTTCAAATATAATAAATCATCGTAGTATTGTGATAATTCTAAAATTATTAACGAGGAATGTATCACATTTTAGAAATGTTTAAACCAGGCAATTTATATTTCAATGCCGTCATTCGAATGAAGTTCATATTTTTCGATGAAGGTTTAAGTTTTCAAATATAATAAATTTATGTAGTATTGTGATAAGTTTTAAAATATTACCGAGGAGTGTATTGCATTTTAGACATGTTTAAATAAAATTGCATTGAAGTTGGAAGGTGTTTCATAATCAATGCTTTAAGCATGATTGATCTTTGTTGTTTAATATACCAGAGATTACGTACGAAGAACGGGTATACTGCTAGTCAAAAATATCATACAGTTCATTTACAAAATTCCTTTTATATCAATTTCTTTATTATTTAAATCGTACAAAATCATCTGCGAAAAAAGCACATTTGATTTTATTCAGTTGCTAAGCAGCATGATATAACTATCTTCAAATATATTTTCGGAAATTATCGTCTGCAAAATGCTACTTTTGTGGAAAGTTTAATTTTGCTTTCTTTATTAATATAATAATCTTTGGTCCTGGAAACTCAAAACATGGACGGTGTTAACCGCAGTGAAAAAATATAATAAATATATAAAATTTAAAAATATCCATTAAAAACTGTGAATTTGCATACGGAACAGATTATCTCTTTTATGTATATTAAAAGTTATTAACATATCCACTGCGCTAATACTACCGAAATTATAATCTAAGTCTTTCTATAAGAAATTTTGATTACATAAAATCCTACTTTTGACGTATTTCAATCTTAATATAATAATTTCCCTAATTTTTTAAATATAATAGAATTAATGAGATAAACCGGTCACCACTGAGATGAGAGCTGAAGCTAAATCGCAATGTAAAATAACAATATCTTATACATAACACTTTTTTGCATGCTAAAGTAAACTATTATATCGGCTGCTTTGAAATTAAATAGAATGAAATTAACCATTTTCAGTCCATTTCATTTCAATAATATTTCTTGCCACTCAATATATTCCTTATTCTCCAGTGAGAATTAAATGTGTCAAGTTAAATAAAAATAATTGTCATAACTTTATATCTAAATACTTTTAGTCTTTACGAATGCATATGCTTTAGTCTTTATGGATGTAGCAACAGTTTTCTAGCTCAGATATTGTTAAACAGAAGATTAAAGATTTAAAATAACACATCTCTTTGTGGATAAATAATTGTAGGATATAAATCATTTAATTTTCTAAACGTGTTCAGAGATTAACTCATAGTTGTACCAACGCATTTACCTTCAGCACTGTTTCATATAAATACGGTACTAACAAAATTTATAAAGATGTTTAAGCTCTATTAAAGTTTAAGATATCAATTTATTTGATTTGCACTTAGAGTCAATCCTTGTAAAAATTTGAAAGCCTAATCAGAATAGGAGATGGGAGGATAACGTGGCCACGTGCTACATTTTCATCTTCAATGTGCTGCCACCTATCGAAAATGCCGTAAACCAGTATGTCTGAAGTAAATTTTGTAGGCTAACTCCGAACCACGTTGATACGTTTGATAAGATTTTACATTTACAAAAGAATTTTTCACGGATTTCAATGTGCGTGATATAATAAGTGTGATTTTTTATGCTTATTAATGATTTATCATTCAACTTTATATTAGTTTTTAATACGTAATTATAAGAAGGATATGCTCTATCGAATGGGAATAATTTAAAAGAAGGACAATGTTCATATAGACTTAGTGTTAGTGGCTTGTAGTCACAATGGAATCCGGGCATGTACAATATAGATGAGTGGGACAGCAATATGTGTGACTATTATGATGATTAATATGATTAATGAAACAGCTACCAGATTTTTGTTGCTATTATATGTTTATGAGAAAATTTACGTTTTCTTTATTTAGTCATTACACAAAGCATATTTTTCAATTAAGTGCCATATTTATATTTTGAAATGAACATATAATACGGCTTATATATTTATAATGAACAAATTTGACTCTTATTTACAATATTATTTTAAAAGTGTAAATATTTTTATGATGTGAATAGAATCTATGCTTGAGTTATCTATGGCGGAACTCGGAGCGTTACAAAAAATGTAAATACATTGGACGCTTATACATCCGAACCTAATTGATAAAAATGTAAATAAGTTTTCTTGTTTTGTCGTAAATAGGGTTCAGATTATGAATATATAAAACTAATTTCAATAATGTGAAATTTTTTTTCAAAAAAATCTTTAAAAAGTATCTGTTCGAACGAATGTTTTTATTTTTAACACTTTACAGTGTGTGAAAAGTGTTTATGTTCATTCTGTTTGTGTGCTCGAACGATAACTGCCATAAAAATAAATTTATCAAAATGAAATTTTAGTATGTTGTTCAGATGGTCTGTGGAACCTATGGGAATATAAATGAATAATATTACCCAATTAGTTTTGGACTGAACCCGGGTTGAAAAAATAAAATACATTGAACCATATGGGACCTAATTTTTCAAACATTTTTTAAGCGAATTTAAAATTCACAAATTGCTTCGAAAGTTATAGGAAATATTCAAATTATCCCATAAAAATATGAAAATAATTTCAGCAAAACATATTCGATAGATTTTTAAATAAAAATTAAAATGATAATTATACCCATATTATATGAAGAGTTCACGTGACCCACTTCAAAACAATATATGGCACCCATCTTGTTGTTGAGACCCAGACCGTCCGACCTACCAGAAAGGTGTAAGGTAACTGTATGGACGGCCGGGAAGTGCCACCCAATTTAGACCGGAACCCAGTGGGGGAGGCATCCACAGGGACCGTACCCTCCTTCCCCTACCACCAACCTCTCGGAAGGACTTACGGACCCACATGTTTAACGTGATCGTACTCCGCATGAACACGGCGGCATTTTGTGGTAGCGTGCAAATCTAGCGCGCAAACCACGGGGATACCGCACCCGAGATGGCCAACAGCACGCGGTGTTCCGAGGTGGTCACCCACCAAGTACTAACCGCGCCCGATGCTGCTTGACTTCGGTGATCTAACGAGAACCGGTGTTTTCAGCACGGTACGGCCGTTGGCCCGGCACCCATCTTGTGTCAAAATCGTGATTTTTACAGTTCTTTTTAATTTATATTTAGTGTTGTATTCGTCTTAAAACCGTTTTATTTTTGTTTAATTTCTCTGCATCTATATTTTGAAACAACGCAATTACAATATATTTGAGTTTAAATGAACATCAAACTTTGATTATTTCTGCAACGAAGCCTAATTTTCACTTATGGATAATGTAAACACATAAAGATGTAGGATGAGTTGTATAAGAATTGATGAATTTCTTTAACACAAAATTATTTAGCTCTTTGAGTCTGAAATATAGCTGATATGAATGAAACATTCATTGATTTTACATAGAGAACAGACGATTTTATAGCAGATTTCTTCGATGAAGTTTTAAGCATACAGATAAATTACGTTTACCTCCATGGTTTTAAGTTTTCAAATAAAATAAAGTATTGTAGTATTGAGATGAATGGAAGGAATGGAATAAAAGTGTATGAATGAAATATTTACAGCTTTTACATAGAGCGCCAGGCGATTTATATTTCAATGACGTCATTTGAATAAAGTAAATTTTTTTCGATGAAGCTTTAAGTTTTCAAATATAATAAATTAATGTAGTATTGTGATAATTTTAAAAATATTACCGCTGAATGTTTCGCATTTTAGAGATATTTAAATCAAATTGCATTGCAGTTGGAAAGTGTTTCATAATCAATGCTTTATGCGTGATTGATCTTGTTTTATTTTTCCTATTTTCACTCGTAATATCTTCGAAATTATAAAAGATAGATTGTTTTGTTTTAAAAAATTTAGGAAGTTTTATTAACTTTGAAGGTATTTAATAATTGATGACGTTTGGAATAGAAAAGATGGAAATATGGACGCATTCAAATACGGATAAAAGTATGCATTTATGTGCCGTTAGGCAAGTTTATAGATTAACTTGAATCTAAAATCTCGTCAAATATATAAGTTTAATTTACGTACTGTCTAGTAAGTTAGTAAAATAAAATGATATTTTGACTTGAAGTCTATGGACAGATTATCCATATTAAATCGGAGCAAAAACTAAAAGCGTAAAATTGTATAGCTGCAAACAGTTAGCGAGTAATTTGCTGCACTTTGAAAGACTGTAAATTAAACCAATGAGTCTGAAAAAAATCGAATAAACGTATTGCAATTTACTGAAGTTTTATTTTACAATATGCTATTCACGAAATTTGCTATTCACACCTTTTCAGCCCCATCGGACTGGAGCCATCGCCGATTTTTCTTTTCATTTGTAAGTATTTTAATTTTTAACTTTATATAGTAGTTACTGGCTACTTATATGTCTAGGCTAAAGTGGCTGGCTAATTTATATATGTCTCTTATGTTGGGTAAAGTTTCCATTTTATTATATTATATTCATTTACTTCTTGTAAGACATTTACTTCTTTTGGACATGAGTGTACATATATATATACATACATACATACATATATATATATATATATATATATATATATATATATATATATATATATATATATATAATATATATGTACACACACACACACACACACACATATGCAGGGTGTCCCAAAAACATTGAAACGCGCTTTAATTCTTTACCTGTTGGAGATAAGTGGGCAATGTAAATTGCAAAAATGTTGAAAGTAATGTAGGAAATGAGACTACGTTAATTAAATAGTACTCCCATTAATTTTCAAAAAGTTACACTTTTTAAATTTTTTACGACCTCCTTAGACAAATTTGGTCAATCAGAAATGTTTTATTTTTAATGCAACAAGATCATCATAAAACCGCATATCTGTATCTTTAAAATAGAGCGAGTTATATTTAATTGCAAATTGAACATTGTGAATGGAGACAATATATCAAATTAGAAATGCAAATTTGTGACATATTACAAAAAGATAAAATTGGATGATAATATATAGGATACCCAACCGAGTAGTGAGTAGCACTGCTTTATATGATCTCTGTCTATGCAATGCTTTATTTAGATGCATTTGTGATAAAAAATTTTGACACATATTAACGTATTTTTGATCTACACAATTTCCATCGTCAATTTGTTTATGATCCCTATTTTCACTGATGATACAGCCCTTCACATGGTACGGACAAGAGTCATAAGTCAGATTTTTCCTTTATCATAATTCAGCTGATTTTAAAGATACAGATATGCGGTTTTTTTAATGATCTTGTCACATTGAAAATAAAAATTTTCTGATTGACCAAATTTGTCTAAGGGGGTCGTATAAAAATTTAAAAACTGTAACTTTTTGAAAATTAATGGGAGGACTATTTCATTAACTTGGTCTAATTTCCTACCTTACTTTCAACATTTTTGGAATTTACATTGCCTACTTATCTCCAACAGGTAATGAATTAAAGCGCGTTTCAAACTTGTTCCATTAAAATAAAAAAATTCTGATTGACCAAATTTGTCTAAGGGTTTCGTATAAAAATTTAAACAAGAAAGATCAATCATGCTTAAAGCATTGATTATGAAACATTTTCCAACTTCAATGCAATTTTATTTAAACAAGTCTAAAATGCAATACATTCCTCGGTAATATTTTGAAACTTATCACAATACTGCATTAATTTATTATATTTGAAAACTTAAACCTTCATCAAAAAAAATGAACTTCATTCAAATGACGGCATTGAAATATAAATTGCCTGGTTGAAACATCTCTAAAATGTTATACATTCCTCGGTAATAGTTTTAGAATTATCATAATACTACGATAATTTATTATATTTGAAAACTTCATCGAAAACAACTGAAATTAATTCAAATGACGTCATAGAAAAAATAACACGCCTGGATCTCTCTATAAAAACAGGATTTCATTCATAAATTTCTCCCATTCATTCCATTCATCACAATGCTATAATAATTTATTTTATTTAAGACCATGGAGCTACAAATAATTAAAATCTGTGCTTGAAACTTCATCGAAAAAAATCGTCCTTCTCTTTGTAAAATCAATTAATATTTCATTCATATCAGCCATGCAGACTCCATGGACTAAATTATTTTGTGTTAAAAAAATACAGGAATTCTAATACAACTCATTCTACATATTTTGCTGTTTACATTTTACATAGGGGAAAAATAGGCTTAGTTGTAGAAATAATCAAATTTAGATGAGCATTTAAACTCAAATATACTGTCATTGCGTTGTTTCAGTGTATAGATGCACAGAATTTAAGTAAAAATAAAGTAGTATTAGGACGGATACAACACTCAATATGAATTATAAAGTACTTAAAAAAATCACGATTTTGAAACAAGATGGATGCCATATATCATTTTGAAGTTGGTCACGTGATCGTTTCATATCATGGTCACGTGATCGTTTCATATAAGAGGTGTAATTATTATTTTAATTTTTATTTTAAAAACTACTGAATATATTTCGCTGCAATTTTTTTTATTTATTTTATGGAACAATTTGAATATTACCTAAAATTTTCGAAGCAATTTGTGAATTTTAAATACGCTTAAAAAATGTTTGAAAAATTAGTTCCCATTGGGCTCTATGTATTTCATTTTTTCAACCCGGGTTCAATTCAAAACTAATTGGGTGATATTATTCATTTATATTCCCATAGGTCCTACAGACCGTCTGAACAACGTACTAAAATTTCATTTTGATTAAGTCATTTTTACGGCAGTTATCGTGCTAACGGACGGACAGACAGAATAAACAAAGTCATAAGCACTTTTCAACTTTGTTGTAAAGTGTTAAAATGTAACTTCTTGAAAATGATTGGAAGGACTATTGCATTAACGTAGTCTTACTTACTATCTTACTTTCACCATTTCTGCAATTTACATTGCCCACTTATCTCCAACAAGTAAAGAATCAACGCTCGTTTCAATCTTTTTGGGACATCCTGTAGAATGCAACTAATTTACTTCTTTTACAGTGAAAAAATCATGTATAAGATTTACAACACAATGTTTTTAATGCTGAAATGTGTATGTGGTGCTTTTCCGGATGACAATATGTAATACCATTTCGAAGTACCCAATTAACTTATATTTCACGCAATTAAATCGACAATCATCAGCATTGATAGCATCCGCAGTGAGTAATATAGTCCATATATTTAAATATTATAATAATTATTTTATCCATTTGGCGTCCTTTTCGTTAACTATGCTTCATTTTCGCAATGTTAGCGATATTTTCTTCAATCTGGGGCGAAATATTGCCAAGTAGGAGATATTTCGTTAAATAAGTCACCAAGTTGGCTGGAATACGAGTTCTTTATTCCAATGTAAAAACGGGAGATAGGGAAGACTCGAGGCGAAACAGGTGTTTAAAAAAATCCACACGTCTCTGTGAAATTACAAGTTTCAGCACTTTAAAAAAAGACACGAACTGAGTTTTGAAAAAAGTTTTCCAGAAGAGATTATCAAAGTGTCTATGAATAAATAGATAATTATGAAATGTGTTTATATCAAAGTGAAAACAACTAGGTCTGTACGGTAAAATATTGCGATTTTATAAAGGAGTCCATAAAGGATAATAACTTACGTAAAATACTCTCTCAATATGCTTTTAATAAACATGATGATACATTTAAGAGATCAGATAATTCTACCTTTTGCGAATAAATTTTATGAAGATTTTGCCAAGGACAATAAGTACAGTTTTCTTTATTTCAGTTTTTGGATGGTGAATTGGTCTGACATTGGGGATTACTTTTTAAAATAAAATTCCATCACACTTCTTAAGGACTCCCAGAACTTTTTCAGTAACGTACTTAAGCATTGTGTTAAGAGTAATTGCTTAGTAGATTTTTGTAAGGTTAATTTCTGTTCATCAGCAATATTAATGTTTAAAAAGGGAATTTAAATGTAAACTATTCTCTTTTCTTTTTATTGTGTGGACTTTAATATTACTTTATTTCAAGCAAAATTCCAGATAACTACAAAGAATTCTTTTAGGGGCAGAGGAATTGGCAACAGAACACGATGTACGCCCAATGGTTAGAGCACGGGGATTGAACTTGGATGATTCGATTTCAATTCCCGGCTTTGCCGAACGTGTTCCCGTGTCTACGCGGAGTGCGGACTCGTTAAATGTGTGGTTCGAAAAGTTCTTCAGAGAGGTTCGAGGCAGGAGAAGGAGGGTACGAACCCTGTGAATGTCACCCCCACCGGGTTCCGATCTAAATTGGGTGGCACTGCCCTAGCCTTTCATATAGATACTTTACACTTTCGGGTTGGTCGGACGGTCCGGGTCGAAAAAAAATAAAAAGTATTCATTTTCTGGAAAGATTGGAACTTTCCTTTCAACGTTGCTAGGTTTCTTTACGTTTGAACATGTATCCGTTACTATCGGAAGCTGTAATGTATTTATTTAGTGGGTAATGGCATTTTTCAGACGTTTGTGCGCATGAGCGGCGAATTTATTGAGATAAATGAAATTTAAGGTTATTTTGAGTGTTTTAATGGTGGTTTTGATTTAAATTTCCGGTCAAATAAATTACAAGGTTATATCAAGGGGGGGGGGCAGCCATGTGGATTGCATTCGGATGATCCCAGTTTGATTCCCTGCTCTGACTAAAACTGTCCTTGTGTTCACGTGGAATACGGACGCGTTAAATATGTGGATCCGTAAGTCGAGAGGTTGGTGGTCGGGGAAGAAGCGTACGGTCCTTGTTAATGCCTTCCCTACTGGATTTCGGTCTATATTGGAGGCACTTTCCGGCTGTCCAAATATATACCTTATACCTTCGGGTAGGTCGGACGATCTGGGTCGAAGAAAAAGAAGGTTATATCAGTAACGTTATCTGATAAATAAATGTTAATATTTTTATGTGAATATTCTTAAACTTACTGATAATTTCGGAATTAATTGTACTGATAGTAATATAAATATACATTTATTTAGCGTATTGCACCCGCGCAGCAAGTTATTTAGTATTTTTTTTAAGTGAGCCTTGAGTTTTCCAGAATTTATATATATTGCTGTATAATTTTAGTCTAAGATTTCTATATTAAATCCCGAGCAACGGAGGTATACTTTCTGGTTAATTATAGAAATACTGTTTATGTGTTATATTTAGGAACTAGTAACTACCAATAAAATATTTATTTTAAAATATATTAACTTCAGGAAAATGCAACTTTATTTCTTGGAATAAAAATGACGAAGGTAAGAAACATTTTTCATCAAATTATGAAGCTTTAGAATGGAATTCTCTGCTGCGGTTCTTTTATTTTCAAAATATAAACATTATCCTAAAAATATAAATTCTTAATACTTTAATATTTATACTAACATGAATAAAAGCTGTTTTGCAATAGAACCCTGTTATATATGTGATACCTTTCTGCAACTTCAATGTCTCAAAAGAATACAAATTAGAAAAGTACAGCTCCCTAGTTGAATTTATACGGTAACATTAAAAGAGAGACAAAAGTGACATTATTTAAAGCCATATACAAAAAAGAAAAACTATTTCGGAGCTTTCTATACTTCTGTACGAGGTTAATAAACAGTGAAGCTATTTTGCATCGGCGTTCTCTGCTTCGTTTTGTTCTTCAAACTTTCTTTGAGAATTTGTTCACATCTGAGGGTGAGAATTACTATTGTCAAGAACGTCCGAAAGATAATGTAAAGTGGTTGTAAAGAAAAAGTAAGCAAACTGTACAGAAGATCTAGAAAAGGATTTAGTAGGCAGAGAAAGAGGTATTAGGTAAGATTCAGCTGCGCGGCCCTGTTTCCTATATTTTGTGTGGGAAAAAATAAAAGCATTTCTTTCCCATCGAATAACTTTCTCCTGTTCTTGAAACTTGTGATCAGCTTTGATTTTTTTTTGTTTCTACTGGGATTAAGGGACTTCAGGAAATTTAAGCGCATATCTGACGTTGGGAAATTAATTAAAAATATCTTTTCGAGGGTGGATTGGAAAGATAAAAGTTGTCGGAGAACTCTATTACCAGCATAAAGTGGTATTTTTCTAAAAACTCCATTATTCCCAAATCTGCTGTAAAATACACACAAACTAACTTTTATCTGACGCTTGCATGTCATCGGAGATGTATCAAACTAACTAAATCTAGAGCAATATAAGAATAAGTAGAGCATAAGTAAATAATATACTGTGTAAAACCGAATATAACTTATATTTTGGCAAGTCCGATATACATATATTTAATTCATGAAACTTCTTATCCAGATATTTCAAATGGTAAATATAGCTCCACATTTGTTTCACAAAAGTAACGCCCATTTATTTCTAGTTAAACGTACTAAAATACGTTCAATATATTTCTTTTTTCATTATTATTTCCAATTTTGATCGGAAAAGTTCAATGTCTGGAGAATGGCCCATGCTCACGTTTTGTAAATAGGTATACGCTTAGATATACATCAAGTGGTGAAGAATTAAATATTTTTAAAATTTTTATTCTCGAATTCTTGTGTTTTCTTTTAAATATCTGTAAATAACTAATTGGTTTATTATAATGTGATTAAATAGAAAATATTATTTATAAATCAGGATTTAATTATTCAAACTAAAATGTTTGGTGTCGGTTTGGGGTATGCTTTTAAAAGCTAGATTCTGCACAATCTAGCTAAACTGTTGAGCTTAATAACGTTAAGAGCAAAAATGTGTTCATTCAAATGTATTCTACTCATTCATCCCCGCCCGTTGATCATGGTTTCTTGATCTTTGCAGTTGGTCAGTGCGGTGCAGACGATCAACCACCACAAAACTCCTTAAAGTAAACATTTTAGAATTTTTCTGTTATACCATTGTATTTAATTCTGAAACTTGATTCACTTTATCTCTTCAATGTCTCTTTTTGAGGTAATGATCACGCTCCTATTGCAGATCCGTTGGCTGGTTTCCCGTTTACTATGCGCTCGTCTGTCTGAAATTATATATCTGCAAAGGCAGCATCAAAATTTTTGCCCCAATTCAAGCAGATTATTTCATGTTCTATAAGACCGAGCTTAATTTTGAAGTAATTTGAAGTCAGATATGTAGTAGGACTAAATTTATCATTTTCCATAAAAGTTTGTAATATTATGACAAATAGAACGTTTTCGTGCTACCATTGTGATTACCAGTTATACCATATGGACATGTGCATAATATGAGGGATGCCTGCCTACCACCTTGCAGTTTTTCTTTAGCGGTTGTTCAGAGACGAGACTGATTTTTTACCTGAAAAAGAGCGTTAAAAGACGCTTTTGAAACAATTGTAGTCCTTAATTTTCATATGCCTGTTTTCTTTACGGAAGTGGTGAAAGTTATTAAGTATTTCCGTTTCTGTTACTTTTCTGACTTACCGTCCAAACATTTCCTGAAACGTCTATTTATCAGAATTGGCTGTAGATAGGGCTTAGCTGCTAACTACATATGGATTCAAAATCAAAGTGTTGAAGACCCAGACCGACCGGCTCGTCAGCAAGGACATGAGCAACCGATTAGTCGGCCGGCAAAATCAAAGTGTGGAGAAGGTAGGGCAGTTAACTATATTTCTTTTATTTCCGGTTTCTTTTAAACATTTGGCTCAAAAATTTTCCTTGAAACATCAATTTTGCAGTATTGGTAATAGATGGCGCTAAAATAATGACTCATGTGGTCTCAGAAACAAATTTCGCAGAGATAAAGGGTCTCATTATGTATTTCCACTTTCATTTCTGGAGATGTTACTCCCAATTAGAAAATTTACATTTTTCTTGAAACATTTATTTCTTATAAACTGCGATAGGTAGAGGTTAGATGATGACCGATTTTGAGTCAACCTCGAATTCCAAAAAAGTTGAGGAGTTCTCTAAAGATGTCCACTTCCGATTTAGAAAACTTCCTTGAAACATATGTTTTTCAGGAATGGCTATAGATGGATCTTAAATGATGACTGATATGGATTCCACAATCAGTTTCGATTTCCAGAGGAACTAGGGATTTACTAAGAATTTTCATTTCTGGTTCTGTGGATATCATTTCCGGTTTTCCCGAAAATTAGTATGACTGTATGAAATAAGATTGCAAAATAAATAAAAAATCTCAATAGTTCCCTCTGAAATCGAGTGTATGCATCATTTGTCACCATCATTTACAAAAGTATTAACCAAAGTAGCTTTCTTCATGAATGGGACGAGCTTGATCCATGAGAATGATGTCAACCAATTTATCGCATGATATTACATATGAAAAGTTTATTTTAAAATAGTTAATATTTTTTCTTTTACGTGATGTTTTGATGAATTTATTTGAAAAATGTACAATATCTCGAGAACAGTTTATGCCAGCCTTCTAAAATTTATGTCAATCTTTTTCTAATGAAAAATTACATAAATGATTATTTGCGTAAATTTATTTAAAGGTTTCGATTTTTTGATGATTTTTTCAAAATTTCATTCGAAAATTTAGTAAGGTTCTGAACATTCGATTGCATTTTTTTTTCGAAATTTTGCTTGAATCGCTCCATTCGTTCGTCAGATATCGTTCTTCACACATACCCATCACTTCGAAAACGTTTGATTCGTGTTCAGAGATGCTTGAAACGTGCTCGCCCGCCGAAAACTCGAATTCAAATTTTCGGCCTCATCACAATAATTTCCTTATACATTATACTATGTATATAAGGAAATTAATATTTGGGTAAAAATATATAAACATTTTACTATCACTAGAATGACACTTTTAATCAACTAAATTCCACGTTACACACTTATAAATGTAATTTTATGTGAATATGTTATTGTATTTATTTATATCAGAATTCCACGGAATAATGGGTATATTTTATTTTAACTGAAAATACGTTTACAACATTAAAAAGGCAGCATGAGTTGTTCATTTTACGCACTTATTTACCTGCTTAAATGGGTCTCTTTTAAAGAACCATTTTAAGTAGATAAGTAAGTGGGTAGTAGGTAAACAGGACCCGAAAGTGACCTGTTTAAAAATATCTATTCAGCGTAAAATAAAATATACCATTATTCCGTACAATTTCCATATAAATGAATAAAATAACATATTTGTATAGATATAGTTACCTTTTTAAGCAAGTAACTGGAAATTTACCTGTTTTAATGTATTATTCTAGTGGCAGTAAACTCGGGTTTGTGTGTGTTTTTAACCATATTTATATTTAATGTGTAGTGTTTTATAAAATATAGCATGTTGTACATGGTAAGAAACTGTTACACTTTAAATACGTTAAGAATAAATGCTTTAGCACACCAACCAGCAAGGAAACGATAACATGCTTAGGCTGTTGTTTTGTACATGTGTATTTTGCAAATGTAATAAAAAATAAATAAACTAAAAATAATTGTATGTGCTACTGCTACATATCTAGTTATCAGTAGTTATTATATAAACAAAAGCGGGGTTCTAATTTACTTTTGAACCTATGGCCAAATGTTAACTCTGCCCTGCCTGTAATGCAGAAGCGGAACATGGAATGTGGGGCATTAATGAATAAATAATAATTTACTTTTGAACCTATGGCCAAATGTTAACTCTGCCCTGCCTGTAATGCAGAAGTAGGGCATGGAATGTGGGGCATGATTGAATAAATAATAATTTACTTTTGAACCTATGGCCAAATGTTAACTCTGCCCTGCCTGTAATGCAGAAGCGGAACATGGAATGTGGGGCATTAATGAATAAATAATAATTTACTTTTGAACCTATGGCCAAATGTTAACTCTGCCCTGCGTGTAATGCAAAAGCGGAACATGGAATGTGGAGCATCAATGAATAAATAATAAACGATTTTAGGGAGGGGAATTAAATTCAACATGGTTTTAATTTTCGTAAAACTTAATTTGTACTTAGTTTCAGCCAAAATAATTGTAGCTTCCAATGAAACCAAATACATTATAAAATTTTATGAAGCCTCATAGTACAAAAAAATATTTACGAGAGAGCACGTATCCCAAATACTTTTAGTATGTAAATTGGAATAGGTGAGTCACATAGGGTGGATAGAGCATAATAAACATCACCGGGGTCTTATTCTATTTTCAAAAATTAAATCAAATAAATTTGCATGATAATCTACTTCAATAATCCCCCATTATTTGAAAGTCAAAAATTCTGTCCATCCATATATTTCCTATCAGTACGATGCAGAAATGAAATTGGATCGAATTCTCTAATGCCGCCGAAAGCAATAGAAAATGTAAGCAGTTGAAAACAACTGATTGAAAAACCTATTTCATTACTTTAGAAGATGAAATTGGAAATTCGTAGCATTGCACGCTACAGCTTGGAACCGATGCGTCTTGAATACATTCACAGATTGCAAAATAGCGCTTCATACTCAAACGGTGAGGTTTAGGGCTATTTATCACATCCAATGTCTTACACGCAAATCCAAATCCAGCTAACCGGAGCTTCGAAGTTTTCAACAAAACGCTACCCACGTGTGTCTTTCGCCCAATCCAATGTTAGACTAATCTACAACTTGTTTTCACAATAGGAGTTGTTTTGTATGGATTTTTTTTTATTTTGCTTCTTTTTTTGTACTTTTTATTCTGCTGGGAAGCGCTGCAGTGTCAGGTAAAGATAAATAGGGATGCAGAAAGATTGGAGATGCTAAAATGGCTGCTCAGCTGACACGGAAAAATAAGTAAGTAAACAAATACAGTATAGAAAATTAAGGGAAGGAATATGGAAAGTAAATGAGAGTTTGCTGGAATTTTTTTTTTCTAAAATAGGAGTAAAAGGGCTGTGAATTGTCCTTCGATAAAAGGACTGTTCAAAAAGCGATGTTTGTGGTTCGTCTTAGAGAAGAATTTTACTGACTGATAAATATGGTTAATGACAAACAAATGTTTACCTAATCTTAATTCATATCAGTCATTATCTAATCTCTACCTATAGTAGATTGTAGGAAATTGGTGCTTCAAAGAAAGCTTTTTAGTAAAAACTAGTCATTAACATAAACCCGCCTATAAGGGACTTTCATACTTCCATTGAAGATACCAGTATCCACGGACCGGTTTAGCGCTTAATTTGAACTTTATGCCTGTTACGTGGACGGACTGAAATTGTCAGTTCCCATATAAGTTCGCAAAAATCATGGGTTATAGCAAGTTTCTTGATACCATTTTAGGTGCCGGTTATTTTATGATGCCGAGCGCATGATAAGCGTGAAACCAGACCATAGATATTGGCATCTGCAATAAGAGTGTCTTCCCAAAACAATAGCATAGCAACATTTTTGTCACCAGTAACTCAAGTGCCATCGGGAACTGGAACGACTAAATTTTGGTCATCCTGTCATTGCTCTATCTCTATCCATTGAGCTACTGAAATAATTACATTTTTCTTCTGTATTGGAGTAAATCCTGCATTATTATCCTTCAGTTTTAATAAAAGTGAAATTTGAAAACCGATACTTTGTACTTGTTTATACTCCTCTTATCTCTCTCTCTGTCTCTCTCTCTCTCTTTCTCTCTCTCTCTCTCTCTCTCTCTCTCTCTATATATATATATATATATATATATATATATATATATAAAGGATAGCACAGTGTATCTATTTCTTGATAAACTTCGGAATTTTACCTCCTTAATTTGAAAAACACGATCTGAAATTACTTTAAATAATTAAAATGATAATTCTAAATGGCATGATTAAATATGTGCAATTTTGTTGTGGCAGTTTATGTTGTAAATTTGCTGTTTAAGACAAAATACATAAAAAAAGTTGTACTTTCCACTGATTACATTTGATAAGCTTGTGTTCCATGATGAAACTATATATGTATTTATAGTAGAACTTGTCTGGAACACTACTGCGGGTTTTGAGTAATTTTACTACATTTTGAATTTAATTTTAATTTTTAAGATTTAAGTGAATTTCATTTGAAATCCTAATATAAAAGAAATAAATAAATCAAAGTTACGCATTTAAAAACATTGTGTATTAATACTTTCTTAATTTGAGAATGTAGCAATGTAAGAATAACTCTT